>OW387026.1:57561546-57911413 GCA_936439885.1 Nowickia ferox
TGGTTATCGCATGACGAGCTGAATCTGGATTTAAAGATCATAGCTGACAATAAAACAGACGATAATATATATGAGGACACTTTGGATTATCCTTCTCACTTACATGACTTAAACAATGCTTAAAATATGGCTTAGTTTTGAAGAAAACACATTGTATTCTAGTATTTAAACAATCTCCATGGTTACAAGGTTATACTGACTTAAATACCAGACATAGAGCCACTGCTAAACATGCTGTTGAAAAAACTTTTTCAAACTACTCAATATTGCAGTGTATGCTAAAACCATGGAAAATGTGGACAAGAGGAGAGATCTTAAAATTGTCAAAAATTGGAACCGAACAATTTAGAACCACATGGGGTCACAAGATTGGATATCCAAACCCAACTTTCAGAGTTTATCTATATTTTCCGAAGATCTGGTAGCTATCGAAATGAACAGAGGGAAGACATACTACAATAAACCAATTTACTTAGGATTTTGCGTACTGGAGTTTTCCAAATGGAAAATGTATAATTTCAATTACGGATGCATGCAATCTAAGTTCAAGACAAAGCTATCATTAAAGTATATGGACAATGACTCTTTTATATTTACAATAAAAACCGAGTACTTTTATGCTGACATAAAGAATGGCATAGAACAACTATTTGATACATCGGACTATCCTGCATACAATATTTATAATTTTCCAGTAGTTAATACAAAAGTTTTAGGTATGATGAAGGATGAAAATTGCGTTAAAATAATGACAGAATTTGTTGGGCTGCGTTCAAAAACAAAATGTCATTAAAAAATCGAAGGGGGTAAAGCGAGCAATATTAGATAAGTATAGTTTAACTTGGTATAAAAATTGTCTATTTAGTATATCCAATGTATATGATAATATATTAGCATTAAATCTAAGTTACATCAAAAATATATTCTAGTAAATTTAATAAGGTAGTCTTAAGTTATGGAGACGATAAAACAAAAATAAAATCTAATAACGGTGTCTATTCTGGAATACGAGTCGAATTGCGGAAAGTTACATGCAAAACAAAAACAAAACTGTGTAAATGTAAAAAAATTGTTTTTGTTTCTCATACAAAATTAACCGTTGGTAAAAGAGAGAGAAATTGGTTGAACTACTCACGTTTATATCATTTTAGAAATGTATTACAAAAAAAAAATTTTTGAAAATTTGTTTTTATTTTAATGTAAAGTTTCACTTTTTCGACGCGTTTTCCAGAATAGCCCCAATATTAACACATATGTAGGTATGGTATCATTTTCGTATTAAGGAAACTAACCCTGAATACGAACTAGACATAATGCTAGAAGAGATTGCTAGAATGCAAGAAAACGGATAAATTTCATTCAAAATTAATGTACATAAAATTTTAGTTATTAAGACAACTCTATTATTGTTAAAATCTTAGCTATAAAAAAAAAATATTTTATTCAAAAATTATTGTACATAAAATCTTAGTTACGAAAATATTAAACAGGCTGCTGAACATGCCCCTACCTCCCAACCGCAGACTGGGTTTAATAGAATTTATTCTACGGATATTGAACGTCTTGTATGTGAAAAAAGAGAGCTAGAAGAGAATGGCAACAACACAGATCACCTCTAAATAAAATCAGACTTAAAGAATGTACTAAACGACTTCAAAAGTTGCTTGCATATGAAAAAACTGCATCTCTTAAAAACTATCTGGAAAATCTCGATGACATTTTAGAATCTAATTACTCCTTGTGGCGCGCTGCGAGAAAGCTTAAACCACCCGTTGAGTTTAAACGACCTCTGCGCACGTCTACCGAAGGTTGGGCAAGAAGTGATACTGAAAAAGGTAACTTACTTGAAAGCATTTAAAATCCGTATTTACCCCAAACTCATGTACTGGTGCTGTTGATTTACCTAGTGTAGTTTCCCTACCCCCTTGACCCTTAAAGTTTACGATGCGTGACTTACAGAGAACAATTACTGAACTCAACTCGAAGAAAGCTCCAGGTATTGATGGAATTAGTAATAAAATGCTGATGAATTTGCCTCGTATTGCAATTATTTTTAATGCCATATTACTACTGTAGTATTATCCACACCACTGGAAGCTTGCGAGAGTCAAAATGATTCCAAAGCCGGGTAAATATCTTACCAAGGCTGAATCATACAGGGCAATAAGTCTACTATCAACAATGTCAAAACTTTTCTAAAAACTGCTCTTGACAAAATTGTCCCAAATTCTAATTTATAGTAGATGTATCCCAGACCATCAATTTAGTTTTAGAAGTCAGCATAGCACTATTGAACAAACGCATAGATTGGTTCAGTTTATAAGAAGAACATTTTAAGAAAATAAGTATTGTTCTGCCCAGTTTATTGAGGTTTCTCAGGCATTTGATAAAGTGTGGCATGAAGGCCACACCTACCAATAAATTTTCTGAAGCTATTGCAAAGTTACATTACTACCCGGAAGTTCACGGTGGTTGAAGGGGACTTCATGAGTGTGCTCGAATCTATATCATCCGGTGTGCCACAGGGGAGCATACTAAGGCCAGTTTTGTATTTGATTTATACTTGTGATATGCCTTTGAGCAGCAATATCCATACATCTACATTTGCCGATGATACAGCCTGCCTTAGTATGCACGAAAAACCTCACGAGGCTTCCGTTATCTACAAGAACATATTACACAGCTGGTACTACACTGAGAAAAAAAGTGCGCTTTAAATTTAAATGTTAACACTTTTAAATTTTATTTAGACTGCTTCAGTCTATAGGTTCTTATGGGGGGCAAAAAAAAAATATTTTGTAAAAGTGCTAATTTTAAGTTAAAAGTTAAAATTTTTGTTTTTAATGTAAAATTCTTAAATCTAAAAATGTTGACTTTATTTTATAATGACAAACTTTATGTTTTAAAGTAAAATATATTATTTAATCACTTTTAAAATTGTATTAAAACTTAATCCATTTAATTTAAAATTTTTAAACTTTAAAAAATAAAATTAAAACGTTTATTTTCAAAGAATTAACTTTAAAATGTAAAGTGATAAATTTGCAGAAGAGTGTTAACGTTCACATTTAAAGTGTTCACTTTATAAATCAAAGTGTCACTTTCTAATTTAAAGTGTCACTTTCTAATTTAAAGTGTTCACTTTAATATTGAAAGTTTTAGTTTTGAGTAAAAAGTGTTAACTTTAATTTTAAAGTTTTCACTTTAATATATAAAGCGTCAGTTTATTATTAAAAGTGTTCACTTTGACATTTAAAGTGTACATTTTGTATTAAAAGTGTTAACTTTTAAAGTTAAAGTGTCTTTGTTGGAACTAAACGTGAACACTTTAAAACGCAACGTAAAGATTTTTATTTTCAAAGTGTTTAAGTTAGATTTAGAAGTTAGAAGTGTAAACAAGATACAAGAATGACCAGTCAGGGTAAAATTATACAAAAAAGTGACTTACTGCGAATTCTTGGCAACGATATCGAATTTAATGAGCAGGGTGATTTAACGTACACGTGTGTTGAGGTCGATACGGATCTCCTTAATCTGCTAAAGAAGTTTGATCTGGAAACACTTTTTCTTGACCTAAAAGTAAATAAAAATTGTTAGGCAATATTAACACTTATGCAATATTATTAATGTTCCTTAGATGCTGGAATAACTTTTCGAAGCTTAAAATTTTTGTCAAAATAAGACATTGCGGAAGCAGTAACAAACATTGGTCTTCGAGAGAAGTTTAGAGAAAAGTTGTTTTTCTGGCGCAAGTCAAAGGTAAATATAATATTAATTTTGAAGCTTATTTGCGATGTTACGCACGTACATAGATACAATTAACATTTCCATATTACTACGTTTATAATTTAGCAAGCTTATTTTTTCAGTTTAGAATAGAAGACGAAACGTTGAGCCAGACTTCGAAGGTTGTTGGTTGGCTAGAAATAAACCGTCACACCAATTCACCTTGTTCTTCAAATAATTCAATAAGAAACGCATTTGGATCACAGGTAAGAATATACAGTAAAAAGTTTTGTATTAAATTTAATGATACACTGCATTGCAGCCCCTTTCAACATTTTTAAAGAATAACTCAGCCGAAAAGCAACTTATTCAATATTATGAGGAAAGAGCATGTTTTACGAATAAGCAACGCGATGAGCTCATTAAAATAATTTTAGAAGATGTCATGTCACTTTGCTAGTATTGTCGAAGAAATAATTGGTTTATTTCCCAAAGAAAAAGAGTCCCAGGTATTATTAAAAACGATATATTAAAACGAACATATTACAAACTGATTTCTTTCAGGATTATTACTACATTCGTCGTCGAAGAAAAAAAAACCCATCAGACAAGCTCTATTCCAAATATTTTGACTTAAAGACAAAGATTAGAAAGAGTAGTCCATCTGCGGAAAGATCTCTTTCGAGTGAAGTACGTGATCCATTAGTGGCAGAAAATTTTGAAGTTGACGAAAGTAGTAGGGGATTGGGGGTTCTGGGACAATTAAAATTGTAAAATTTTCAAATTTAAATTACCCAAATTTTAAAATTTTTGGAAATTTGTGAAATTTTATACCTACGAGGGTGGTTCAATAAGTCCGTCCAATTTTTAGTTTACATAAGGAGTTCTTTGTTTACATAATGAGTTTTTTGTTTACATAAGGAGTTTTTTTTATTACTACATACGAGGGCGGTTCAATAAATCTGGTTTTTTATGACCGTGGGAATTTATATGTATGTATGTTTGTGGGGTGGATTAAGGGGTTTCATAAGATTAAGATTTTATAAGTATACATATATGCCGACGGGAAAATCATGAAAATAATTTTTTCTAATACCAACGGAAAATCATGAGATGATTTTTCCTCGTACCAATGGTGAAATAGCGAAAATTAATTTTTCCTAATGCCGACGGCAATGCATGATAATTTTTCCTAATGCCGACGGCAATGCATAATTATTTTTTTCAAATGCCGACGGCAAAACATGATTATTTTTCCTAATGCCTACGGCAAAACATGAATATTATTTTCAAATGCCGACGGCAAAACATGATTATTTTTCCTAATGCCTAGGGCAAAACATGAATATTATTTTCAAATGCCAACGGCAATACATGATTATTATTTCCTAATACCAAAGGGAAAATTACCGGTGTTGCCTGACTGTAGAAATTTGTTATCGTAATACTATATATATTATCAGAGAAAATAGATTTCATGACTAGTAGGCGATTCTCATATGAATCGTGGGAATATGTATGTGCGATTTTCTTACGCTAATAAATTGTTTATAAATAAAATAAATTGCTTATAAATAAAATAAATTGTTTATAAATATAGTAATTAAATAAATTAATTTAATTATTTTATTTATGTTTAAAATGTTCTCATATGTGTGATCACCCTAATACTTGTGTGTGGGGCGTCCAGCTTGATTGTCGCTGGTAATTGTATATTGTGTTTATTCGTTTAAGAAATATATTTGTATGTATGTATGTATGTATGTTCATATGTATGTATGTACATTAGTGCGATCGTGAGAACTTGTGCGTGGAATATTTTGTTTAATATTTGCAACGCAGTCATTTCTTTGTCTACGATTATTTTAAAGCAGATGATTTTCAACTAAGTACAGTCATCAGCAGAGAAACAAAAAGTATAAATTTCAAGTAAGCAGAGCTACTGCTACTAATTTTCGTACAAATACGCCAACTTTTCTAATCAACACATCAGTACTTTATTGTATTTAGTAGCATCATTCTTGTCAATCCATTATACTTCCGCGTTTATAATTTTGATTTAATTTAGAAAAATGAATTCTTCGGGTTATAGTTGTGACATATGTAACAAAGTTTACAAATATCAAAAATTCTTTTTGGATAACCTTAAGTCTCATAGTATGATGAATCAAGGGGACAAAAATCAAGAGCAAACGCTCTCTCTTCAAAATCAGCAGCAGCTAAACAATTTTCTTCATCATGAGCAACAACCTTCTCTACAATACCCTCAATATCAACTACCAATATGTTACCCTACACCAATGTTATGGAATAATCAGTTTTTGGCATCAGGAGTGCCAATGCAATATGAGTATCCAAATTACAATTATAATCCCAATTTTATGCAATGGCAACCTCTTAATTATCATCAACAAGAGCAGCAGCAGCAACAACAACAAGCTCAACAACAAGGTGTGGATATCCATGGAAGGATTTTATACAACGATGCTATGGACATAAGTTTACCGGAAAGTGATAGAGAATTAGAAGAAAAAAGAGAAAAAACTCTGCCAACTCCAATGAGTACTTCGCATGATAGAACAGAAGAAGTCGAAGAGAGTGCGAGATATTATAAAATATCGAAAGCCTTTAAAAATCATATTGCCACATATGCAATTCTAAGTAAAAAAGATCAACTTCTCTTGGAAGAATTTATTAAATTTCATGTGAGTATTGTGGCGGAGTACATCAAAATTGTGGAAGAAGAATTGGAGTTGTGTGTTATATCACATTTAGCCAAAATGAGTTTACTGACGAAGGCAGATAACATAGAAGAATTATTCCGTAAGCAGGTTGGAGATTTCATCCAAAATGTGTGAATTTGAAGAGCGCGATTCTGGTTGGACTTTGATACGTATAGTTCGAGCGGAAATAAGCATCAATAAAGCATCTCTCGTTAAAGGTTCAAATTGGGTATCTACTCCTGAAAAACTTCATAAAAGAAAAGCTTGCATCAACATAGAAAACAGCGATGCATATTGCTTCAAGTGGTGCCTGATTGCTGCAATCGATACCACGAAATACGATCGGCCAAAACGTTGTAGTTCTTATAACATCCCTGACACTACTGCAGAGACGATTGTTACGCGAAATAGTGTAGCGTTAAATTTCATCAATTTAATTTTCCCATTAGCACTAAACAAAATCAAAGAGTTCGAGGTGAACAATCCTACAATAAGTGTTAACGTATTTGGGTATGATGAGAGGGCAAATCATATTATTGGTCCTTATTATGTGACAAAGGACGAGAAAATTAACCATGTAAACTTGGTGCTTTTGGAGAATGGTGAAGTTCATGACTACATTTTGATAAAGAACATGTCGAAGTAAGTTAGAAAATTATACTACACTTTAATTTAATGATACATATATTGGTTTTATATATTTTATAAAATATGTACATTTTACTTATTAATTTTTATCTATTTTTATTTTTTATCATTCACAGACTTTTAGTCAACCACACTACAAGGCACAAAAGTAAGCTACATTTCTGCAATAGCTGCCTGCAGTATACGCATAGCGAGAATGGATTGAGTAGCCATAAAGCAGAATGTGGCAAGATAGTAACCACTATGCCAACAGGTGCGGATGCTATTTTACAGTTTAAGGGGCATCAGAGAAAAATGGATGCGCCCTTCGTGGTATATGCAGACTTTGAGTGTATATTAGAAGATATAAGTGATCGTGTAAGTAGCAAAACTAGCTTAATTAAAAAGCACATACCTTGTGCATTTAGTTTTTATATTAAGTGTCTCCATGACAAAAAATTAGATAAGTTAAGAGTATATACAGGGAAAGATGCCTCACAAAAATTTGAAGAAATATACAATAATTATTTAGTAAATAATAGGCAAATGGATACTTTATCCCCTTCTGATGTTTATAATTTTTATAGTGCGGTGAATTGTCATATTTGTCAAAAATTTTAAGGTAAAGATCGCGTTAGAGATCATTGCCACATTATGGGTAAATATAGAGGTGCAGCTAACAATAACTGTAATTTAAATAACCAAATCCCCAAGTTTATACCAGTTTACTTTCACAATTACTCAAATTATGACTCGCATCTTTTTATTAAAGAACTAGGTGAAATTTCAATGCAACTGAAAGTACTCCCTCTCAATAAGGAGCTTTATATATCCCTCTCCCAATTTTCAGAAATAAGTGATGATCATAAGCTTGAAATAAGATTTCTTGTTACACTACGCTTTATGGTTGAGAGTTTGGAATCATTGGCTTGCAATTTGTCAGATAATGATTTCAGCACTATAAGATCCTTATTTCAGTCAGAAAAAGAGTTTCACCTCATTAAGAAAAAAGGTATTTTTCCGTATGAGTACCTAAACTCATTCCAAAAACTAGATGAATATCAGCTTCCTTCACGCAGTGATTTCTTTAATAAGCTGAACAATAAAGAGTGTTCTTTAGAGGAATACTCACATGCTGTAGAGGTATAGAATACTTTTGGTTGCAAAACAATGAAAGATAACATGGAACTTTACTTAAAAACAGACGTCATCTTCAGTGTTGCCAGTGAAATTTCGAGAAAGATACATTTTAGTTTCCAAAAAGATACATTTTAGTTGTCAAAAAGATACATTTTGTAAAAAATTTGAAATTCAATTTTTAACGTTTAACATTTATTAATGTTACATTTTTATTTCATATTAAATGAATATTGTAAAGAAATTTATATCATATTAATTCATTTTTATATTTATTTAAGTCATAAATATTAGGCATGTAATTCTTAAAAATACAGTAAGCAAACTTTAAAATTAATCATATGTACATAATTACCTTTGGATGTTATCAAAACAAATTTATTTTTGTAAAAATTAATATACGAGTTAAGGCGCTTATACTAAGGCGATTATATCAAGAAGTTCATATAAATTTCCTGAAAATAAAAAAGATGTCCATATTTCCTCAAAAAAAAGGTTCATATTTTCTGTACATTTTGCGTACAGATTCAAAAGATACGAAAAATGTCGGGATTACACATGGTACGTGAAGTCATCAAAAGATACGAAAAATTTATCTTTCGTATCCTAATGGCATCACTGGTCCTTTTACTAACAGATATTTTTGAGAACTTTAGAAAAGTTTGCAAGGGTATTTATGAGCTGGACCCATGTCAATATTATTCAGTTCATGGACTTTCCTGGGATGCAATGCTCAAATACACAAAAATTGAATTAGAATTATTGACAGACATAGACATGTAAAATTTTATGAAAAAAGGTATACGTGGGGGAATCGTACAGTGTAGCCAAAGATATTCGAAAGCGAATAACAAATATTTGGAATATTTTAATAAAGAGAAGCCCTCAGAATTTCTTGTATACTTAGACGCAAACAACCTCTACGGTTGGGCGATGTCGGAATATCTTCCTTATGGTGGGTTCAGATGGTTATCGCATGACGAGCTGAGTCTGGACCCAAAAAGCATAGCTGACAATGGTACAAACGGTTATGTATATGAGGTCACTTTGTATTATCCTTACCACCTACATGACTTGCATAATGACCTTCCTTTTTGCGCTGAAAATAAAAAAGTTATGCAAGCGAAGTATAACAAGTTGATAACCGATTTCTCTACAAAGGAATCATACGTGATACACTATAGACTTCCAAAACAATGCTTGGAATATGGCCTAGTTTTAAAGAAAACACATCGTATTCTAGCATTTAAACAATCTCCATGGTTACAAGGCTATATTGACCTAAATACCAGACATAGAGCCACTGCTAAAAATGCTTTTGAGAAAAAAATTTTCAAACTTTTCAATAATGCAGTGTATGGTAAAACCATTGAAAATGTGGACAAGAGGAGTGATGTTAAAATTGTCAATAGTTGGGAGAGAACGAATTGTAATCATTTGCGGGCACAAGATTGGATATCCAAACCCAACTTTCGTAGCTTATCTATATTTTCCGAAGATCTGGTAGCTATCGAAATGAATAGAGTCAAGACACACTACAATAAACCAATTTACTTAGGATTTTGCATACTGGAGCTTTCGAAATGGAAAATGTATAATTTCAATTACGGGTACATGCAACCTAAGTTCAAGACAAAACTCTCATTAACTATATAGATACAGACTCTTTTATTTATACAATAAAAACGGACGACTTTTATGCTGACATAAAGAATGACATAGAACAACAATTTGATACATCGGACTACCCTGCAGACAATATTTATAATCTTCCACTAGTTAATAAAAAAGTTTTAGGTATGATGAAGGATGAAAATTGCGGTAAAATAATGACAGAATTTGTTGGGCTGCGTTCAAAGATGTACTCATTTAGTGTACAAAACCAAACTGACATTAAAAAATCGAAGGGGGTAAAGCGAGCAATATTAGATAAGTATAGTTTTGCCTCTTATAAAAATTGTCTATTTAATAAATCTAATGTACATATATGATAATATGTTAACATTTAAATCTAAGTTACATCAAATATATACTAGTCAGTTAAATAAGGTAGTGTTAAGTTATAGAGACGATAAAAGAAAAATTAGATCTAATAACATTAATACATATGAATGGTATAATTTTTTTATTAAGGAAACTAACCCTGAATACGAACTTGATATGTTGCTAGAAGAGATTGCTAGAATGCAGGAAAACGTAAAAATTTAATTAAAAATTAATGTATACAATTTTAGTTATTAAGAAAAATATTTTATTGTAAAAATAAGACAAAAACCGATGTACATATACATTTTTAAGAAAAAATTTTAAATAAAATATTGAAAACAGAATGAAATATGGAAATGCTTTTTTATTTCATCTTAAATTTACTAAACAGAAATTTTAACAACAGGGGTCTTATATGCATGTACATATTTTGTTTCTCTACTTGACGTACTTAGTTGGATCAAAAAATTTTTGTTTTTGCTTATTTGCAAATTTTTGTTTACATTATTTTGGTTTTATTTATATTTCACTTAATCATGCACAGTCTTGTTAAAGTTTCCTTGAGGTGTTCTACACAAGAGGAATTGAATTTCACAATATTATGAAATTCTATTAAATTTCATTAGATATTTTCGTAAAGACCAAAAATTTAGATAATCGGATAAGTCTTTCTGTTATTTTCTATTCGAACAGATGATTCCTAATTTTCCTGTAGAAAAAATAATACAAAACAAGGAATATTTTATTAATACAATTTTATTTTATTTTATTTCTGTTAATAATACCATTTAATTTAATTTCTTAAATATTTTATTTATAATGATGGAAACATTTCATAGTATCCAATTATTAGATGTTCCGTAAAAAATATATTGTTTATCTACAAGTATCAGGTCCTTCCTCACAGTTCGGATCGTACCATGGGCAGTTTCCAAAATGCCCTTCTGTGTTGTCTTCATCTTCTATTACGCAACATTCTTCTTTCTCATCCAGCATATTTTGGAAAAATTTTATCATCTGCCAATGATCAAAAAGCTTGAAGCTTTCAAAATCTCTTATAAATTGGCTTAGAGTACGTTTTATTTGGCTCATTTTATTTGCTGATAAATGAATGCTGATGAATGTTGGAAGGTTTTTTAACACTATTTTGTTCTTTAAATTTTTCAAATATCTATACTATCATCTCTATTCCATATTTCTTTTTAGCACTCTATCTCTATCTAACCCTTTTCTCCCTATAACTATCTTTTCCTATCACTATCCCCAACTTATTCACTATTTCACCATAATTATTTTCGATTAGCCTTCTTGAAGTCATAATCGCTACTTTTAAGATCATTTCCAGTTAAACATTCAAAGTGAGAAGAACTAAATAAAAAAATGGACTCCACAACAAATCTAATTTCAAAATTTAATTCTCTAAACAACAAAACCTTAATCCACGTAAAGAAGCTTGACACGTACATGAAATATACTATTCGAAATGTGAAACGTGTAACAACAAAATATGGAGCAACACTAAAAGTTGAAATGGATAAACATATAATATTCCTGCCTAAACGATATAATACTTTAACAGATGACGATATTAAAGATCTCTCGAGCGGATCATATTGCCTAAGTAGAGAAGGTGAAGAAAACCTAATCGTTGAGAATGAGCTGAGTGAATTTCTAATTCAAAATTCCCAATATCCTGCCTGGCAATAAATTATATTAATTACGTTTTTTAAATTATGAATAAGAAGACATTAAAGAGTTTTGTAAAATATAAATGTTTGTGTTTTATTTAATATTTTCAGTTATTTCATAAAGAAATTTAAGACATAAATGTCCACAGGTAAATGTATTAAAATTCTGATGTTGATTATAGTTGTATTTTATATTTGTACCAAGATATTTGACTACTTCTGAAGGAGGTTGTAAGTTTCCAAAGCTGTCGAAATATTCTTTTTCATTGATGCTTTTATAATATGCTACCCAATGTGTACCAGGTCCTGTTGATGCATCTAAATTGATTATTCCACATTCAATTTTCTTTGTTCGTTTTGGTAGAGTATTCAACATGAAAACACCTCTAAAATATGGAATATTTATAGAGAAACGGTTTAGGTCCACATCAGAAAGTGGTCTGTTGGGCAGCATCTCTAAGAGTTTTTTGATTCCTCTTTATGAACTAAACCATAACACTTTTTATATGGTTTTAAGTAAAGTCCTTTTCCAACTGCTATAGATTCCATCGCTCTATTATGTCTAGTTGCTTCATCAAGTTGATTTTTAGCATTCTTTGTTGCATTTACAGCTTTAGCTATGGCAGCACCTCCAGTTGTTAGAATACCAATTGCACCCAGAGCAGTTAAAATCGGTATTAGAGGTAAAAAACCACAAATTTTTGGAACACGTATTACACGTGGTACTATAATTTGAGACTTTCTTCCTTTTAATGACTTGTTAATAGTTTTTCGTGGAATTTTAATAGCTGAGTTAATATCTAATGGTTTTTCTTTTTTTAGTATTTTTGTTGCAGCTCTAATTCATGTTCTAAATAGTGCTTTAACATTTAGTTTGTTCTTTTTAACATCTTTCTTTTTCTCCACACCCATACCAAATTTTGTTTTTGGCTTTCATTGCGTTAGTAACCATATATGCAAATGATTTTTCAGCAAGACTACTATCTTGATAAAACTTGATCCCAAGCTGAATTTTCAAGTATTTTATCAGCTTAATGTCTGGTACTTTAATCCTTATTTTTGGAATAAGCAATATCGTGATTTTTACACGCAGAGTCCAATAAATTAATTCCTTTATCACCTCGATTTAAACGTTTTTGTAGTTTTGTTCCAGATCCACAGTACTGATATCCAGGTAGATGAAGTTCAACAGGTAGAGGGTTTATTATTTTGTCTACTATACCTCCTCCAACGACGGTGTTTTTATGACTAAAAGTTTTCTGATATCGTATAACCATATTATCTAATTTTTCCTATATAAGAGGTAATATATATGAAATGTATTTAGTCACAAAAATGCATTTAGTAAAACAACATAAAAATATTTTAGTTCGTAATATTGATGATTGAGCGAACATCAGTTCCAAAAGAAAACATAGTCCTCTCTTACCAAATTCTATTCGTGCTCTAATAGTGGGACCATCAAATTTTGGAAAGACTAATGTTATGATTGGGTTGCTAGAAAGTCCTAATGGACTCAAGTTTGAAAACATCTATTTATACCCAAAATCTCTCTATCAACCTAAATATGAATACCTAAAGAAACTAATTTCACCAATTAAGGGTATGGGGTATTATACATTCTCCGATAATGGTTATTCCACATGACGAAGCTAAAACTAATTCAATTATGATATTTGATGATGTTGCATGTGAAAAGCAGAATAATATACGTACATATTTTTGTATGGGGCGACATAGGGATGTTTATTCATTCTACCTGTGTCAAACTTATACCAGAATTCCCAAGCACTTAATAAGAGACAATGCAAATGTTATTATAATTTTTAAGAAAGATGAGACAAATATGAAGCATGTTTATAAGGATCATGTTGCCAGCGATATAAGTTATAAAAAGTTCCAAGAAATTTGTCGAGAATGTTGGAAAGATAAATATGGATTTTTGATGATAAGCAAAGATAACGAATTAAACGATGGTCACTACAGAAAGCAATTAGACTATTTCATAACTATATAAGCAACTACTCATAAAAAATTACCTTCAGTTATTAATCTAACTTTAAACTTGATACATCTATTTGGTATAACCGCATCTGATACCTGATAAGTTGATCTGAAAACCAGACCAGGTGCTGATAAGCTGATCTGAAAACCAGAGCAGGTCCTGATAAGCTGATCTGAAAACCAGGCCAGGTCCCGATAAGCTGATTTGAAAACCAGACCAGGTCCTGATAAGCTGATCTGAAAACCAGACCAAGTCCTAATAAGCTGATCTGAAAACCAAACCAGGTCCTGATAAGCTGATCTGAAAACCAGACCAGGTCCTAATAAGCTGATCTGAAAACCAGACCAGGTCCTGATCCGATAGCTGATACCTGATCTAATAGCTGATACCTCTTATTTGCTAAATATGGATGAGAAAATTTTAAAACCCTTGGTGTTGACAAGAAATGTCTTGAAGAAAAAGCTTCGTAGTATAGAAACTGGTGAAATAGATACACGTGAACAACTAAGAGATACATTTAAACCTATAACAGAACCACTCAAAGAATTCATAAATAGTTCTAAAAATATTAGAAGAATTCCCAAAAAAGAAGAAAGTAAAATGAAGACAGAAGTTGAAAATAACACAAGTTTTAAACCTGAAAAAACATCAATCAAGATAGAGACAAGTACACCAAAGAAACCAGCAGAAGGAACAATATTCGATAATACCATCTTATTTAATAATGCTAATACTGTGAATGATAATGACGATGATGATGATGATGATTTTTACTCACAGACTTCCAATACAAAAGATACTTATACTGACTTATCAGTCTTGGAAGGAAGAAATGAGTTAGATACAAACTATTGTCTACATAAAGATTTCAATAATGAATGGAAATTTGGTGATAGTAACCTCAAACTTAATGAAGATAAAATATACGTTGGTGGTCAAATATGGGCTTAACACTAGGACTATTTTCTCTAATGCTTCATAAAATACCAAAAAATTATGATAAATTTGAACTCGAAATCTATAAAAAGATTTTAGCTACTACTAATGCATATAGAAGAGACTATAAACCTGAGGGTCAAATTAAGGGTACTAGAGGATATAAATATAAACATATTATTAAGAAATTTATTGATGAGAAAAACCAGTGGAATTTAAGCGAATCAACAGGATCTAAGCCAAAATATAGCTATTTAGGTGATGGAATGATGGATATTGTATCAATTATTGAAGAACTACGTGAAGCAAATATAATACATTAACTTTAATAAATATATACATATGTATATAAAGTATGTCTGTTGATACATTTGGACATTATTTAAACGATAGTAGCAGCATAATTTCTTTGAAAAATGCACCTAAACTGCTGGGGTTCTTTATGGATACGAACAACAACATTGATGTCCAAAACAAAAGAATCAAAAATGTTGCAAAAGCTCTGGAGGAAAACAATGTTATCAATAAATTGTTTCTGCAAACTCAAATCGAAAAACTAAAAGAGAAATTATTAACATACTTTAAGGAAGACAATAACATAATTCGAGAAGATATTCAAATGCAAATCGAGGGGCTACAACGCAAAATAAAATTAGAGGTAGAAGACAATTATAAAATTCAAAATGACATTCTAAAAATTAAATCTTCTTTTGAAGAACAAATTGAACAGCTTAATGAGAAAGTTTATAGATTGGAAAATTACATGTTCGTATCAATAGCTGAAAGTGCGTCAAGTAGATCACAACACTCTCCAAAAAATCTGTAAATCAACTTAATGTCTTCAAAGAGAAATTTAGTAAACGAACTGCATAAGCAAGCTCGAAAAGTTTTTATGCGTCGTAGAGTTGTAATGAAAGGAATAGATGATGTTTGGCAAGCTGATTTAGTTGAAATGGGGAACTATTCTAGAGAAAACAGAAATTATCGATTTTTGTTAACTGTAATTGACACATTTTCAAAATTTGCATGGGCAGTACCACTAAAAACTAAAACTGCACTCGAAACAACCAAGGCGATGGAAAATATTTTTGAATTAGGACGAGTACCAAAAAACTTACAAACAGATGATGGTAAAGAATTTTTCAACAAACACTTTGGAAAATTAATGGATAAATACAACATTAATCACTACTCAACATATAGCAATATGAAAACATCAATAGTAGAACGATTTAACAGAACATTGAAAGGAATGATGTGAAAAGAATTTAGCTTTAATGGTTCATATAAGTGGATTGATATATACAAAGATTTACTTAATGCATACAATAGAAAAGTTCATCGCACCATTAAAATGTCTTCGATTAAAGTCAACTCAACAAATGAGCAAAAGCTACTAAATACAGTATACAGTCATTTGAATATTGGAGATTATGTACGCATAAGCAAATATAAGCATACATTTGAAAAAGGTTATACTCCAAATTGGACCACAGAAATTTTCACAATAACGAGAGTTCAAAATACAAATCCTACAACATTCATATTACAAGATTATCTTGGTAATCCTATTAAAGGTGGATTCTATACTGAAGAACTTTCAAAAACTAGATATCCAAATACATATCTAGTTGAAAAGGTTCTTAAAACTAAAGGAAAGGAGGTATACGTTAAATGGCTGGGATTTTCTAATCAATACAATTCTTGGATAAGTAAGAATGAAATATTATAGCTGAACACCACTATCAACAACAATAGCAGTAATATTAAAAACTAATGTTAATTTTAAAAAAAGAAAATGCAATAAATATGTAAATCATACTTATAAACCATATGTTGTACTAAACTTTATTTATTTGTAATCAGACAGTTATAATGTCAATAACACCTACTCTGAGCTCTAACTCATCAGAATTATCTGCTAGTTACTTTCCTCCTATTGAATTACATGGTGCATATGAGTGTGCTCTAACTGATTTTCATTCATACAACAGCATTCCAAATGTAAACACCTACAACAATATGTTTCATATAGGGGAACATACAATTGAAATACCAATTGGATCTTACGAATTGAATAATATTGTAGATTTTATACAAGAGCAATACAGAAGACTCTGTCCAGAAAATAAGATTTTTATTGAAGCCAATAACAATACAATGCAAGTTAAAGTTAATAGTTCCAAAGATCCTGTATATTTTAATAAAGACAACACAATTGGAAAACTTTTAGGATTCAATAGCAAAATCCTAAGACCAAACAAATATTATTACTCAGATCTTCCAGTTAATATTTTTAAAGTGAATCTCTTGCGAATTGAGAGTAGTACCGCTATTAACACATATATGAATAACTCCAAATCGCATACACTTCATGAATTTCCGATTAATGTGCCTCCAGACTATAAAATAGATGAGGTTCCAAGAAATCTCATCTATTTACCTGTGAACACCAGAGAGATAAGTTCACTAGCGCTGCGCGTAGTTGGTCAACACGGTGATTTAATTAATTTTCGAGCAGAGGAAATTACAATACGAATACATTTGAGGTCAACTAAATAATGCTAATATACAACGCAAATACATTGAAAAATATAGCAGCAAGAACAACAACAACATTAAAGCGACCAGTTCAACAAAAAGCACTAACAACATCAAATAAAAATTTTCGAAAGTCCTTGAATTTTAAATTGAAGACAAAATGAGTTCAATAATAGATGTCTAAGATAAACCCTTGTCGGATGAATATATAATCAAAAAGGACTATCATACATATGTACCATACTTACAATCTTACAACAATAATGATGAAATCAGAATTTCAATACAAAATCAAGATTTGTATGTGCTACCTAGTGAGAGCTACATTTATGTAGAAGGATTTATTGCTGATGATAATAACTCCAAATCTTCTTCATCTTCGGAGAACTTTATATTAAAAAACAACTTTGTGGCATATATATTTGATGAAATTCGCTATGAGCTGAATGGAATTGAAATTGATCATACAAGATATTTAGGAGCCACGAGCACCATAAATAACTCTATCACCAACAGAAAGCAATGTGATGCAAAATGCTGGATGGAACAAAATTGACGATGGATGCAAATGGATTTTTAAATTTCTATGTACCTCTAAAAATGCTCCTAGGATCCGCTGAAGACTACAACAAAGTTATATTAAATGGAAAACATGAATTGATACTTTTGCGCAATAAGAACGACGAAGATCTTGTACGCTCGAGTGTTTCTACTGAAAAAGCTAAACTTACAATTTCACTTATCTCATGGAGAATACCGTATGTTCAATTATCTGACCTTAGCAAATTGAATATGATTAAAATTATTAACAATGGTGCTTCTATACCCATGGCATTTCGCAGTTGGGATTGTCATATCAATCCCCAATTAAACACAGGAACTAACCATATTTGGAATGTTAAACTGGCTGCAAATAGAGAACGTCCCCGTTTTGTGTTGATCGCTTTTCAACAAGAAAATAAGTTTGTTCATTGTGATTTGACTAATTTAAAAGTACATTTAAATTTAGTTCATACCCGTATGATAATCTAAACAAAAAATTTAAAAATGAACGTTATGCAATTCTATATGATATGTATCTAAGATTCCAACAAAGCTACTATATTAAAGAATTTCAACCCCTTCTAACTGCATCAGAGTTTAAGACAAAAGCTCCTATTATTGTAGTAGATGTCAGTCATCAGAATGAATCACTGAATAATGGTCCGATTGATATAAAAATTGAATTTGAAACAGCAACTAATATTGCAGCAAAGACATCAGCTTACTGCATTCTTATTCATGATCGTATAATAGAATATATACCCATCAAAGGACAAGTTCGAAAAGTGTTATAAATTGAATAATATGGAAAATAACATAATTTTTATAGACGTACAAGGTTTCAAAACTAATTCAAACGATTTCATTATAAAACCACCATTTGATTTTAAATGCTTATCAATAAAAAAAACAAAGGGAAGTAAAGTGGCTAACAAAAAACTATCATCACCTAAGCTGGACTGCTGGATCAGTTTCATTTCATAGCCTTTGCAATTTTTTAAAAGCCAACGCAAGATGTTCTCAAATTTACGTAAAAGGTGAAGAAAAGAGACTATGGTTGGAAAAAGTGTTACATCGAAAAATTTCTAACGTTGAGGATATAGGCTGCATCAACTTTAAACAAATGGAAATCAAGTATTAAGAATATTTTTATTGTAATTATCATAAATTTGGTGTATGCGCATTAAAAAATGCTATTTTACTAACAAAAGAAATGTCTTGCTTTAAATGACCTTTTTACTTTTTAAAATATTAATGTATGTATTATTATAAAATTTAAAAAATTTTAAACAATAAATGTATACAAAATAAAAGAATGTACAAGTGTTTTCTTATTTCAAATACAAACTACATAAAGGGAATAGAAGGACGTGGGGAGGAGGAGAAGTTAACTTTTATGCTTATTTGCAAATTTATACTTTTTGTTTCTCTGCTGATGAGTGTACTTATTTGAAACTTTTCTCCTTTAAAATAATCGTAGTCAAAGAAATGTCTGCGTTCCAAATATTCAACAAAATATTCCACGCACAAGTTCTCACGATCGCACAAATGTACATACATACATACATACAAATATATTTCTTAAACAAATAAACACAATATACAATTACCAGCGACAATCAAGCTGGACGCCCCACACACAAGTATTAGGGTGTTCACACATATGAGACATTTTAAACATATATAAAATAATTAAATTAATTTATTTAATTACTTTATTTATAAACAATTATATATTATAAGGAAATCGCACATACACATTCCCACGATTCATATGAGAATCGCCTAGTAGCCATCAAATCTATTTTCTCTGATATTACTGATATAGTATTACGATAACAAATTTCTACAGTCTGGCAACACCGGCAATTTTCCCTTTTGTGTTAGAAAATAATAATCATGTTTTGCCGTCGGCATTTGAAGAAAATAATCATGTATTGCCGTCGTTATTAGGAAAAATTATCATGCATTGCCGTCGGCATTAGGAAAAATTAATTTTCACTATTTCACCATTGGTATTAGGAAAAATCATCATGCATTGCTGTCGGCATTAGGAAAAATTTATTTTCACTATTTCACTATTGCTATTAGGAAAAATCATCTCATGATTTTCCCGTTGGTATTAGGAAAAATCATTTCCATAATTTTCCCGTCGGCATATATGTACACTTATGAAATCTTAGTCTTATGAAACCCCTTAATCCACCCCACAAATATACATACATATAAATTCCCACGGTCATAAAAAACCAGACTTATTGAACCGCCCTCGTATGTAGCAATAAAAAAAACTCCTTATATAAACAAAAAACTCCTTATGTAAACAAAAAATTGGACAGACTTATTGAACCACCTTCGTAGGTATCAAATTTCACAAATTTCCAAGAATTTTAAAATTTGGGTAATTAAAATTTGAAAATTTTACACTTTTAACTGTCCCAGGACCCCCAGTTCCCTACTACTGACGAAACGCTGTTGTTATGTTTAAAAACCTCGCTTCAAAAAGATTCCAGTAATTGGGATGAGGTTATTGACAAATGGCAAAAAACATTTACATTTCTGAAGAAGGATTTGGCAAAGCGCTCAAATTCTGATTTTTTGCAGGAGTGGCTAATTTTAAAAGACTCCAGAGCACCATTTCTGTTATTTAAAAAGAACTTTAACACCAAATTCAAGGATATACAAATTTTTATATATTTTTTTTAGATTAATCTAGATTTCAATTTGATTCGTCCACCGGACTACAAAACGATATTGACTGTATTCTTAACTTTTGTAATGATCCATTCATGGAAATAAAATCAGAACATCGAATAATTAAATTTTTGAAGGCGATGAATTTATACGAAAGCCCAAAGTGTTTTGTAATTCTTAATGAAATAGCTGACACAGTTGTTCGGGAAAACCTTACACTCGATAGTAAAATGCTTAGCATTCAAATAATGCCATTTAAATTTCAATTTAAAGCACTTTTTGAGTTACCTAATGTTTTACAAATGACTTTAGAAAATACAGAAAAAAAGTTTTCAGCAGATATGTACTAATTTTTAAAATTTTTGTAATGGCCAAATTTTTCATTTAACTGGTAATACCCTATGTTTTATATTTTGATGACTTTCTAATTAATAACGCTCTTGGTAGTCAAACATTCTCAATTTGCGGTTGTTATTACAATTTCCCAACTATGCCACAATATATACTCTCAAAACTTGATTTTATTTTTAATGCTGCTTTTATATCTACAAAAGATTTGAAATGTTGTGGAAACAGAACGTCCTTCTTCCATTTACTTGAAGAGCTTAATTCACTGGAGGAAGGGATATTAATTCAATCAATTGATCAGACTTTCAAAGTACATTTCGTTTTAGGCCTTTTAGTGGGAGATAATTTAGGTGTAAATACTATTTTGGGTTTTGTGCAATCTTTTAATGCCAAGCGTTACTGTCGAGCATGTACAACTACTAAATATCAAATTAAAATTGATGTTTCAGAAAAGGAACAACTACTAAGAACTCGGATTCAATACGAAGATGACTTATTTAAAACAGTTTGTAATTTTAATGAGTTAAGAAACTTTCACATAACAAATAACATTTGCTTTGACATTATGCATGATGATTTAGAAGGGATTTGCGTATATGATATTTGCAACATAATCTTGGGTTTAGTAAATGACAAAATTATTTCATTAGACATTACTAACAGCAAAAAAAATTTTTTTCAGTTTGGAAATATTGAAATAGGAAATATTTCGCAGCCTCTTCTTATGGACCGACTTCAATCGTACAACTTAAAAATGACAGGTAGAGAGGTTTTGTGCTTTAAAAATGTTCTTCCACTTATGATAGGAGATTTAATTTCACCGGATGTGAAGCATTGGAAACTATTGGTGTTGCTAATAGAAATAGTAGATTTATTATTTGATTCTAGTTTTTCTACTTTCGATCTAGATAAGTTGAAAAATTTAATTACAACACATCATCAATTATATATTATACTTTACGGTAATCTGAAACCTAAGCATAATTTTTTAGTGCACTACCCTAGCACAATTGAGAAATGTGCTCCTCTTAAGTTTGTCTGGGCGATGCGTTTCAAGGCAAAACATAAAGATCCAAAATTATATTTTAATAATATAACATCTCGATTAAATCCTGCTTATACAGTGGTTTTCATAGCCGCTTCTTTTCTTCTTTTTGTTTTTAAAATTTTTTAAAAAAATATAAAAATGGGTTTCCGCATGCTTTTAACACTGAAACAAACACTGACAAACACGTAGTTGAACGGAACAACCGGCTGTTTTCGAAGTCCACTAAACCTTCTTCATCAGCGTTCTTTTGTGTTTGGTCCACTGAGTGTGGTGTCAGTTGATTTAGATTTTCTGCTTTATATACGCAACTTTTTATTGCAAATGGAACATGTGAATTGTTTTGATTCATCGTATTACAATTTGCTGAAAGCTTTTTGTTCTTTACTAATTATGCACATACATGCTAATTAATTTGCTTATTTTTGTTCTACTTAAGACAAACTTTTTTGGTTTGATACTATAAGTATATTTTTGTTTTATTTTTTTTGCCACAGGCCCATGGCTATTAATTTAGGTAATTTTTAATTATTATTATTCGAACTTCATTTGTTTCTACATTTTTTTTCAGGCTAAAGTTAGCATCGTTTTTTAAGCCAAATTACATGTGATAATTATTAAGGAACAAATAACACCAAAGTTAGTTGTAAATATTCGGACAAACACGTAGTTGAACGGAACAACCGGCTGTTTTCGAAGGCCACTAAACCTTCTTCATCAGCGTTCTTTTGTGTTTGGTCCACTGTGTGTGTTGTCAGTTGATTTAGATTTTCTGTTTTATATACGCAACTTTTTATTGCAAATGGAATATGTGAATTGTTTTGATTCATCGTATTACAATTTGCTGAAAGCTTTTTTGTAATGAAAGCTCATTTTTACCATCTCTAAATTTACAACAGTCTTGCCATTGTCGTTTGTTCTTTACTAATTATGCACATGTTAATTAATTTGCTTATTTTTGTTCTACTTAAGACAAATTTTTTTGGTTTGGTACTATAAGTATACTTTTGTTTTAGTTTTTTTGCCACAGGCCCATGGCTATTAATTTAAGTAATTTTTAATTATTATTATTCGAACTTCATTTTTTTCTACATTTTATGATTTTATTTGGCTAAAGTTCGTGTCGTTTTTTGAGCCAAATTACATGTGATAATTATTAATGAACAAATAACAACAAAGTTAGTTGTAAATATTCTGACAAACACATTTCCATTTGCAATAAAAAGTTGCGTATATAAAGCAGAAAATCTAAATCAACTCACACCACACACAGTGGACCATACACAAAAGAACGCTGATGAGGAATGTTTAGTAGGCTTCGAAAACAGCCGGTTGTTCCGTTCAACTACGTGTTTGTCAGAATATTTACAAATAACTTTGGTGTTATTTGTTCATTAATAATTATCACATGTAATTTGGCTTAAAAAAATACGAACTTTAGCCTGATAAAATCATAAAATGTAGAAACAAATGAAGTTCGAATAATAATAATTAAAAATTACTTAAATTAATAGCCATTGGCCTGTGGCAAAAAAACTAAAACAAAAATATACTTATAGTATCAAACAAAAAAATGTTGTCTTAACTAGATCAAAAATAAGCAAATTAATTAACATGTGCATAATTAGTAAGGAACATACGACAATGGCAAGACTGTTGTAAATTTAGAGATGGTAAAAATGAGCTTTCATTACAAAAAAGCTTTCAGCAAATTGTAATACGATGAATCAAAACAATTCACATATTCCATTTGCAATAAAAAGTTACGTATATAAAGCAGAAAATCTAAATCAACTGACACCACACACAGTTGACCAAACACAAAAGGACGCTGATGAGGAAGGTTTAGTGGCCTTCGAAAACAGCCGGTTGCTCT
This sequence comes from Nowickia ferox, assembly GCA_936439885.1. Classification (NCBI taxonomy): domain Eukaryota; kingdom Metazoa; phylum Arthropoda; class Insecta; order Diptera; family Tachinidae; genus Nowickia; species Nowickia ferox. The sequence goes on from OW387026.1 coordinate 57,585,422, forward strand.
ATTGAACTACGTGTTTGTCAGAATATTTACAACTAACTATGGTGTTATTTGTTCATTAATAATTATCACATGTAATTTGGCTTAAAAAACGATACGAACTTTAGCCTGATAAAATCATAAAATGTAGAAACAAATGAAGTTCAAATAATAATAATTAAAAATTACTTAAATTAATAGCCATGGGCCTGTGGCAAAAAAACTAAAACAAAAATATACTTATAGTATCAAACCAAAAAAGTTTGTCTTAAGTAGAACAAAAATAAGCAAATTAATTAACATGTTATGCACGATACGAACTTTAGCCTGATAAAATCATAAAATGTAGAAACAAATAAAGTTCGAATAATAATAATTAAAAATTAATAATTTACATTTTAAAATGTAAACTTTAAAATTAAATATTTTTCAATACGGCTGGTTTTCATACATGAAAATTTTTAATTTTAAAGTCCCTTGTACTGGATCTAAAGTGAGTATAAAGTGTTTCTTTTCTGAGTGTATGGTTAAATTATGGAGAATTAAAGCAAACGAACAAAAGTGTGTTCATGTAACATTTGCCCTGCGAAGAGATACTTGTTCCCCAATTCAAATCAACAATCAAGTTGTTCCGCAACATTCACATGTAAAATACCTTGGTATACACCTTGATTGACTACTTACATGGAAACACCATTTTGACTCAAAGCTAACACAAGTGAAACTTAAATTAACTCAGATACATTGGCTGATTGGTAGAAATTCAACACTCAGTCTAGATTGTAAACTTTTAATATACAATTCGCTTTTGAAACCCATATGGTGCTACGGAATACAGCTATGGGGCACTGCTTCAGCTTCCAATATAGAGAAAATCCAACGGAAACAAAACAAGATTTGAAGACTAATAACATCGGCTCCATGGTACATCAAAAATTCAAATTTACATCTTAATTTAAATATGCCACTAGTGACTGAAGAAATTGCAAAATACGCAGGCAACTACTTTACAAAACGAGTCCCATTCTAATCCCCTTGCTCGTAACATCTTGAATTTTACTGGACACATCCGCTTAAAAAAGAGGGACACTACGGCTTTAATACTCAACACTCCAGATGAAACTGCTTCAAAATATTTTTGTTCTTTATACGACATTGATTACTATCACTAAGTTTATGCCTGACACTGGTTTGGCCTAATTATTATATCTTTATTTAAGATTTGAATACTTATTGTTAGTTCATTTTTTGAAGATACAATAAATAAATATAAGCATGTCTAAAAAAAAACTTAGTTATTAAGAAAAAATATTTTATTGTAAAAATAAGAAAAAAGTAATAAGTATATCTACACTTATGAATTTTTTAAGAAAAAATGAGAAATAAAATATTGCAAAAAGAATGAAATATGTAAATGGGTTTTATTTCAACTTAAATTTACTCAATAGAAATTTTAACAATAAGTGTCTACATTTTTATATTTTTTTGTTGTTTCTCTACTTAATGTATTTAGTTAGATCAAAAAATTGTTGTTTGTGCTTTATGCAAATTTTTGTTTACATTGTTTTGGGTTTGTTTATATTTCACTTAATCATGCACAGTCTTGTTAAGTTTATTTGAAAAGCAGATCAGGTTTTCTTTGAGAGGTTCTACACAAGAGAAATTAAATTTCACAATATTAAGAAATTCCATTTGATATTTTTATAAAGACAAACAATTTATATAATCGGATAAGTCCTTATATTTTTCACTACCTACAAGTTTCTGTTATTCTCTAATCGAAAAGATGATTCCTAGTTATCCTTTAGAAAAAAATAATGCAAAACAAGGAATATTTTAATAATAAAATTTAATTTTATTTTATTTGTTTTAATAATACTATTTAATGATTGAAAAGACGTTGGTCCACGAGTATTTACTAATCACATATTATTTGCTTATTTACAAATAAAATTGTAAATTGTTGCGATATTGTTGTTTTTATTGCGACTCACGAATTCAGAAAACTATTCACGATTAACGAAAAATTTCCAAATAAAATGCTTGATATTGCCACACTTACAAATGTTTGGTAATAAAAAAGAATAAATTGATAAATATTGCACAAAAAAACATTGATAGAAGAAAATAATGACAATAAAAACAAATTATTATTTGTTATTTTATACATTTACTTTAATTTTTTTGTAAACATAATCAACATTTCTATAGAAATGCTACGAAAGTTTTATACATTTACAATGCCGTATGAACAGTGAGTTAATTTATTGACAAATATTTTTATTTGCAAACAGTTCCCGTATAAACGTAGCAACAAACGCAAGTAAAAACATTCGTCAGTACACGGATAGACTAAGTAGACCTAGTACACGACCTAGTGCTTTTTTCTTATAAAAACTGCTAACTTAAGGTACAGTCAAACTTGCCAAAGATTTGCGCAAAAAAGCGTAACCACTCTATACCAATGATAAAGACTTTGACTCAGACAGGTGTTTATTAATTTAAACAGTTTCCAAAAATATTGGATTCTATGACATTGCCTATTAATTATCTCTAAAACTGTTTAACTTAATAAACACGTGTTTGAATCAAAAGGGTTTTCAATAGAATATAGTGGTGACGCTTTTTTTGGCAAATGTTTGGCAAGTGTGACTATACCTTTAAACTTATACTCACCAAAAATTATACACACAATAATTTGAAAGCACGGGTATTTTACATATGTATATTAAAATTTTCACTTTTAATATTATCCAACACGACTAAATTAAATCACAGAGCAAGCACAAATACCACTATTTAGGACCTTTAAAGTAAAAAATTGATTTATTATGGTGTTTTCACTAAAATGATATTACATAGAACATTGAGAAGAAAATAGAAAGAAATATAATAAAAACAATTACTAATTTTCCCCAAAAAAATCAAACTTAGAAAAATGACAATTGAAAAGAAGGCATGTGGTTAAAAAAAAAAGTTCGAGAAGGAAAAGGAGGCAGTATATCAATAAAATTGTTAGTTTGTACTTAGAAAAAATTGGAAATTAAATTTTTCGAGTTTTAACAGGATTTTTTAAATTGTTTTTTTTTTTATAAACAATCTCATGAAAATTTAGAATCATCTTGGAATTCGTGTCGTGTTGGAAAAATTTGACACGCGACCATCTCTAATGTGGACACATTTTTGTTCATTTACTTTAATTCTCCATAATTCAACTATATTTCCAGATAGGTAATATGTTCCTGGAGATTTCGGGATGCCTCATAAGCATTTTCGTGCATACAGGCTGTACTTTTGGAAAATTTAGAGGGTAGATATTATTGCTCACAGGCATATCACAAGTTTATATTAAATACAAGATTATTACCCTGTATCACACTGGAAGATATATATTCGGGCTGTTGTTGAAGTCTCCTTCAAAAACAGTGAACTTCCAATCAATAATGTAACTTTCCAAAAGTTTTTGTATGTTTTTTGGAATTTATGATTTCAATTTAAAAAAAGCCTTCGTGCCATACTTTATAAAATGGTCGAGACACATCAATAAAGAGGGCGGAACAGTTCTTCTTTTCTTCAAATGCCCTGCTTTTAACTTGAACCAATCAGCTAAAATTTTGGATAATTTAGTCATGAGCAGCTTTTCGAAAAGCTTTGAGATTGTAAGTAGTAAGCCTATAGGCCTATATGACTCAGCCTTGGTAAGATCTTTGCCTGACTTTGGAATCATTTTGATCTTCGCAAGTTTCTAGTTATGTGGAAAATGCTGCATTCGTAAAATGACATAAAAAATAAAAAGCAGGATTCTTATTGCAATTTGTGGCAATTTCATCAGCATTTTGTTACTAATTCCATCAATACCTGGAGCTTTCTTCAGGTTGATTGCAGGAATTATTTTTTGTACTTCACGCAGCTTAAGCCTTAAGGGACGAGGGGGTAGAGAAACTACACTCGGCAAATCAACAGCACCCGTACATGAATTGGGAGTGAATACAGATTGTAAATGCTCAGCAAATAAGTTACCTTTCTCACTTTTCCTTCTGGCTGAGCCTCCATGTGAAGTACGCAGAGGTGGTTAAAACTCAAGGAATGTTTTAATCTTTCTAGCAGCGAGCCACAAATAGTAATTAGATGCTGATATGACATCAAGATTTTCCAGATAATTTCTTGGAGATGCTGTTTCACCAGATGACGCAAATCTTTGAGTCTTTCAGTACATTCTTTAAGTCTGATTTTATTTGGGGGTGATCTGTGTTGTTGCCATGCTCTTCTAGCTCTCCTTTTTTTACATAAAATATTTTCAATATCCGTAGAATAAATTCTAATAAAGTAAGTCAACAAATAGGAGAAATTGGCATATCCAATAGCCTTTTTAATATTTTCGTTAAAGTTGGAAATGTAAGATTCAACATTATCGGATCATCTTACCTGAATGTTTTCTACGCAGTGACTACTAAGAAATTTTTTGAATCCTTGCTAGTTAATAAAGTTACCTATTAAAAATCATTACTATTGTGAGAGAGTGATCGGAAGAGAGATCTAGAGAGGCCTCCACGTGAATTTACTTCATAGGGATATTTTTCATGACGACAAAATCTATAACATCCGGAATTTTTCGTACGTCAGTAGGCCAGTAAGTGGGCTCCCCACTTGAAATTACATCCAAGACCATTTTTGAAATTGTATTAATCAACGCGGGACCTCTAAGTTAAACAGACGAGAACCCCCGAACGTATGTTTTGTATTGTAGTCGCCAGCTGCTACGAAACAATCCACGCAGAAAAATACAATCGGGTTAACGTTTCCTGGTACAAACGTTGGCAAAATATCACAAGTTCTACTTTTGGAGTGTTGTGCCAACACACAAATGATAACCTCATGATGGCGTTGCCCAACTATTTTTTACGTCGTTGCCTAAACACTATGAAAACCACAATTTAAGTGGTTTCCCATCATAATTTTTTTGTGAAGTGTAATACATTCAGAATACTTCAAACTTAAAAATCACTGTGGTTTCCCAAAAATTTTTGGCTTTTTTCAGCTAGGCAGTTTTAAGCAGAGGTCGTTTTAGAAGCCAATAATTTCATTAGCGCAGGTATAAAGAAAAACTTTCAAATGTTAAACCTGATATGAATATATTTTTTTTATTCTTATATAAGTATACAATTGAACGGAAAACTTAAAATTTGAAGTTTTAGCTTTTGGTTGCGATATGCCAGCCCGAGCTTTTATTAAATGCTACAGAGATCACACTGGATTTCTTCATGGAAAACATGTACCGTTAAGGGAAGACAGCCAATAAGACACGCGAATATAATTCATTTAAAAATAAATCAAACCACTTATCAAAAGAAGTTAGGCCACTATAGGACATTATTAATTTTGATCCCATAAAACACGTCGTTATTGATGAAATACGCATGCTTTATCTCGGAATTAGTAAACAATTACTTCAAAAGCTAACTGTAAAAAAATTGATTCTCTTATATTTCACAAAAAAATTTATCAGCACTTCAACAAAACCTAGTTATGGTATATAAAAATATACCTTTTGAGTTTCACACGATTTAATGAGTTTAGCAAACTGGAAAGCTACACAATTCCGTTTCTTCTTATTATATGCTGGTGCAATTACAGTGGAGGCTCAAAAAAGTTAAGTAGTTTGTTTTGGGGGAGATGAACTTTTCCGAAATCTTAACTTTTCCGTAGTATGAAAAATTCAAGAGATTATATGTGTTTTGTACATTGTTTATTTATTTTTTAATTGTGAATTAGAATTATATGTACATATATACATGTATACATACATATTTATTACTGTTAAAATAGGACCACTGATTGACAGTTCCTTTCGCGTTGATCTAAGAACCATTTGTATAGTTGATTCTCCAAATCGACGTATTCTGCTTTATGTAAAGTTTTTAATTTTATTTTTTCATACGTATTTGACACTGCTCCATAAATATTTTCTTTATTTTTTTTAATTTTTTAAATTGCTGCTTCAGATACGTGAAAATCCTCAGCCAATCGATTAGCAAGAACGCCTTCATCTAATTTTTTTTGCATTTTTCGTTGACTGACAACCTTTTTTGCTTCCCTGCTGCTAACATTGTTGCAATCAGAACAAAACAAATTCTACGACTAATTTCTTTTACAACCAACTGATGAGAGCAACTACATTATACATATAAAATTAACAAAAAAAATATATAACGGTAACGGTTTTATTTTTGCATGTATACAGGCGTATATGACTCACTATATATATAAATATGTATTGAGGATTTACATACAAAAGTTGAGATCATCTTAGAAAGAGAAAAAACTATATATAAATAATTGTCTCAGAAAAGTTGAGAATTACTTAACTTTTTGGAGTCACCAATGGTGAATAAAAGCTGCTCAAGTTTTCCATATACTTAACTTTTCTATGACTTAACTTTTTTGATCCTCCACTGTACTTTGATCTAATACATCTAGATGTTGAAATGTACAAACATTTTTTAAGTTTATTTACTTCGTCGTATTTTGTCGTCAACCAAGCTAGCCACATTAAAATCAAAATACGTTCAAGAATTGTGAAAATCATTTGTTGAACTTATGCCTCGATATTGCGACCCTAATTCGCAAAGTATGAATATACATAATCTAATCCATATACCAGATGATGTAATTAACGTAGGAGCTCCTTTATCACAATTTTCAGCTTTCAGATTTTAATTGTTAAATCAACTACAAATCCAATAGCGCAAATTCAAAATAAATTAAAAATTTTCCATACTAACAGTTTCTCCAATAATATACCATTAGTAGGTATTTCCTTTTGTTAAATATATAAAATATTCACTAGGAAAAATTATAGACACAGTTAAATCGAAAACACTATTTTCTTTTTCAACATTTATGGCTATAAAATTACAACAGTTCCTCCCGATAATGTCTGTTTACTAAGTAATGGAAATGCCATGGCTATATCAGAAATTTTTAGTAGCAAACTTTCTGTATACAAAATATGATTATATTTACTTAAAAGGCAATATATTTAATGGAACTCTCATATTTTTCACGTATCCCTGTCATCAATTTACGTATGATTACATACATATATCGTTAAAGATTTAGACCAGAAAAAAATTTAAATAGACCTAAGCATGGTATATGTTACATGTATTCTTACCAAATGCCAAATGAAACAGTTACTATCACCCTTTTACATAAAGAACTTAATGTACATTAATAAAAAAATAAACAACAACAAAAAAATATATAACATTTTTTTAAAAACCATTGGCAAATAATTTTTCAGATTGTAAGCCATAATGTTGGTTTCTTGAGTTAAAGTGTTTTCCCAGTGCTAAAATTTTTGTACGGGTGGCAATTTCTGCCTGGGAAGGTCCAAGCGATTCGTAGAGCTTCTCATACTAACTGAAAATCTGGGAGGTGCGTAAATTAATGATGTTACGAAATTTGTACAAAAATTGTCGAAGCAAAGATAAGTTGCTTGTAGATATTCTTAGCAAACGTTGTCAAGGATATATTGCTTGAGTGTTGACTTAATTCGAATTGCTGATCCACCGTAAGCCCTCCCTCGCGCGTCCTTTGAATCATATAGAGCATAACCATTTATTTGAAAGAAGCTTCTCGTCAAATGAATCTCAGAGACCAACATTATATCAATATTTTTTTCCATGAGGAAGTGCTCAAGTTCATTTTTGTGTTAGCGAACGCTTTTTGCTTTTCTTTGGCGTATTTATATAATTGCTTGAAGCAGTGTATTTTACATTCCAGCATTTCTTGCATCAAGCTAGTCATATTTGTTGTAAAGTTGTTTACAGTTTGCATAAGATTATCAATAGTAGCTTCAAGGCGATTAAAATTAAAGCTTGAGTTTGTATTTGTTGAATTATTTAGCGGAGAAACTTTTTGTGTGGGAATAGAATTTATCGTAACAGCATCGGCATGCGATACACGTGAGTCAAGTGGTTGGCTCATTTGAGGAAAAATGGCGGAGTAAGCATTTGCTGATTGAGCTGGAGGTAATTTAAGTTTTTGACCCATAGCCTGTTTAACAAAAGAATATATAGGGGATCCTCTGTAGTGCAGCTAGCAGTACCGTGCAATTCACCGCAGATAATACAAACTATAGGTAAATTGCATTAAGTTTTTGTATGGCCATATTCTTGGCAATTATGACACTCTATGGGGCCTGAACGTTTGCGTGGCTCTTCAACTGTGTTTTTCGGTGTAAGAGAAACCTTACGCTATAAATTGGATGGGTTTCGTTTGTTTTTAATTGTAGTCATTCGGTTCTAGTACGACCCGAAATAGGGGTTGGGGGCTTTTCTCTGTTTATTATATTAGTAACATTTTTTACCTTAAATCCTTGGTCGATAAGTGCACATTTTACTATCTATAGGGCTTTAGCACTATTAAGTTGGTATGTGCAAAAACTTGTTTTATTTTGATCAAATTCACTAATAATTTTTCGCAAATCTTTTTCATAATATATTTGAGTTTTAGTTTCATCAATATTACCTCATTTATTTGGAATGATATGAAAAGTAATTTCATCAATGGCCGACAGTGGTTTTTTTAGAAGCGCGTTAGATTTTTTCTCTCAAGTAGATAGATGGTGACTTAAAAAATAATAAGGACAACCCCGCTGCTTGTCGTTACTGTCTTGCAAAATTTTAAAACGATTTTGACGATTAGTAGATGATGTGCTGTCATTCCTAGACATCTTTGGAGCAGATGACATTTTTGAAGAATGTGGGCTTCGCCCATGCCTTACCACAGTTATATATCTGTCTATTCCGTCTTGGACCTTGGGTTTTGGACGTCTGCTATCTATAGTGATAACTTGGTTAAGTGATGAACACGACCCAGAAGCGGATGATATCGCTGGCTTAAATGAAGAAGTGCTAGGCAGCGCTAATGTTAACGAATCACTAGTTGGCATTGGACAAAGCGAAGTTGATTTCTGACGAGAAGAGGCTTTGCTGTTAGAAAAATACTATCATCAGATTTTTTATTTTTATTGTTATTGATAAGAATTTCAGAGCTTACAGCAAATTATGCATTTCTGACATTAGAACTCACCTTACAATTTTTCTTATTTGAGGTACTCATATAGATACTCTATATGAGTACCTCTCATATAGATACTCTATATCAGTACCTCCTCAATGTCATTCGCGGTTTTAGTTTGTTGTTGTTGTTTCTGACTATGCAAAAAATATTGGCAAAGCATATAAAGCGTATTTATTAAAGTTAATATGTACTACGAATATTATATACTACGAATTTTTTTTTTGTTAGGTATGTAAGAAAAACTCCGCTAAGACGTCTGTTCACTATGAAGGTACAACGGCAACTCATATCAAAATAAAATGAAACGTGAAAAAATTAATCACCTGGTTACTTGCATAGACTTTATATTGATAGATTTTGAACTGAAGTTGCAAAAGTCAGTGCGAAATTATTTTCTCTTGTTATGGTTTGCAAATAAGGTTTGAACTTCCGCAATGTCATTAATAACTCTAATACGTTAACCATCGAATGATGTGTGCATAAATCTGATGGTGAAAAATTTATAAATCTAGCTCAATTCTAAAATCATTATTCTGCACTCTTGAGCACCAAAATATCATAGCGTCTTATTATGATATTAATGCACACAAAAAAACTTGTGGAATCTTAAAATTTAATCGGTTGACGATTAGCACAATGTTAAAAAATTAAGCATTATAGTCTAAACAAATACAAATATAGCACGACAATAAAATAGAAGGCATGACTTTTAAACAGGTGAAAATTATTGATAATAACACTGTGCAACAGGGAGAAATCCATACGGTCCTGAAAACGATGGTCATTTAAGAGACATTATTTTTCATACTTAATGTAAAAATATTTCCATTTTGTATATTATATAATCTGAGAAAAAGAAATAAAAAAAAAATTAATAAACTAAAGTTATTAAACTTTTAAGTCCCATGGTAACTTTTGGCCCACCCTGTAGTACCAAATGGCAGCGATGCCAATTTAGCGCGTTTCGCGCTAGATTTAGCGCGTTTTAACTTTGCCAAACTCGCTTTTTTTCGTCTTAGCGCGTTTATTAAAAAAAGCGCCAAATTAGCGCGTTTTAAATAAAGTCATAACATCAGTTCAGTATTTTTCCCCCTCCCCTTTTTTTACTTAAATTTAACAATTTTCTAGTATTCAAAACACATAAAATTTTTTAAATTGGGTAATGATTCAGCTGTCGCAAATATAATTCCCTTGACTGTGGCTAGAATTAAAAACGCATTTAAATACTGTATATTTCACAACTAAAAATATGTACTCGTACTCGTGACCAAAAAAATGTATTTAACTTGTTAAGCATCAATTCTAGCTGAAGTACAAAAAGCATTTGAATCGCAAAACTATTCGACAATTTATATAAGTTGTTACAAAGTTTGAAAAATAAAATAAAAATTAAGGATTTCGATTATTTGGAAGGCAATTCTGATTCTGTATTAGTTGTTATTTAGGATTTAATTTCGAAGAAACAATATAAAGTCTGAAAAGAGCTACTAAAAAAATTAATTGTATTTACTAAACATGTAAATACATCGACTTTTATTAAAATTTAATTTAGCGCGTAGGAAAATAGCGCGTTTTGGCTATAAATAGTTGACAATGCTGTAACTTAGCGCGTTTTAGCGCGTTCTGCGAAGGGGAACAGCGCGTTTGGGTTATAAATAGTTGGCATCGCTGCCAAATGGCAGTAAAATTAGGGCTGTTATCGAGTAATTTATACAAAGAGGACAGTAGAGGGAAAAAAACCCGAACATTAGCTTAAAAAAGTAGAACCTAAAAACAAAACTAAATTGATTTTTTCTAATAATATTGCTACTGGTGTTGATTAAAAAGGGTAAATTTCACAAATTTTTACATGAAATATTGAATCCTTTTACCCAACACCACCGATATGCTTACATTAAATTGTACCTATATAAGTACATATGTATACATTTGAGAATATTTGTATACATACCCAGCAAAAAAAATTTCGACCCTTAGAAGGACTCAAAGCTGTTAGAAGCAATGCATTGCATATTTAAGAACAAATTATTCCACAAGTGCTACCACAAATGCGCTGAAGTAATGTAATTTTTATTGCCAATTATTATACCTTGAATGCAAGCATTAAAATAAAAGAGACTTATGCTGCAAAAGAGCTTAAATAAATAGGGACGATAATTTTAAAAAATAAACAAAATATAGACGAAGCAACACAAGTACTTAAGATTTAACTTTTCTCACTGACGTTAGTGCTTCCAAGAAGCACTAAGATAAGCGAGACCGTTAAAATGTGTTCTAAGATCGTACACGAACAGCACACGATTATATATGTATGCAAATACACGTACACGTTTGGTGGATTATTTATTAAATCAAAATACTCAAACCAGTTTGTAATTTATCTAGAAACAATAACGAAGCTTACGCGATGAAAATTTTTGTTTTGCTTTCATATATGAGTATATATAGTACATATATAAATATATATACATAAAGAAAAAAAGTAAGAGAACGGTATTAGTACAATTTTGTATACACAATTACTTTATACATAAATGTTTTATTGTATGTGTTAATGCTTACATATATAAATATTAAGACATATAAGATATATATCTTATATAAAAATGTTAAGTAAAAGCCAAAAAAATAAATTAATTAAAAAAGAAAGGGGAAAAAATAGATTAGCACTATTAAGTAAATCTTCTTCTTTGGCAAGAACTTCCGTTGCAGAAACTCTTGCTACTGTTTCAGGGGCAGAAGCAGTATCAGAAACTGTTGCTACTGTTTCAGGAGCAGAAGCAGTAGCAGAAACTGTTGCTACTGTTTCAGTTGTAGAAGTTCCTTTTAGTGAAGAACTTGGCCTCAAAGAAGAACTAAGAGAGTGGTATTTAGAATATCGTCCAACTGTAAGTTGCACCGTCGCTTTGCTCAAAATTTTGAAAAAACGGCATGAAGAATTACCTTTAAGCTTACAAACATTGATAGGAAAAAACGAGTTTGTACCAAAAAGAAGTCTTGCTCCAGGCTCATATTTTCATATGGGTTTAGAAAAGGCATTAAACAAAATGGAGGAAGCCATTAGAAAAGAAAACGTAGAAGAAATAATCTAGGACATAGGAATCGATGGTCTTCCCCTTTTCAAAAGTAGTGGTGTGGGCCTATGGCCTATACTAGGTCGTGCAATTAATTTGCCATTGGCAAATGTATTTCTTATTGGAACATACGTAGGAAAAAGTAAACCATATAATACCGATTTGTTCCTTCATGATTTAATATACGAAATTAAAAAATTTAAAGCCGATGGACTTATATTTAATAATCGAAAAATATAAATAAAAATTCGAGCATTTATATGTGACACACCAGCTCGCTCTTTCATTTGCGGCATAAATGGTCACACTTCATTAAACGGGTACAGTAAATGTAAGCAGAATGGAGTAAGTATTTCTAGAGTAACAACTTTCCAAACAACTGTAGGGATATTACGTTATGATGAAGATTTTAAGTATAGACGCGATAAAAATTTTCATAAATCAAATTTTCAAAATACGGAAATGTTAATCGAGAATGCGGATATACGAATGATATCGCAGTTTCCTCTCGACATCATGCACTTAATAGACCTGGGAGTAATGAAAAAAATGATTTTGTATCTAATAAAATCCAAAACTTCTGAAGGCACATTATCCAATGCAACTCAACAATAAATGTCATCATTAATGTGTTCATTTTCTAGTTTTATCACTGCAGAATTTAGTAGGAAGCCTAGGTCTTTTAGTGAGATTTTAAGATGGAAAGCGACAGAATTTCGCGAATTTCTTCTCTATACGGGCTTGGTTGTATTAAAGAAATTTACAAGTAAAATGTTCTATACACACTTTTTACTTTTCTCGTGTTCGTATCGGATTTTGACTCGTAAAAATATTTCTGAATCTGAAATCCAGCGGGCTCATATAATGCTAGAAAATTCGTACAAAAATTTCCCCATATTTATGGCCAGTGCAGTGTTAGTCACAATGTTCATAATTTACTTCATCTTAAAGATGTTGCACTTAAATTTGGTTCACTTTCAAATATTACTGCATATCCCTTCGAAAATATGATGAAAACTTTGAAGTCAGCTATCAGAAAACCCCAGCATATCGAACAACAACTTTATAATTATTATTTAGAATTATCTTTATTACGAAAACTAAAATTAGAGGGAATTTCACTTGACACAAAGGGCAACGTCAAATCTTATTACTCAGAAAATGGATTTTTTTCGAAAAATTCAAAAGACAAATATTGTCTTATTACTGGAAACATTCCCGCAGAAATAACTGCATTTACTGCTGAAGGAAATATAAAAATTAAAGCATTTTGCAGCCCGAAGAACTTGTTTATAAAGCCAATTCCATCTAAGGAGGTTGGAATTTTTATAGTAAACTTAAACAAATTTACAGAAAGAATTTGCCAACTAAATGAAATATGCGGAAAATTTCTATCTTTGCCGTATCAAAATGATCTTTTAATAATTTTATTAGTTCACTTTTCTTGAAATTTATTATAAATATAGAATATAGTATATAGAAAAATCGTAACACGATTTAATAAAAATCGTTATATGCCATTTCTATATTAAGCCAACTCTTTTTTTAACAACATAAAATATACATACATAAATATAGTTATATAGTTTCGTAATATGGGACGCACAAAAGTTCAAAGAGAAGAATCACCATCAAGAAGTGCTGCGATTTTGACAGAATTAGGAAAAATCCAAGAAGGCTACAAGGAGTTTAAAAAGGAGTATGGAGTCGTCAAAACTCAATTAGTTGAACTAAAAGGTATGTTTGCGTAAAACTTCAGTTATTTCTTGTTGTAATTATTTTGTTTGTTCCTTTTATTTTACAGAAACTGTATGCCAACAAAATAAAATAATCGTAGACCTTGTGTCAGAAATTAAGGTACTGATAAAAACGAACGTGAGCACAAATCTGAAGGTAGCTAAGTATTTAGATGACTTTCCAATAGAAACAGAAGATGATTTGATGGATATCGAAAGTGAAATTTCAGACGAGACCAAGGATACAATGGTAAAGTTATTCACATATTTAATTATTTGAATATTTACTTATAATTTTCTTTTTATTTGGAACAAAATTACTTATGGAATTTAACTTTGATGGCAAAAGAGGAAAAAACGGCTACGGGACTATCCAAAGCTTTTAAATTTAATTTATAGTAAGTAAAATTTTAAATTAATATTTAAACCTATTTTTATTAATAAATGCACTAAAATTTATGTTTACAGAATATATTTACAAGGACCAATTACTTTCAAAAGATGGGTTTTATGAGAGAATTACGTGCTGGAGTGCGCTTAGCCAAAAACAAAGCATATAAAGATGACTGCCTACAGAGAAAAAAATTCTCTACAGATGTTAGTTTTTTGAGTGATGACGATTCAGATAAAAGTGATGAAAATAAGGAGCCCACAACAAAACTTTTATCTCCCAAAAATTTTAGTACTCCAAAAATGCAAAAAATTCAATTATAAATGTTTGATTTTTGATTTCCTTTTAAAACTTTTATTTTTAAGAAATATGTGAATGTTTTCTTTATGTGTACATATAGGTCTCTAACTTAAAATTAAATTTTTCGCAAATCAAATCCAAGTCAAACAAAATTCAGAATTTTTCAAATCGAATTGAGTATTTTACAAATCAAATTAAGTATTTTTAAGACAAAAGTCACTTGAAAATAATGGTTTTGAAAAGTAAAATTTGGTTTGAAAAATGCTGAATTAAATTGTTTATTTCTCAATTTGATTTGAAAAATTCAGAATTTTAAGATAAAAATCTAATATGTATTTATTTTTACTTTGTATGATAGGTCCGGGTTCACACCATTCAACTTTTATTGATTAACTCGTAATGCAACTGTAAGAAAGGCGGAAAAGGATATACAAATATCTCTTTTTTTCATGCAGCTGAATTACGAGTTGATTAACAAAAGTTGAACTGTGTGAAACCGGGCTAATAATTATTTGATAAAAATATTTTTTCTTGCCTTTACATAGACAATAAAGAAATTATTAATTTTAGAAAATGTGTTGTTTATTACACAATCTGTTATTCTTGGGGTCTAGCTATTACTCAAAAAAACCTTTTTTTTCGCATTCAGAAGGCATGATATAATGCATTTTGGTAGCGCATAATAAAATGCATATGTGGAGTTTAATATATTGCGCATTAAAAATGGGATAAAATAAGACATTTCAATAATGCATTTTATAAGACAAATTAGGATTTATAGACAATGATATAATTAAATGCATTATATCACGGCATTTGCAAACGCAATAAATAAGCATTTTTTGAATACAGAAACTATTGCTTCTAAGTGGCTCATCGCGAACAAAAATCATGCATTATAAAAGCGCAATTGTAAGTGATTCCGTTTCGTTGTAACCCTTACAAAAATGCTTCCAGCAAGCAAAAATTTTTGCTGGGTAAAAGCACAGACATACCACTTCTAATGACACTTAAAATGTTGGAAGCATATTTTAAACTTATTGGTTTGCGGTTTATACTTATAAAAAAAGGTTTATTGTAGAAGAATTCATTGAAAAATAGCTCCTTATCAATTGAGAACCCAAAATTATTTAAAGTTCAACCGATTAAGCACATATCAAATACCTTTATTTAAGGTAGGGCTGCCGACTTTAAATAAACTTTCTTTGTTTGTAAAAATGTCTTATTTTTTCATAAAATAGAGATTCTGAACTCTCGCTTAAGGATGGACACTGTGAAAAAACATGGATGTTTATTTCGATGCGATGCATTGCAAAGAAACATCGATGTTGCATCGATATTTCATAAAATATATCGATGTTTTTTATACATTGATTGTTTCTTTTTCTAATTACTTATTATTTTATTTTCAAAAAATCTTGAGTTTATTTTACATCTCCCAGTATCTTTTTTCAATACTGTTTAGAAATAATAGTTTACCAAGTTTTTCAACACTCAATCTGTTTCTTTTTTGAGTCATCACCTTCACCCCCTGAGAACATAATCTTTCAGACGGAACCGGATGTTTCCAACATTGTAAGGTATTTAAAAGCGATCTTGCAAAGTTTGGGAAACTGCGACTTATAATCTTTCCAAATATTCAATAGATTTTCGTTTAGTCTTCCAACAAAAGTATTAAATATAAAAAAAAATATATAAATTGGCGTCTAATTTCCAGCCATTTATAAGTCGAAAACTTAGATACGCCTTGCGCGTGCTTAGCAAGTTGTTTCCCAGCAAAAAATTTGATTTGGAAGCACTTACAACTGAAGGAAGCAATGTATTGCTTATTTGATAACAAAAGCTTCGAAAGAATGCTTCTGAAAAGCACTAACGTAAGGCGGGCTCTCACAAAAATTATATATTATTACTTCTGTGAAGCACTTTAGTAAGGCAAACACAATTCATGGCTTTTTGGAAGCTACATGTATTGCTTCTAGCTGGGTCATCTTGAACAAAAAAAATGCCTTATTCATGCTGTGATTCTGTAACATTGTCTCCCTTACAAAAACGCTTCTGGTAAGCAGTAATTTTTGCTGGATTGTTGGCAGTAAATATGCCAGACACGAGGTTATTCGCCGCTTGTAAAAGTTTTGCCAGGTGCTCACATAACATTTACTAGGTATACATGTACTAACTTGAATCATGCCAACACATATGCACGTTATGTATACAATTTGTCATATCGATAATCGAAAGAAAACATCGATATTTTCCGATTGTTTAGAAGCAAAAAAAAAATTGGATTATATCGATGTTTCGACACAATATACTCGTATCGATGTTTTCAAAACATTGAAGTTTTTTGTCAATAACAGGCTAATACAGGCCACTTTTTACCCTAAAAATTTTTGATTTTTACAATTTTTCGACGATCAAAATCGTATAATCAAGTGCACACTTCGATATTTAGTTTCGGTTAAACTTTGTGTAAAAAAAATTGTTTGCTGCACTTAAAAAAAATAGAGGAAATAATATTTTGTTTTCAAATCAAAGCAACAACAAAACCTTAATAGTAAATACTTAAATTTTAAACACAAGAAATGCAACAATTACAAAGCAAGTAAAAAGTGTAATAAAAAAGAAAATTTTTAAGGTGCAAAGTGGTCTTAATGGGGTATTTAGTGTAACTTCACGTTCAAATTATATTGATGTTTTAAATTTTTTTTTCAGATTCACCGTGGTTACAATTTAACCAATTTATTCTGAAAAAGTTAAAAAAAATTTTATCCTTAATTTTTCCAAAGTGCATGAAAAAACTAAAGCTCTTAAGTGGTAAGCTCTTAAGCTTACCAAACAAATAGTTTTTTTACCATATATAGTTTATAGGTTTTTCACCAAGTCGGAAATATCTGTTGGCCAAAAACCATTTTATAAGGGCGCACTGATTTTCGAAACTTTATACTCCCCTCAAAAAAGGTTTTCACTAAAATGGCCAAACTGAATATAGGATTTTACTACCTAGCCTATACGGCCCAGTTTGTGTGCTTTTCCAAAAGTCTGCATTTGTTGCATAGTGTAATCAATTCAATTTTAAAACTTTAATCATTTAATCAATTCTATCATCATCAGCACCAACATTAACAAAAACATCATTTTAGTCATTTTTGTCATGAATAATGATGATGATCATCATGTTTAAATGTCAGTTAAACTGAGAGCCTAACACTCTGCGTTCAAATAAAAAAAGGACTGCTATGTTTCAGTAAACGACACATCTCAAAAAGAACCACTTCGTGTCTGATTACCTTTCATGACATCATTCAAATGTTTAGCAGTGGGGTTTTTTGCCGCATTTGTTGTGCTCGTTTGTCATGCGTGTGAAATTATATTGGAACGTAAAATATATCAGAATGGTCCAAATACCATGTTCATAAAATGTTTAAATGGTAAATTTATGTTCATAATTGGTTTTAGTACGCACAGCTAGTTCGTTGGTCGATTCACAAAATTTTACTGCGAAAGCAAAGAACGACGAACATTGGTGGAGCTAGAAATGTTTCTTTTAGGGGGAGGGGGAGGAGGAGGGGTCATTACGACTTGTGATTTGCATGAGTAATATTAAAATATGTAGATAATCACACGAAATGTTTAATAATTTAGGTGGTGAAGGGAGGGTGCAGCAAAATCATTCTTAGCGGGGAAGAGGGCATTGCCTACGCCTATGATATGTTGTGCTTGGTATTTGAGTTTGCGATTGTATTCCCATTCATTTTTAAGTTGTTTCAACTGAAGAAACAGAAAATGTTTTTTTCGGCTTGTAGAACAAATAAACGCGAGAAAAAAAGAATCTCTTAAAATCATCCTTAACTTCAACATAATAACACAACACAGCAGAGTGACAAAATTATTGTTTGTTAACTCAACAAAAACAATGTTAAAAGAGTTTCTGATTTTTGTTTGTTTTTGTCATTCTGTTGATTGTACATAACTTCGTTACTTTGTGTATATACGAGTAACTATATTGATATTTTCAATTATACTTTGAAAATTTCATAACAATCGATTTAATACTCCTGTGGAAAATGCATATATGAAAAAAATTTAGTACCTACGTACATATGTACATATTTATACGAGTTTGGCATAAAGTCTAATGAATTAGTATGTACATATGTATATAGAATATATGTTTGTTGTTGGTAGACTTCAATAAAAATAATTTTAAAAATTTAGAAAACTTAAATTTTTTTTTGAGAATTATTAGATATTCAAACAAAAGTAATTTCCATGTCTTATGTATGTTCATTCGACTACCAAAATTGCCGAAAGTATTTATTTTATTTGCTCCACAGGCAGTTTCCGATAGACTCTGTCAGATATTTCATATGTTAGACGTTGACACGATATGATGAAAGTAGAAAACGAAATTTCAACAAAAAAGTTATGCCGAATAAATATCTGGCATTTCTTGTCTTGTCATTTTGTGGTGTCATTTTCAAAATATAAGCAGCGCCGTACCCATTATGTTTTTTATATGGAAAGCTATCCCACACAATGAAAAATATCGGAAATGACAAATGTTACCATCAGTATACACTGATGTGCTGTCACAAAATGATATAGTGTAATCGGCGTCAGCATATATGCTAGTGCCGAGTTCAGCTTTCATACTAAACACAAAAAAGTAATATGAATAATTTTGTAATATCAATTAAAATATTTGTAATATCAATTAACAAATTAATTAAATTTTCACCTATAAACAATTTGATAACATCAAATAAGTTTTTCCACTCAAATTAATTATCACAACTAAACATTTAATTGATTCAAATAAAACATGAGTTGGTGAATACTTTTTTCTTTGTACTACCAAAATATTAAGGAGGGCCTCTAGTTTTAAAATAAAAAAAAAATTGGGTGCTACAAAGTGAAACTTTGTTTTTTTACATAAATTGTGCAGACATGATAAGGTGACCATACGTCCTCTTTTTTAGAGGATAATCATCTATTTTAACTCGCTGTCATCTATAAAATTTGTATCCTCTTTTTGTCATCTTTTTTATTATCAGTCATCTTTAATATTAAAATAATGATTTGTGTTTGTTTTTATCGATGAAACAATATATCCTCACTTTCGTTTGCGTTCTCTAACTATCAATCAAGCTCTATATATAAATTTTTTTAATCAGAAATAATTTCTTAGTCAGGCTTAAGTTCAGTAATTTCAATTCTTGTTGAATGAAATATTTTTATTAATTAATGTGAGTTTCTAGAGAAGAGAAGAAAAATTAAATTAGACTTTATTAGCTGGGGGAAATACCGATATTTTTCTGTGCAGCACTTCATCAGCACCCAAGTCTATCTACTGGGGTAGAGATTGTTATTAACATCACCTATTTAACGCAAATTTTCAATGAAATGGAATATGAGAAATATTGTGTATACAATTATTGATTTACCTTTGGTAAACACATTTGTAAGTATCACTATTCTGAACTTAAGCCTGACTAAGAAATTATTTCTGATTAAAATTCACTATAGTTCAATTAAAAATTTTCTCATATAAATTTTTTTAATCATTTTGGTTTTATAAGCAGGTTGACAGCTGAAATAAACAGCTGCCTTATGCGCTTACCTGGTTTGAGTGTACCATACTAAGCTTATGTACGTCTACATGTCTGTGATATTGTTGAGGTTTTTTTCTGTTTTTATGTTTGAATGTACATATATGAATGTAATTTTTTTAAAGTACTGGCATTTTCTTGCGATTTCGTTCGCATCAAGAAAGGAACTGAACACTGTATTTATACCAATCTTATCAAAAGCATCTGAGTAGTAGAAATACGTAAAATAAAGCGTAAATTCTAATAGGAGTGACGGGCTACTTTGCTAAAATCTGCTTATGTGAACTTCTTTTGAAAACGGTAAATTATAGCTTTGCGTGAGTGGGTCACCGATTTGGGGATTTACCTGAGCTTATTTTCCTACAAAATTTCAGCTCTCTACGTTAAATTTTTATGAACGTGCTCGCACCTCTATAATGTAACAATCGGTGCTTTCGTATTTTTTCAGTTCGTATGTTACGCCTTAACTTAAATTCTTAATATCGAGTTTAAAGTGCGTGTTTATGCACCTTATTGAAACTTCCTTGTTTTTAAAATTTTCTTGGTGATCTCTAACCTAGATTTATTTCCATGTCGAATTTTAACTTTTCGAGTTGCTCACTCATCTACTACTTGTGTAGAAATTTAAAGCGCGAATTATAGCTTTAAGTTTTATGGGCGTTACCAAGCCCACTTTTATAAACTCAAGATTTTATTGTAAGCAGCGCTTATAAATCATGTTGATTTTCGTAGTAAGCGTCTGATACAAAATACTTAAATAATAGATTTACATCTGCTAAGCCGAAGTAGATGAAACAATAGGCTAAAATTTTATGGAAGTAATCACACCCACTCTTAAAATGATTGCTGAAAGTCCTGCACACGAGCAACGAGTATGCAAAGTTTCAATAAAATGGCTTGAGTTAAGAGCTGTACATGTAATTTTTAATTCAGAACAATATTAGCGTGGCCCCGCCACCATAGGTCAAAATTTTTTGGTTTTTAGAATTTTCTAGTTGTTTTCTTACTTTGAGCTAATTGTATACCAAATTTAAGCTCACTGGCGCAAATTTAATTTTAAATTCGTATGGGCGTGATTCCGCCCACTTTTCTAACTAAAGATTTTTTGGCCCAGTGCTTGCTATTCGTTTCAAGTTTCGTTGGAAACGGATAATAATAAATACATAAATAGTAGATTCGAATGTGCTCAGCTGAAGCACATGAAATAGGAGGCTTAAATTTTATAGGCGTTAACGCCCACTTTTTTCAACAAAAATGCATTTTCGCAAAATATATGCCAAATTTCAATAAAATCGCTTTCAGTAAACGCTTTTTAATTCTGAGCTTTAATCCTAGCTACAATTTCCGGGTTTTCAGATTTTTTTAAGTTCGTTGCTAACCTACAACTAATTTTTTTTTTTTTGGAAATATTTATTTATTGTATCTTCAAATATGAACTAACAATAATTGTTCAAATTTTAAATCTAAATATAATTAATTAGGACCGACCAATGTCAGACAAAAACTTAGTGATTATAAATTAATGATACATAAGAGTCGTGCTAAGCGAAGAAAAAATAAATATAAAAGTATAGAAGTGTATTCAAGGAGCTACATCTGGAGTGTTGAGTATTAGAGCCGTAGTGTCCCTCTTTTTTAAGCGGATGTGTCCAGTAAAATTCAAGACATTAGGAGCAAGGGGACTAGAATAGGACTCGAGTTGTGTAAAGTACTTGCCTGCGTATTTTGCAATTTCTTCAGCCACTAGTGGCATATTTAAATCACGAAGTAAATTTGAATTTTTAATGTAACATGGAGTCGATGTTATCAAACGTAAAACTTTGTTCTGTCTTCGTTGGATTCTATCTACATTGGAAGCTGAAGCAGTGCCCCTTAGCTGAATTCCGTAGCACCATATTGGTTTCAAAAGCGACTTGTATATTAACCAAAATCTATAACATCCGGAATTTTGCGTATATCCGTAGACCAGTAAGTTGGCTCCCCACTCGAAATTACATCTAAGCCCATTTTTGAAATTGTGTTGAACAACGCTCTTCCTCTAGGTGTAATAAGGCGTGAACCCCAGAACGTATGTTCTGCATTGTAGTCGCTAGCTGCTACGAAACAAGGCCCAAGAGATTTGTAGAAATCCTCGTATTCGTCCTCAGTGATTGAGAATCTTGGAAGGGAGTAAATTGATGATATAACGACATTTTTACAAAACTTTTCAACACAAATATTAGTCGCTTGTAAATGTTCTGTACAGATGCTATCAAGAATATAGTGCTTGAGTCTTGACTTTATTAAAATTGCTGATCCACCGCATGCTCTTTCTCTCGGGTCCTTAGTATCATATAAGGTGCAGCCAATTCATTTTAAATAAGCTTCTCGAAGTCAAATGAGTCTCAGAAACCAACATTACATCAATATTTTTTTCCGAAAGGAAGTGCTTGAGCTCATTTTTGTTTTGGCGAATGCCGTTTGCGTTCCAAAAACATATTTTTAACCTGTTCATGGCTTGTTAATTAATGCTTGAAGCAGAGTATTCTGCATTCGCAGCATTTCTTGCATCATGCTAGTCATATATGTAGTAAAGTTGTTTACAGTTTGTAAAATATTATCAATAGTAGCTTCAAGGCGATTAAAATTAAAGCTTGAGTTTGTATTTGTTGAATTATTTAGAGAAACTTTTTGTGTGGGAATAGAATTTGTCGTAACAGCATCGGCATGCGATAGACGTGAGTCAAGTGGTAGGCTCATTTGAGGAAAAATGGCGGAGAAAGCGTTTGCTGATTGAGCTGGAGCTAATTTAGGTTTTTGTCCCATAGCCTGTTTAACGAAAGAATATACAGGACATCCTCTGTAGTTAGCATTGTGATTACCTTCACAATTACTACATTTTTTGTCAGCTTGATCTTTTGGCTTCATATGGTAAGTGTAAAAATTTGTTTGGTTTTTTTCAAATTTACTAATAATTTTTCGGAAATTTTTTTCATCATATATTTGGATCTTAGTTTTATCAATATTACCTCGTTTAATTGGAATGATGTGAAAAGTATTTTCACCAATGGCCGACAATAGTTTTTTTAGAAGCTCGTTAGAATTTTTTCTCTCAGATAGATAGGTGGTGGCTTAAAAGACTTTTGCGATGATGCAGCGGGCTTGTCGTTATTGTCTTGCAATAATGAAAACCTATTTTGACGATTAGTAGATGATGCGCTGTTATCCCTAGACATCTTTGGAGCAGATGAAATTGTTAAAGAATGTGGGCTTTGCCCACGCTTTACCCCAATTATATATCTGTCCATTCCGACTTGGAACTTGGGTATAGTGCTACTGTTATCTGTAGTGATAACTTTGTTAAGTGATGTACAACAGCCCGAAGGGGATTATATCGCTGACTTATATGAAAAAGTACTAGGCAATTGTAATGTTAACGAATCACTAGTTGGCATTGGACAAAGCGAAGTTGATCGCTGACGAAAAAGTGGCTTTGCCGTTAGAAAAAGACTATCATCAGATGTTTTATTTTTATTGTTAAGATTGAGCGCTTGAGAACTCACATTAAAATAGGCATTTCTGCCGTTAGAACTCACTTCACAATTTTTTGTTTTTGAGGTACTCATATACAGTATTCCTCAAGGGAACTTTGTTTGCGGTTTTTTGTTTGTTTTTGTTTTTTTGTTTCTTGGTATGTAAACTTGTAAATTTTGAGGAACAATTTGATTATTGATTGTAATGGGGGAACAAGTGTCTTTTCGTAGGGTAAATATTACCTGAGCACACTTCTGTTCGTTTACCTCTATTCTCCACCTGTTTAACCATAGTTCTAGCTGGGTAATATGTTGCTGAAGATATGGGGAAGCCTCGTGAGGGGTTTCGTGCATACTAAGGCAGGCTGTATCATCGGCAAATGTAGATGTGTGAATATTACTGCTCAAAGGCATATCACAAGTATAAATCAAATACAAAACTGGCCCCAGTATATTCCCCGGTGGCACACCGGATGAGATTGATTCGGGCATACTCATGAAGTCTCCTTCCACAACAGTGAATTTCCGGGCAAGAATATATTTTTGTAAAAGATTAAGAATGTTTATTGGTAGATATGTCTTCAATTTTAAAATTAGGCGTTCATGCCATACTTTATCAAATGCCTTAGAAACATCAATAAAGATGGCAGAACAATATTTATTTTCTTCAAATATTTTTCTTATAAATTTAACCAATCTATGCGTTTGTTCAATGGTGCTATGCTCACTTCTAAAACCAAATTCATGATCCGATATGCACGCATTATCAGTTAGAATTGGGGAAAATTTTATCATGAGTAGCTTTTCGAAGAGCTTTGACATTGTTGACAGTAAACTTATTGGCCTGTATGACTATGCCTTGGTAAGATCTTTGCCCGACTTGGAATACTTTTGACATTGGCATGCTGCCAGTGGTGTGGATAATACCCTAGTCGTAATATGGCATTAAAAATTAATAACAGGATTCTAATTGCAATACGAGGCAACTTCATCAACATCTGATTACTAATTTCGTCAATACCCGGAGCTTTCTTTGCTTTGAGTACAGCAATTAATTTTTGTACCTCATGCATCTTAAATTTTAAGGGTCGAGAGCGTAGAGCAACTACACAAGGCAAATCAACAACGCACGTGCATGTGTTTGGGGTAAATACGGATTTTAAATGCTCAACAAATATGTTACCTTTTTCAGTATCGCTTCTTGCCCAACCTACGGTAGAAGTGCGCAGAGGTGGTTGAATTAGCGTTATTAGATGCTGGTGTGACATCGAGGTTTTACAGATAATTTTTAAGAGATACAGTTTTTTCAAATGCAAGCAACTCTTGGAGTCGTTAGTGCGCTCTTTAAACCTAGTTTTATGTTGAGGTGATCTGTGCTGTTGCCATTCCCCTCTAGCTCTTCTTTTTTCACACACGAGACGTTCAATATCAGTAGAATAAATTCTATTAAACCCAGTCTGCGAATGGGAGGTAGTGGCATGTTCAGCAGCCTGTTTAATATTTTCATTAAGGTTGGTAATGTTAGATTAAATATCATCGGGTGGTTTTAGCGTAATATTTTCTGTGCAATGACTACTAAGATATTTTTTGAATACCAGCCAATTAACACGATTTATCATCTTCACATATGGATGTGGTAAGTCACTTCTTAATGGGCTACAAATTGAAACAATCGTGGGAGAGTGGTCGGACGAGAGATCTAGAGAAGCTTCAACTTGAATCAAATCCCTAGAGATATTTTTCATGACGCCAAAATCTATAACATCCGGAACTTTTTGTATGTCAGTAGGCCAGTAAGTGGGCTCCCCACTCGCAATGACGTCTAAGCCCATTTTTGAAATTGATAAGACGCGAACCACAGAACGTATGTTTGGCATTATAGTCCCTAGCTGCTACGAAACAAGGGCCAAGAGATTTGAAGAAATCCTCGTATTGATCTTCAGTAATTGCGAATCTGGGACGGGAGTAAATTGATGATATTACAAAATTAGTGAAAAAATTTTCAATACAAATATTCGTTGCTTGTAGATGTTCTTCTGAAATGTTGTCAATAATATAATGATTGAGTCTTGATCTTATTAGAATTGATGATGATGAAACTATTTATAGTTTGTACCAGATTATCAATAGTAGCTTCAAGGCGATTGAAATTAAAGCTTGAGTTTGTATTTGTTGAATTATTTGGCGCTGAAACATTTTGAGTAGGAATAAAATTTGTCTTAGCAGCATCGGCATACGATATACGGGAAGTAACTGGTTGGCTCACTTGCGGCAGATAAAGCGTTTGCTGATTGGGCTGGAGCTAATTTTGGGTTTTGCCCCATAGTCTGTTTGACGAATGAGTACACAGGACAACCTCTCTAGTTAGCGGTGTGATTACCTCCACAATTGCTGCATTTTTTATCACTTTGATTTTTTGGCTTATTGCAACTAGCAGTGCCGTGTAATTTGCCGCACACAACACAAACAGTAGGTAAATTGCAGTAAGTTTTAGTATGGCCATATTCCTGACAATTGTGGCACTGTACGGGTCCAGAACGCTTATGTGGTTCTTCAACTGTTATTTTTCGCTATAAAAGATATTTTAAATTATAAATTGGGTGCGTCTCATTTTTTTCTCAATTTTATATCATTTGGCTCCAGTTCAACGCGAAATAGAGGTTGGGGGATCTTTTCCCTATTTATTATGTTCGATACATTTTTTACCTTAAATCCCTAGAGGACGAGTGCATCTTTTATTTCTTCGGGAGCGACATAGGAATCTATGCCCTTCAATACGATCTGCAGACCTTTAGCACTCTTGAGCTGGTATGTGTAGAAATTTGATTTACTTTTTTCAAATTCAGAAACCATTGTGCGAAAATCTTTTTCTTCATAATTTTGAATTTTCATGTCATCAATGTTACCACGTTTTATTGGAACAATGTGCAATTTATTCTCACCAATTACTGAAATTAATTTTTTAATAAGAGCGTTTGAGTTTTAAATAGATTGGTGGCGGCTTGGAGGCTTTGTTCGCATATTCAGCGGGTTTGTCGTTGTCATCTTGCAATATTTTAAAACGGCGATTAGTAGATGATGCGCTGTTATCCCTAGAGATCTTTGGAGCAGATGAAATTTTAGAAAATTTTGGGCTTCGCCCGCGCTTTACCACAGTTATATATCTGTCCATTCTGACTTGGCCCTTGGGTTTTTGGCTACTCTTAGTGAAAACAGGGTTAAGTGATGACCATTAGCCCGAAGCGGATGATATCGCTGAGTTAAATGTAGAGGTACTAGGCAACGATAATGTTAACGAATCACTAGTTGGCATTGGACAGGGCGAAGTTGATCGCTGACGAAAATGCGGCTTTGCCGTTAGAGAAAGTCAATCATCAGATTTTTTATTTTTATATTTTTTATTAAGAGCTTCAGAACTCACAGTAAGTCTATCATGAGATTTGTTATTTTTATTGTTAACATTGAGAGCATCAGAACTCACAGTAAAATAGGTATTTCTGCCGTTAGAACTCACTTCACAATTATTTGTATTTGAGGTACTCATATAGAGTATTCCTCAAGGGTACTTTGTCTGTGTTTTTATTTTTACGGTTTTTTTTTTGTTTTTGTTATTTCTATATGTAAAAATATTAGCAAAGCAAAAAAAAGCTTATTTATCAAAGTTAATATGTACTACGAATATTTTTTTGTATGATTTTTTTGTTTAGTATGTATGTAAGAAAAATTCCGCTATTACGTCTGTTCGCTATGAAGGTACAACGAGAACCTAAAATGCAAAACTAAATTGTATTAGGGTTAGGAAATTTTTTTCTTAAAAATCTTGTAAGTTCTCAAAAATAATCGAAACTATGCGGCAAATATTTAATACTTGCTGTAGTCGCTCTTGTTGCGTTTGTTACCTGCCGCTGTTGTTGTTGTTGCTGTCGCTGGCATATGTTGGTGGATGCCTCTGCAGTTGTTGTGGCTGACAGATGGTGGTGAAAGCCTCTGTAGTTGTTGTGGCTAACAAATGGTGGTGAACGCTAGTGCAGTCTCTTACCGGAGATGCTTGTTGGTGACATTGGCGGCCGTGGCGTGGTTATTGGCGTTTGTCGCAAACTTATGTACATTAATTACCTTAACCTTTCGTCTGACGCATGAGTCTGCCAGAACTTTTACAGTTTGAAACGTTATTTTAACATATTAAACACTTAGTTAGAGACTTGAAATTTCAGGTACCCTCCTACAACTTACTATAGCCAACTAAGCTAAGCTTAAAAAAAGAAATCCTGTGAAGGATATAGAAGGAAACTTATTCGAATATTTTGCTTCACATATCACATTTGTAACACCTGAGTTCTGGCCAGACCAATATATTTTGTATTGGAGATGTTGTTTGTTTTTAATTCTTCTTGCTATTTTTAATTACATGATCAATTATTTTTGCCATACGGATTCTGTATACTAATTATTACTTTACTATATACCCTTATTGCAAAACAATAACTAATTTGTGTCTGTGACGCACAGATTTGTTGTGACACCAGTTATGATTTTCCCTTATTTTTCGTTAATACTACTGTACGTACGGTTTAATTGCATCAAGTTTTCATTTAAAAAAGAGTAATTTTGAGTTTAGCAAAACGTTGTTATTCTCTCAATATTCAAAGGAAGTGCATCAATTATCATAATTCTTTTTGCTACGTATGTGGTGAACTAACTTTCAAAAGTCAAAGACGAACGGCTCAGGTTTTACGTACTTGAGAGAAAAGTTTTCTATAGTTAGTGACGCAAAAATAAAGAAAGGAATTTTCGTCAGACCTCAGATCAAGGAATTGTTAAAGGATAACAAATTAGAAGAAAGTTTATGTTTGTTTGAGAAATCTGCTTGGAAAACTTTTAAAAATGTCGCACAAATTTTTTGGGCAACCACAAAGCAAGTAACTACAAAGATCTGATAGGAGAACTACTTTCGACGTATCAAGAATTGGGTTGTAATATGTCACTCAAAATACAGTTTCTACACTCCCACCTCGATTTCTTTTCCTAGACCCTAGGCTCGGACGAACACGGCAAAAGGTTCCCTCAGGATATTTCGAGCATGGAAAAACGATACCAGGGCAAAGGGAATGTTGGCAGATTATTGTTGGACACTTGCAAGAGACCAGCCTCAGGTGAAATACTCCAGAAAGTCATAGCTTTTAGTTTTAAAAAACATATTATCAATTATTATTGTATGTAAAATATAAAATTACTGTATAAAAAAACTATGGGTGTCAAATTTTTCCTACCTCTGTTTTCCACCTTAGGAAGTCGAAATAAAGTAAAAAGACCAAAAAAGTTCATGTGACAAAGTAAAAGTTCATTTTTGTCAATCAGTGTTATTTTTTGTTGAATTAATTATAGTTATTCATTGAGATATATTAGACACAAAAACTAATAACTCTATCTAGTTCTCAGTTCGGAAAAACACAAACCAATAGCTCCATCTATCTCTTAATTCGCAAGGCACACGTTTTATTGAAACTGCAGTTACACTTTTTACCTCCTCTGCTTCATGTTCGAGTTGATGTCAATGAAAGTTGTGATTCCCCTTTTATCATATTCAAATACATCAGTAGTGACTGAGGACATTTTTTACTATTCAGTAAATACGTAAAATAAATAATATATAAATACATAAACAATTTTTTTCCAAGTAAATTTTTTATTTGTTGCATGTTTTGAACAAAATTAACGCAGAATTGGAATCTAATTTTAATACGCGACGTTCCAGAGGCTCAGATGCTGATTTTTATACGTGGATAGCGGAGGCTTTGGCTAATGACTTAGAACAAGAAAGAGCTGCTCAGGAAGATGATGAAATTGAACCGTTCGCAGATGGTCATAGAACCAAATGAATCGTGTGATTCTCAGGACGATGAAGAATAATTACATGCACGAACTGGTCAATAAAACACTGCCGATGAATATTTCTATGGTAAAGATGGAACAAAATGGAATAAAAAAGAATCAAATGTTGGTGCCTGCGTCAACATAATATTATGCGTTTTCGAGCTGGTCCCAAGGAGCAAAGCTCTATTCCAATTGAGGTGTTCAAGAGATGTCTTAATTCAAATATTTTATATATAATCATCACTGAAACAAATCGGTATGGAAAAAATGAAATAAAAGACAGAAAGTTTGGGAAGGCTTGACCGAGACTGAATTGGGTGCATTCATCGGAATTTTGCTTGCAGCTGGTGTTTCTCACATTCAGACAACTTACCTATATTCAGAGCAGCGATGTCTTATCACCGCTTCATTGCATTGACACGATATATTCGTTTTGACGATGGTAGAATACGCGAACGTTGACTGCGTGATGACAAAGCTGCACCAATACGTGACATATGGAATTTTTTGAATGGAAATCTTTCAAAAAACTATGGTCTGCATGACAGCATTACTATTTATGAGCAATTGTTTCCTTATCGAAGAAAGACAAAATTTACTCAGTGTATACCGTCGAAGCTAGTGAAATACGGCATAAAAATATGGTGTGCTTGTGATTCGAAAACGAAATATCCACTGCAAGGAAAATTATACACAGGTCGACAAGAAGGGCAAGAACGTGAAGTAAGTCAAGGCGAAAATGTTATGCTTCAACTCTCGAAGCCGTACTCTACTAGTGGCCGCACAATCGTCGCAGATAATTTTTTCACTACATTAGAAGGTGTAAAGCGTCTTACCAAACTTGGGCTAGCATTCGTTGGTACAATTCGATCTTACAAAGCCTGTCTTCCTAAGGAAATGAAGAAGCAAACTTCCCGCCCTATTCTCTCATCATTGTTTTGATTCCATGAAGATTTGATTTCAATTTGCAGCTATGTACCAAAAAATAATAAATGTGTCAATTTGCTTTCCACAGTTCATTACTCAAAATACTGTGAAGGCGAAGCGATTAAACCTGAAGCTTTCTTTTGTAATATGTTGGACATTATGGCACTGGCTGCGTATTGTATTTGCAAAGATGTTGATGGCTTGAAAAGAAACGATGCTCGACGAGATTTTTTATGTAAATTTTCAAACAAATTGGTTCTCTATAATATTGAAAATCGAATGAGTAACATTCGTATACTCAAATAATTTAGCACTCGCTAAGCTATGGAATCAATTTTAGGAAGACCAATAAATGTAAGTTTTATTTAAATTTTTTTACTTTTAATTAGATAATTAATCTAATTTTCATCTTGACTACTTTAGATTACACCAGTATCAGCAGTAGCTGTGCTGATACTCTTGAAAAGAAAAATAAGATTGTTTTGTTCAAAGTGTACAACCCCAGTATATCAGCAACATTCTAAAATAGAATATATGTACATGTTTCAGTTGTTTACAAAGTCCATAAAGCTAATAAATACTCTTATTTTATTAATCCTCTTTTATATTACAAATAAAATAGTAAAGCATTTTATATAAATTAATTTTTTTATGAAATAAAACGACCTATTTTTTAGTTTTTATAAATACTTTGGTATCTCAAAACATGTTAATATGTATACACTAAATAAAAATAATATACGTAAGTGTATACTTATTCATATTTTATTTTAAAATTATAAAATATAATTATATTATTCACATTTAATTAAATAAATTGTTTTTTTTTCGAATTAATTATATTGAAAAACTGAGTGGGTCGGGCTAGACTCATGCGTTACAAATTTGAAAATCAAAAGATGCGTCAGACGAAGGGTGAAATGTTTACCACTTTCATAGGATACGCATATGCATCCACGAGCAAGCATATATTTTCCTTACCTCCAGCCTGTTTATGATGGTTACTGCTCCCCACTCTCAGACAGGATAATGCTCCCGCCTTGCTTGATCCTGGGCACGTCGCTTTCTTTTTTCTATTTTTCTTTAGGAAGTGTGGTAGGTAATATTCCACGACCATTTGCCTTACCTTCTGTACCATCACAAAAAAAACGTGCTTTTTCCCGTAACTTCGGGTTTTATATTTACGTGTCGAAAGAATTTTCTGCGAGAGCTGCTAGAAAAATTCTCTTTTTTCTTTATTTCTTTTATTTGCGCTAAACGTCACTCTAATTTTGCCGCATAATCAGAGTTTAATATAATTGGTGCATTTTCAGCGTTGTTTTCACTGGTAAGATCGTAGCGACCCCTGGGTCTGAATAAAAATCGCATGACACGACACGGCTTGACCTGGAACGCCATGTCTATCGTGGAAATCATAACACAATCAAAATGAACTCCATGAATTAAATATTATATAAATATGAATTTTCACGTTTGATTTCAAATAACCCTCAATTTGAAATTAAAAATGAGTGTTTGCTGGGCACAAAGCAATTAGTATGTATGTATATGTGCACAAAGAAATTTTTTGTTTATGTCGAAAATACATGACACGATTTTAAGCATTCTATAAGCACACAAACCTTCACATTTACATTACATCTACGGTTGCTACAGTCGGCTAACGAGGCCTTTAATAATGAGTTAAAACTATGTATGTACATACATAAACCGCCGATTTTTAATGTCAAATTGTATGGATGAACCCGTTAGCAGCTAGTTCAATGTTGTCACTTATGCTAATATCATGTCAGTTTTATCTCATACATAAGGCCGTATGTGTTTGTTGTAAGTTCCATGCCACTCATAATATTTCGCATGAAATCTTAAAATGTTGAAGATATATTTCAGATATATATTTTTCCCAAGATGAACTACTTCTGCAACAATTTTTCATGAACAATTCACGCCAATTTTTTCTTAATATGAATTTTGACAGCATTTCACATGAAATGTTGAATAGAGTATCAGGCTTTAGGGCCTGTAAATTTATTTCTAATTATTATCTATACTTATTTTAATATTACATATTTCATTAATCTTTCATTTTTAAGAACTTGTTTTTTTAATAAATTAATATATAATTGCTCAATTCAAAACCCAATTAAAATAAAATCCTGTATGTAGTACATACTGCGCCAAGCCAAGTTCCGTCCAATGCACCCAATGTGTATATTTACAACGAAGCCATTCGTTGTGTTTTTACTCCCGTCATAACTTTTTTCCTGGCATATTCTAAATTAGAATATATTCATCTTACTTCATATGCGAAGTTTGAAAGTTTTACAATGAAAGCATCGTGAGATACGAAGGTGCAAAAGTGCTTACTTTAAGACGTACTCACTGACCACTCATCAAATTGATGAAGCACTTCTGCTATAGCTAGAGAGCTGAAATTTGGTACACAGGTGGACCTAAGCTAGCAATTAACTATTAAAATCTGAAAACCCTGAAATTTCAGCCAAGGGAACGGAGCTACGCCCATAAAAATAAAAATTTGCGCTAGTGAGTTGGAATTTAATACACTAGTAGGTCTAGGTGAGGAATTAACGTTAAAAATCTTAAAAACCTGGACAATTTAGCCAGAGAGGCGGGGCTACGCCCATAAAGCTCAGAAATAAAAAAGCAAATCTAAAGCGTTTACTGAAAGCAATTTTATTGAAATTCGGCAAAAATGTAGCGATAATGCAAGGTTATAAGCTTGTGCTTAAAAAGGTGGTCGTTAACACGCCTACAAATTTAAGCCTCATTTTTCATGTACTTCAGCTGAGCATATTTACATATAATTTTTATGTATGTATAATTATAGGTTTCCGACGAAACTTGACAAGAATGATAAGCACTGACCAACAAAAATCTGGAGTTTAAAAATGTGGGCGAGATCACGCCCACAAAAATTAATATTCCTGCTAATGAGCTGAAATTTGACACAAAAGTCAGTTCTCGTTGAACCCTCATAGTAAACAGACGTCATAGCGGTGTTTTTTTTTACATACACACATATATACGAAACAAAAATCATACAAAAAGAATATTCATAATACATACATATTGACTTTGATAAATAAGCTTTATTTGCTTTAATAATATTTTTTACATAGCAAGAATCAACAAAACAAAAAACCCCAAAGTGCCCTTGAGGAATACTCTATATGAGTACCTCAAAAACAAAAAATTGTGAAGTGAGTTCTAACGGCAGAAATGCCTATTTTACTGTGAGTTCTCAAGCGCTCAATCTTAACAATAAAAATAAAACATCTGATGATAGTCTTTTTCTAACGGCAAAGCCACTTTTTCGTCAGCGATCAACTTCGCTTTGTCCAATGCCAACTAGTGATTCGTTAACATTACAATTGCCTAGTACTTTTTCATATAAGTCAGCGATATAATCCCCTTCGGGCTGTTGTACATCACTTAACAAAGTTATCACTACAGATAACAGTAGCACTATACCCAAGTTCCAAGTCGGAATGGACAGATATATAATTGGGGTAAAGCGTGGGCAAAGCCCACATTCTTTAACAATTTCATCTGCTCCAAAGATGTCTAGGGATAACAGCGCATCATCTACTAATCGTCAAAATAGGTTTTCATTATTGCAAGACAATAACGACAAGCCCGCTGCATCATCGCAAAAGTCTTTTAAGCCACCACCTATCTATCTGAGAGAAAAAATTCTAACGAGCTTCTAAAAAAACTATTGTCGGCCATTGGTGAAAATACTTTTCACATCATTCCAATTAAACGAGGTAATATTGATAAAACTAAGATCCAAATATATGATGAAAAAAATTTCCGAAAAATTATTAGTAAATTTGAAAAAAACCAAACAAATTTTTACACTTACCATATGAAGTCAGAGGAAGTCCTTTATATTTTTTCGTTAAATAGACTATGGGGCAAAAACCTAAATTAGCTCCAGCTCAATTAGCAAACGCTTTCTCCGCCAGTTTTCCCCCAATGAGCCAACCAAATACTTCACATGTATCGTATGCCGGTGCTGTTAAGACAAATTCTTTTCCCACGCAGAAAGTGTCCCCACCAAGTAATTTAACAAATTCTAATACAAGCTTGAAGCCGCTAGTGATAATCTGGTGAATGCTATAAACAACTTTACTACAAATATGACTAACATGATGCAAGAAATGCGGCAAGCATTAATTAACAAGCCATGAACACGTTAAAAATATATTTCTGGAACGCAAAAGGCATTTGCCAACATAAAAATTAACTTAAGCACTTCCTCACGGAAAAAAAATTATATAATGCTGGTCTCTGAGACTCATATAACCTCAAGAAGCTTATTTAAAATAAATCTTTACACTCTATATGATTCACAGGACCCTAGAGGAAGAGTATGCTGTGGATCTGCAGTACATTCTTGTTAACATTTGTGCAGAATCTCTACAAGTAACTAATATTTGTGTTAAAAATTTTTGTATAAATTTCGTTATATCATCAATTTACTCCCCTCTTAGATACTCAATCACTGAGGATCAATACGAGGATTTTTACAAATCCCTTGGTCCTTGTTTCAAAGCAGCTGGAGACTACAATGCAAAACTTACGTTCTGGGGTTCACGGCTTATTACACCTAGAGGAAGAGCGTTGTTCAACTCAATTTCAAAAATAGGCTTGGACGTCATTTCGAGTGGGGAGCCCATTTACTGGCCTACGGAGATTCACAAAATTCCGGATATTATAGATTTTGGCGTCATGAAAAATATCTCTAGGGATTTAATTAATGTTGAAGCTTCCCTAGATCTCTCAGCCGATAACTCTGCCACAATCGTTACAATCTGTAGCCCACCATATGTGAAGATGATCAATCGTGTTAATTGGCTGAGATTCAAAAAATATCTTAGTAGTCATTGCACGGAAAACAAAACGCTAAGAACATCCGATGATATTGAATCTAACATTGCCAATCTTAACGAAAATATAAAGCCGTCTGCTGAACATGTTACTATCTCCCACCGACAGATACGGATATTGAACGTCTCGTATGTGAAAAAGAAGAGCTTTAAGGGAATGGCAACAGCATAGCTTACCCCAACATGAAATCAGATTTAAAGAGTGAACTAAACGACTCCAAGAGTTGCTTGCATATGAAAAAACTGAATCTCTTTAAAATTATCTGGAAAATCTCGATGTCAATCCATAATCTAATTACTGCTTGTAGCGTGCTGCGAGAAAGCTTAAAACACCCGTTGAGTTTAAACTACCTCTGCGCACGTCTACCGGAGGTTGGGCAAGAAGTGATACTGAAAAAGGTAACTTGTTTGCAAGTCAATTAAAATCCGTATTTACCCTAAACACATGTACTGATGCTGTTGATTTGTCCAGTGTAGTTTCCCTGACCCCTCGCCCCTTAAAGTTTAAGATTCGTGATGTACAGAAACTAATTTATGAAGAAAAATCCAGGTATTGATGGAATTAGTAACAAGATGCTAATGAATTTGCCACATATTGCAATTAGAATCCTGTTATTTATTTTTAATGCCATATTACGACTAGAGTATTATCCACACCACTGGAAGCTTGCCAAGGTCAAAATGATTCCAAAGCCGGACAAAGACCTTACCACGGCTGAATCATATAGTAATAGTTAGTCTACTATTAACAATGTCAAAACTTTTCAAAAAACTGCTCATGACAAAATTGCCCCCAATTCTAATTGGTAGAGGGTGCATCCCAGACCATCAGTTTGGTTTTAGGAGTTAGCATAGCACCATTCAACAAACGCATAGATTGGTTCAGTTTATGAGAAGAACATGTGAAGAAAAGAAGTATTGTTCTGCCCTGTTTATTGACGTTTCTCAGGCATTTGATAGAGTGTGTGACAATTGAAACTTAAATTAACTCATATACATTGGCTGATTGGTAGAAATTCAACACTTAGGGGTAATAAATCATTCAATGATTATATGTATTTTATTTTTAAATAATGTTTAAACAGAAAATTTTGTTTTTCATCCCATAATTAAATGAATCTTAAATAGCCAACATTGTGTTGTTTAAGTTTTACAAACATACCATATGTTTTGTGCATGTGTGTGTTTTTTGAATGCATGTACATGAACATCATGTGGTCGTATTAAAAAGAATTTCGTTTAATTTTCGCAAATATACAACAAATGTAACACATATTTTCATATCATAAAATATATAAATAGAAAAATGCATTCCGATGCTCTTTTTGTATCATAAAATGTGTTTTTTGGTATTTCACTTTTCTGCAAATTGATAAATCAACTTTCTTATTTATATTGAACAGCTGTTCTTTGGAAAGCTTTCCATAATATTTGGAAATCTTGTAGTGCTACCGTACTTTCAACGTAATTTGATAATAACTTTAATTCGCCACTGAAAAAATGAAAGTGTGTTTAAACACATTTTAAGTTTTTATAAAAATTAACTCAAACTATATTTAAACATTCACTGATTTATTAGCTATTAGTCTAGATTGTAAACTTTTAATATACAAGTCGCTTTTAAAACCAGTATGGTGCTACGGAATACAGCTATGGGGCACTGCTTCAGCTTCCAATATAGAGAGAACCCAACGAAGGCAAAACAAGACTAATAACATCGGCTCCATGGTACATCAAAAATTCAAATTTACATCGTGATTTAAATATGCCACTAGTGACTGAAGAAATTAAAAAATACGCAGGCAAATACTTAACAAAACTCGAGACTCATTATAATCCCCTTGATCGTAACATCTTGAATTTTACTGGACACATCCGCTTAGAAAAGAGGGACACTACGGCTATAATACTCAACACTCCAGATGAAACAGCTTGAAAATAGTTTTGTGTTTAATACGACATGTATGTATTATTGACGCCTAATTATTATATCTAGATTTAAGATTTGAAAACTTATTGTTAGTTAAATTTTTGAAGACCCAATAAATAAATATACGCATGAAAAAAAACATTTGGAAGCGGTACAAAAAAATCTTTTCGATGATAAATTTTTTTTAATATGTTGTCTTGGAAGAAAATACGAAAGTATGCAAAAAAACGTAAAAAATAGACCTTTCTTAGACACGGTCCAGGTCACGAGCGGTCATCGGTAGACCCCTCAAATATTTTAGGAGTCCACATTAAAAAGACCAATCTTTGATTCGAGAAGGGTAACAAAAACTTTTTTTCATTGAGTCGGCCTAATGTACATATGTATGTAAATAACACAAAAATTCATCAATTAAAAAACCACAAAAAACAATTATAATTTTAATGTAACAGAAACAATTCTTGTACTTATATAATTATAAGTATATTACATTGTGAGATCAATAAAAAACTATATTTACTACGTTAAATATACTTACTACTTTGAACATTTTTTTACAATTTCAGTTTTTCCAACATTAATATTTAAAAAATTAAAGAATTTAGTACACGTAAATTTAAAATTAATTCTTATTATTTTCTTGATTTTGAAGAGTAAGCCTATTTCTTTCTTTTCTCCAACTTGAAAGCATTTAACACGCAGCGTTTGAGTGTGGTATAGAAAATATTAAATTACAAATTTTCTCAAAGTTAGCATATGTGCCACTATTCAAAAATTCTTTCAATTTTTCCTCAACATGTTTATCGTTATCTATTTTTGTTGAGAAAGTTTTTAATGAAAGAAATTCGGCAAAAAAATTTTCCAAGTCAATATTTTTGATAGTAAATGCAATTATAACATCTTTAAAATCATTGAAAGAAAGTGCAAAGTTAATGTGTTTTTCAGAATACAAAGTAAAGTAAAAATAACGGCGTTATAATCGTTATTGTAAATAAGCCTCTGTCTCCACGAACAATGTTTAATGAATAAATTGGGTAGTCGAGTAAATAGATTGTTATAATATTTCGTTAATGACAAAAAGTGTGTTACACAGATTTCTTAAGCTAAAGGCCTCATTAGTTGTTACTTTTCGTTGTCGTTCTGTGCCGTTCTTTTCTGTATAAAATATTTCCCAATTACTTTTTCTGTGCAAGGAATCAGCTGGCAACCTATAGAACTGATTTCAGTTGTATACAAAATATCACAAGAAACCAATACATACACACTTTTGGCTGTCACTTAACGTTGAATTCTATTTTCTACAGATTTGTCCGCAACAGAACAGAACGAAAAAGGAAAAACAAACCACACATACAGACTTTCAATTGAACAGAAACAAAACAGCTGATTCAGAACAGAACAGCACGTACAAACTAATTCTGCCTTAATGTTGAATTTTTTATGCAAAGAAATAAGAGCACAAAAAAGAGTACTACGACGAAAGAGAGTACCTTTTGTATTTTTTTACCTTCTTGTTTAAAGAGTACATTTCTAAAAAAACAGCACGTGTACTCTTTAAAAGAGTACGTTTGGCACTCCTACAAACAATAAACTAATAAATGTATACATATGTATGCATATATTTTTACAAGAAAACATAAATATTTATGACTTCTTGTTAGCTGGGTTTTTATGGCTTTAAAAAAATCAAATAAAATGCAAAACATCTGTTCGAAACATTGATGGAAGTTCAATATCTTCACATTATTTTTGATTGTGTTGAAAAAGTACGAAAATTATTTAAATTATTTTTTACTTATGGTATGGTCACACTTTGGCAAATATTTGACCAAAAAACGTAACCCCTAAATATTAATGAAGATGCTTTCAATTCAGAGACATATTTGCCAAGTCAAATAGTTTCCAATAATGTTCGATTCTATGATGTTCTCTATTAGTTGTTTATGAAACTGTTTAACTTAAGAAAGACGTGTCTGAATCAAAATGTTTTTCACTAATATATATTGGTTACGTTTTTTGGGGCAAATGTTTGCCCAAGTGTGACCATACCTTTATAAACAATGATATTTAGTTAAATTACATTCTTAGCTTTATACATACATACATACATACATTACAATGTATTATAATTATATATACATATATATTTATATTTTATTTTCATTTATTTTGTTATGATTAGACTGTGGAACAAATTCATGTCAGCAAAAGTTAGGTCGATTCTGAGAGCGAGGGGTGAAAATAAAGGCTAAATTAGAAGATCCATAGCGCGGCGTTTGTTTATGTTAGTTCGAATTTTTTTTTTTAATCGCAAAGTTCGAAGGTCGATTTCAAACTGCTTTTACTGGTAAGAAGCAAATAAAGAAAAAAATTTATGGCAAATGTTTCAAGTGCAATAAGACACAAAGCAAATGATTGTCAAAGTAGTGAAGCTCGTAGTGCTTTTAAAGGTAATCCTGAATCCCAAAATATTTGTTCCATGGTAAATACAAAAACGAATATGAAATCAACAATAACATTCAAAATGGATTCTGGATCAAGTGATCATAAATAAATGAAAATAGTCATTTTACATCTGTAAACGAAATAATGAATCCAATACAAATAAAAGTAGCCAAAGATGCTCAATATTTCACGGAAAATCACATAGATACAATTCATTGTGTGACCAATAAGGATGTTGATGTTATGCTTAAAGAGGTATTATATGTACCAGACTTGAGAGATAATCTACTGTCAGT
Source organism: Nowickia ferox (assembly GCA_936439885.1). Taxonomy (NCBI): domain Eukaryota; kingdom Metazoa; phylum Arthropoda; class Insecta; order Diptera; family Tachinidae; genus Nowickia; species Nowickia ferox. The sequence goes on from OW387026.1 coordinate 57,625,492, forward strand.
TAAAAAAATTACAGCTGCAGAAATTGAAGTGAAATTCAGTAGGGAAATTGCTTTTATATACAAGGATCCTCAAAAAAACATAAATGTGAAAAAGGGCCAAGTTCTTTTCCAAAATTTCGCCCAGCAAAAGTAGTGAGATAAAAATTTGGACCAAGTTCTTGTTTGGCACAATACCTATCACTGAAATATGCTATGCATTATATAAATTTGTAATGCAAGGGTGTCATATAATATCTAGATAATCAACTAACTTGACAAAATTTCTTCCTATATAAAGAAATGAGCAAATATACATTATTCTTTCGTTTTTTAGAAAGTTAAAAATATTGCCAAGGTTTGAAAGGTTTTTTACTAAAACTTTATAAACTTAAAATTTCTAGTCTGCTATATTTCTATTCTATTGGAGGTGAAGGGTGCACTATTGTGTGATTACAAGGACGTAATAATGTGCGAAATTTTGTAAGAGTCATCTGAGCAGAAATATGTAAAATATAGCGTAAATTTTAGTGGGAGGGACCCCGCCTATTTTTCTAAAGTCTGCTTAGACGAAGTTCTTTTGAAAACGCAAAATTAAAGGCTAGCATAAATGCAATGTGCATGCAAAGCTTCAATAGAGTAGCTTGTAGTAGCGTCGTCCTTTCATGGGCCTGTTCAGTTTCGGGAACAAGAAAAAGTCACATGGGGCCACATCTGGGGAATACGGTGGCTGCGGCATCATTAGTGTGTTGTTTTTGGCGAAAAAGTCGCGTACAAGCAATGATGTGTGCACTCTAAAACACTTTTGCTGAAAATTACGTCAATTATAGTCGGCAACACTTTACCGAATGTAATTGACCAAAATTACACAGCGTGTATTTTAAAAAATTTTGTGGATTTTTTAACAACATATGTTCAATACTGAACAAAAGAAGTGCAATGCTTTTAAACACATTCGGTCTAATTCATAAAAAAATTTTAGGTTTATTTGACAAATTTCCCATAGAAATATGTCAAATAAGCGTTTAATAAACCTGATATATTTTTTATGAATAAGGCAGATTGTGTCTAGTTTCCCAACCTTTTTACGTATATATATGTTTAATTTTAAGCACGTTAAATTAAATAAAAATACAAGTGTAAATTTATTATTTAAAATTATATTTATTTTAAAAAGATTATAATAATTCAAGAGATTTATTATTCGACATATTGTCATAATTATATTATAAGTGAAATTTATTTGCTGGTGGTTAAGCGATGTCTATATGCATTTCATTGTTGCTTTAACAAATCGTCAGTAGACTTCAACCACACATTTTGAACAGTCACAAACCTCTTATCTTATGCACAGACTTTCATGAACTATTTGAGAATTAACAAATATTAATATTTTTGAAAATCACAAAAGAAAAATAAGCATAGTAGGCTTAGTAACTTATACAAAACCCAGAAAAATAAAATAGATACATATCGAATAAAAATTATTTGCTGGGTTTTGTATAAGCTACTAAGCCTATTATGCTTATTTTTCTTTTGTGATTTTCAAAAATATTAATATTTGTGAATTCTCAAATAGTTTATGAAAGTCTGTGCATAAGATTAGAGGTTTGAGACTGTTCAAAATGTGTGGTTGAAGTCTACTGACGATTTGTTAAAGCAACAATGAAATGCATATAGACATCGCTTAACCACCAGCAAATAAATTTCGATTATAATAATATAAAAATAAACTTAGCTGTAGTATATCAGTGATATTTAAATAATTAATGCCTGTTCATGTAAATCAAAATTACAATTTTAGTGATTCGGGTGGTACGTAGAAATGAAAATGATATGTTTTTAAACTTTGAAAGTTTTTTTTTTACAAATTTGACACACTAACATTTTATGTTGATACACAATTTTTTTATAAATATTTACACGAAATTTAATTTTTTCCTTCAAAGAAAATATGACGCCATATGCTTGTGAAATAAACACACTTCTTCTTTATTAAAGAGTTGCTATTATTGCATTAATTGTTGTTCTTTTGGACAGATATGCTTAATTTTAAACATGTTTCATGTTGTTTAGGCATATTGGACTCAATTTTAAACACATTTGTTTAAAAATTTACAATTTTTACATCAAAATTAGTATTTTGTTTAAAAATAGGACAAATTATGTTTACTTCTCAAGAATTATTCTGTTGTAACATAAAAATTTAAGTAATATATGACCGTAATATTCCTTATTGACCGTTCTACCCTGTGGTAAGAACTCATGATGCACCACTCCCCTGCAATCGAAGAGAACTGTGAGCAAAACTTTTACATTTGAACAAACTTAGTGCGCTTTTTTAGGTATTGGTTCGTGCAGCAGCTTCCATTGAAATGATTGAGCTTTGGTTTCCACAGACAGAGTCCAACAGCTCATTAGCAATGCTCATGCGATGCTGTTTTTGGTCGAAATTGAGCAATTTTGGTACGAATTTCGCGGCGACCCAAATAATTGATAAAAATCTAATGGCATGAGCCAATCGATATGTCAAGGTCCTCAGCAACTTCTCTAATGGTGATTCGACGATTGGCCAATTCCAGTGTCTTCACTTCATCAATTTTTTCGTCTCTGGTTGAAGTGCTCCGGCGTCTGGCACGCTCTTCGTCGTTCACATCTCGGCCTTCTGAGAACATTTTGTACCACCGATAACCGTTGCTTCGTTCCAAGGTAGCTTCTCCGTATGCCGCAGTATTCGGAATGCATTCGCGCATTTAATTTCGTTTTTCACACAAAATTTGACACAGGTTCTTTGTTCCATTTTTTTAATAGGTAAAAATCGAAGACGATCAAAACACGTGCAAGCAAAGCAGCTGTCAACAATTAACTGAACATTAAAAATGGCCGAAATTGTCGGCATAAGAAAGAGATATGAGTACCAACTAGGGATGCTTATTCCGAAATCCTGATCCCGAAAATCCCGGGATTTTAGGGGTTGAACCAATCTTGCATCCCGGGATTTAATTTTTTTTATCCCGGGATTTTCGGGATTCAGTCAATACCGAAATTGTTTACTAAGTTTTGTTTGTTTTTTAAAAATAAATTAATCATGACCTTCCCCCATGTGAAGATAGTAACCGTGGCAGCACAATATTGATCTTTTATAATTCAAATTTATTTGCCGGTGTTTAAGCAATATCTTAATATGTATTTCATTGATGCTTTGCCAAACCATTAGTAGACTTCAACCACATATTTTCAACAGTCACAAACTTCTTATCTTACGCACAGACTTTCAAAAACTATTTGAGAATTCACAAAAAATAATATTTTTGAAAATCACGAAAGAAAAATAAGCGTAGTAGACTTAGAAACTTTAACAAACCCCAGCAAATGATTTATATTCCATAGGAATCTGGGTTTTGTTAAAGTTTCTAAGCCTGCTACGCTTTTTGTTTTGTGATTTTCAAAAATATTATTTGTGAATTTTCAATAAGTTTTTGACTATGTAATTTGAAATAATAATAAAACTTTTGTTTGTGAACCTCTTTTTAGTAAATGTCTATAAAAAGCATATATCTTTTAATGATCAAAAAGCCAGAATCCCGAATAATTTCTGAATTTAAAAAAAATTCGAGATCCCGAAAATTCCCGAAATCCCGGGATTTGATGTTTTGAAGTCCTGAATCCCGAGATCCCAACATAACACCACGCAAAAAATCAAAATTCGAATATACGTAACTATTTGAACACACCTCGTATTTTAATTTTTGAGTTTTTAGTTTGTAAGTCACCCCTTAACTTAAAATCTTAATTTCGAGCTTAAAGTGTCCATGCCCCCGATTGAAACTTCCAGGATTTTTCTTGGTGATCTCTGATTTAGATTTATTTGTGTATCGAATTTAAGCTCTCTAGTGCAAATTCTAACTTTAAATGTTTCAACGAAAATGTATAGCCTTGCATTAATGCAACATGTATGCCGAATTTCAATAACATCGCTTGAGTAAAACGCCTTAGAAGTTTGTTTTTAATTCTGAGCTTTATGGGCGTAGCCGCGCCCCCATGGTATAATTTCCGGCTTTAAAAAAAAATTTTTTTTAGTTGCTAAAATAGACATACTTATTTATCAAATTTCAGCTCATTAGAGCAATATTTATTTTTTTATTATAATGAGCGTGATAACGCCCACTTTTAAAACTCAAGATTTTTTGGCCAGTGTTCATCTTTTCTGTCTAGTTTCGTTGAAAACGGATAATAGTAAATACATAAATATTACATTTAAATGTGCTGACCCGAACTACATGAAATAGGAGGCTTAAATTGTATGGGCGTTTTAACGCCCACTTTTTTCGACAAAAATTTATAACCTAGTATATTTGCAACATGTGTGCCAAATGTGAATAAAATCGCTTGAGTTGAACGCCTTAGATTTGTTGTTTAATTCTAAGCTTTCTGGGCGTAGCCCCGCCCCCTAGGTTAAAGTTTTCAGATTTTTCTAGGTGGTTACTCACTTGTGCACCAAATTTCAGTTCTCTAGCTTTATCGAAAATGCTTCATAATATTGATGAGTGAGTCAGTCAGTGAGTATGTCTTAAAATATGCACTTTTTGCACCTCCATATCTCAGGAAGCTTTTTTGTACAACTGTTATGAATTAAATTTTAGAATTTTACAATGGTGGGTAAAAAAGTTATCAGGGGAATAAAAACACGACGAATGGCTTCCTGTAAATATAAAAACTGCGTGCATTGGTCGGAACTTGGAACTACCGTCGGAACTAAATACTTTTTTAGTAACATTCTTTTTGCAGCCCAGCTGTTTTCGTGTAACATGTTTCTGTTAGAAATATCCAGTTTGGTCTATAATTTAACCATAAAGCGACTTACAAACGAGCAACGCTTGCAGATTATTGAATTTTATTATCAAAACTAATGCTCGGTTAAGAAAGTTCATCGTGATATTTTTTTGTGGGGCTATGTTTGAGCACATGTCTGAGCGCATGAAACTAATGTTGAAAAATTTAATCGTAACATATCAACCGATATGTTGGAGAGAGTATGCCAAGTTTGGACTCAGGGTATGACAATTTTAGGCATAGCCGCGGTGAACATTTATATTAAATCATCCTTAAACATTGGTAAATCAAAAGCAATTGATGTAGTCCTAAACATTGCTAATAAATCCGGTGCAGAAATCAATCAAAATAAAATAAGATGATGCCTATTTTATTGGGCGTAAAAATGAAAATAATAAAACATCGGTAGTGGTCCAATTTGTGAACAACAAAAGTAAGGCAACCTTCATGAGAGGAAAGAATAAACTTCAAGAGGTGGAAGAGACGAAAAATTTATATGTAAACGATTACTTATCCAAGGACAGAGGAGGTTTTTAAAAAAGTTTGCTGGTTGAGCATCAAAACGTACTAGTGCTAGTGATAAAAGTATGTCTCCTAATTTAAACAACAATTTTTTTGTTTTTTTATGCATGTACTCGTATGTAAGTAAATAAAAAAATTTATTTTTCAACTAAGGATTCTAAATATTTTATAAGTTTAAATCCTTATAGCTTGTATGTTAGTAAAAATAAAGAAAAGTTTTTTAACATTATATCTTTCAATGTAAGAAGTGTTTCTTCAATAAATAAATTTAATAAAATTAATTATATGTAGAGTCAACTTGTAAAACTGCCAAAAGTTATTGCTATTCAAGAAACTTGGTTCAGTAAAAATAACTTAAATATGTATTCGATTGATGGGTTTAATATAATTTATTGCGAAAGGATGGATGGTTTCGATGACACTACAATGTATGTTAACTCCAAACTAACTTATTGTATTATTCTGAGCGAAAGTGTGGACAACCTGGATTTAATTGCTATTGAGCTGCCGGGTATAAAAATGGATAATTCGAAAGGTAATGTTGTGTCTGTTTATCGATCAAAGTGTTGTCAAATTGCTAACTTTCTAAGCAGAATGGAAAGAATTTTCAGTGAACTGGGATCATATCAGACTATACTAGTTGGAGATTTAAATGTTTACCTAATAGTTAGAATTACATCACATCAATTGCTATTGAATTTTTTAATGAGTTTGATATGCATTCTTGTCACGATCATGTTACCAGACCTATTAGTAGAACTTGTCTAGACTGGGTTTTTAGCAGTAGATGTAATAAAATTGTTGTACACAGTATCGAAAATTATCTGTCTGACCACAACTGAGGCTATCAATAAGTATCTTGTTGAATATAGCCACAAGTTGAAAAGTAGCATAAAATATTTTTCAGATGATCATATCAATAAATTTGGAACCTTAATACTTGAACCATACATATGGAATTTAGCTCCAATATATGAGGAGGATATGTTGAGGATAATTGAATCGCTAAAGTAAAGAGCCCCGGCCAGAGTTTCCAGATTTCATTCGACTGACATCTCCAATTTTAAAATTTGTATGCACAAAATTTCCCAAAAAGTAATTTGTACTAATTTTACCATTTCTGGATATGGATCAAAAGTGTTACAACAAATTCCATTATTTTTAAAATATATATTAATTCGTACCAGAGACTTTAGAAATTCGTACAGTATTTTGTTTCCAATTTTAGTGTTCATTGACTTCTCTGCCGAAAAAAACTCATTCAATGCAAGCGTTGCTTGTTGATAACAAAGTAAATTTAATAAAAACAGTTCTTTAAACAGGCGTGATCCAGTAGCATCTTGATATGAATAAACTTCTGCCCAAAAAATTTTTAAGTTGTTTGTCATTTGTATATCAAATAAATGTGTCCACCTTGTTTGTCGCTGGTTGTAGTATTTTTCTGATTGAGCAAATTGTTATGTTGTGATAATTGTTAGATTTGTTGGAAAACGTTTTAAAATTTGCTGCAATAAGCCTTTTAGTTATAAAATCAAGTCATCTTTACTTTTAATAATTACGTCGATTCTACAGACTTAGTTCCTCCTCAAAATCGTTACCCAAATCCACTGAATCTAAGGGGTTTTTTTAATACATATATTTATTTATTGTATCTTCAAAAATGAACTAACAATAAGTATTCAAATCTTAAATCTACATATAATTATTAGGTTCGCCCAGTTTCTGACATAAACTTAGTGATATAAATTAATAATACATGCAAGGCAAAAAAAAATATTTTCAAGCAGTTTCATCTGGATTGTTAAGTATTAGAGTCCTTGTGTTCTTCCTTTTTAAGGGAATGTGTCCAGTGAAGTTCAAATTCTAAGAATCTAAGAGTAAACAAGATTAATTAAGCTCAATTGAACATTAAGTACAGATACTAGCATTATATGCAACTCTGCGCTTTTGAGAACGTAAGTGTCAAAAAAACTTTAAGCATCAAGCAAGGTAAAGAAGTAATTGTCAAATAATTTCCAATTATATACGTGTAAACAAAAAAATTAGCTGATGAGCAATATCCGCAATGCCTGTACCTTTTTTTTTAATAGTGTTGACTGAAAGTTATTTCAAACACTCACACCCCTCGAAGCGATTAGCTTGTCTGCAGAAAACAACCAGGGTCTATGGCGGGAATCGAACCCACGACCTCTGGACTGAGAGGCTAGCATCGGTACCACTCCTAATCTGACAATACTGGATTCAATACTTGCAAAAAATTTTTTATAACATGATTAGAACTAAAAAATATCCTGATATATTAAAAGTACATAAGATTGTTCCAATACCTAAAAAATCTGGCTCAAAACTCTTATCTGACTTTCGACTAATATCGTTGTTATCGGTCAACGATAAAGTTTTCCAAACAATAATATCTGAGCAGTTTTTGAACTATCTATTAATCAAAGAGTTATTATATAAGTATCAATACGGATTTACTAAATGTTCCGGGACGAAAGAAGCTTTGGTCCATTTTGTACAATATATTTGTGGTAGTATCAATTCTGGTTATAATAATGTTACTGGTGTATTTTTCGACTTTTCTAAGGCGTTTGATTTAGTTCAACTTGAAATTCTAGCAGATGAATATGTTCTTTATGTTATATGTTCTTTAAAAGTTATGTTGAGAACAGAATGAAATGTGTTCAAATTTTTGATTCCAAGAGCAACCTGTTACCAGTTAAATGCGGATTACAAACACAAATAGAAAACGAGTTTGGTTCTAAACTCAGAAAACACTAAATTCATAAGATTCATATCTAACGTGGATAGAACAATCATATCAGAGTCAAAAGTAGTAAAATATTTAGGAATACTGTTAAGCCATAATTTGGTATGGGACGAGCATATAGAAAACATTAAGGCTAAGTAATCATCGGCAACGGGAATTCTATATAAATTTAGACACAAAATGAGCACTAATGTGAAATTGATGACTTATGAATCACTTATATTTACATTTAACATATTTGCCGAACATAACTTATAAATCGTATGGTGTCGAATGGATTCAAAAATGCAGCGTATAACGTTTGCTGGAGCAGGTAAATACAATAACTTACCAGTTAGATTAAATGAATTGTCTGTGTTATCAGCTTTTAAAAATGACTTGAGGCTTTATTTGCTAAGTAATATAGAAAGACTTTTAAGCTAGACAAACTATTTACTTTCATTTATTTTTTATTTTTCCTTTGTACATTATAACTGTTATAACCATATACGAGTATAATTAAATATTGTTATCAACATAATGTAATGCTTTGGCCTCTATAATGCCTAAGAGGCGCTGAAACATCAAACAATGAAATTCAATGCAATTTAATATTATTAATAAAAATAAAATTAAAAAAATGTTATATAGAAAACGATCTAATACGATAGGTAGGTATGAATGTATGTATGTATGTGCATACCCTGCAGAAAACATGGGGTTAAGTGTCCCCAAGTCACCACTTTGTCGACTATATTGGTGACATTGTCAACAGAGCGTCTAATAATAATGGTTTTAATACGTAGAAAATATTTTTTCAGATGCACACAACAATGCTTCTTCTTAATATTTTATTGGTTTGTTGAAAATAAACGTGACGTCAAGCAAAATTTAAGTGTTTATAAAAATTATCTTAACCCATATAATCCCAAGACATTAAAATAACGATATTTTGTTATTTTTTTTTAGCAAGTTATAAAAGAATCACATCAAAATAGGAGAAAATGTAAAAAAAAAATTATTTTTTTATACCTAGGTGTTTTTTGGAAGCGCACCTTAAATGGGGCAGTGGGATAATATGCCCACGGTTTTTGTACAAAAGAAACTAAAAAAAATTTGAGTTATTTTTAACTTTGTTTATTAAAAAATCAATTCATTTCTTTCGGTATACATATTAAAAAAATCGTAAAGTTATTTAAAAAAAATTTCAAATTATTTTGATGTATGAAAAACTTAGGAACAATGTTGGTGCAAGCCTATTCCACACTTGCTGCACTTGAACTTTGTATTGTTATGGCAATGGCGGCATCTTATTTGTGTTTAATTTCTAATAATATAATGTCCCTTTCCATCTAATCTTACCGAATCAGGAAGTTTTTTCTTCGTCGCAATTGATAATTTACTTTCACTTAGTTTATTTGTAGAAGAAGTTGGTTTGTTCTGCATAAGATAAGACTGAACTATGTATCTTGTAAAAGAAAGAAAATCGTGAGCATTTTTAGCTTGTCCAGCTGGCGATAGACGATACAACTGAAAAGCATTATTTACACATGCATTTATTGGAAACATCATCATTTGCCAATACCATCTTTTAAGTTTTATTGCAATCCTATATTTACCAACATTTTGATCGAGCCTGTCTACACCACCCATGTATTTATTATATAGTTAGTAACAATGAGGTTGATCAACATCGACCCGTTTATTATTGCACCATCTCTTAACTTTGCCAAGGGGATTAACGCCACTTTCTTTTGAAGCAATAGTTACAATGCTGTTATCATTATAACGGACTAGAGTAATATTTGACTCAACATCAGTAATTTGATAAAAGTAACCTCTTGAAGTTTTTTCATATCCTTTATGTCTTTCAGAGGAGCTCCTTCAGTTCTGTTTGCTCGTAAGTTTCCCGTTATATCATGCCCTAATTGTTTAACCTCATCAAGTAATCGTAAAGATGTGAAAAAGTTATCCACGATAAAGCTATAATGTTCTCCGTCCGGAAGTTTAGAAATCAGATTTGTCACAACCGAACCTCCGACATCTAAAGCTGGATTTGTGTTTCCTGTTTTAGCCCCTTGATATGGCTCGCCATATATTAGATAATCCAAGCGTGTACATAGTGACCATATTTTATATCCAAAGCGAATTGGTTTTCCGTAAATATGTTGCTTAGCTCCGTGCTTTCCAAAATAAGGCACCATTGACTCATCTATGGATAGATATTTTTCACCGGGAAAATACTTAAGGCATCGTTCATTCATTTTGTCCCACAGCGGTCTTACTTTTGCAAACTTGTCGTTAGTAGGAAAGATGTTATTATCACAAGCATGAAAATAGCGAAGAAGTTCTTCAAATCGGTTACGACTCATACATGATGCTACTCCTGGGTGATGTGTATCAACACTTTGATCCCAATACAATCTATAACGCGATGCACTATAGTAACCAGACAAGAGTAAAATAACTACAAAGCTTTTTATTTCTTCAGTGCTAAGACGAAAGTTTATTTGGCCTTTTGCAATGGCATTATTTTCTGTACTTGAACGTAGTAATTCAAAAACATCGCCATCAAAAAACATTTCGAAGAATTCCAATGGATTATCTTTATCAAAAACAAACTCCGGCGCACTCCACTCTTTCTCAGTTTTAGACGTTTCCACTGTCTTTTGATGGAAGTCTTCGGGTGTTTTCTAAGTGGTTCATCAGAAAAAGTTTCTGGGTTATTCACTTATTCATTAGAAATAAACGGAATGCCTTCTAACCTTTCTAAAACTCCTTCATTTGAAGGTACTTGACATCGCACTTCAGCTTCCGCCAATAATTGTCTTCGAGCAAGATTTCCAATTTCAACACTATCCTCATCTCCGCTATCTTCATCACTGACGTCTGCATTATCAGGAGGTGTGATAAATATATCAGCTGATATAATGGGGCTATCATCCTCTAAAGCTGAAATGATTTCATGGACGCTCAAGTTGAAGAACAAATTTATTTCTAAACGTATATAAAATTACGACTCCTTGAAAAGTATTCATGGTGTCTCATATTCCTAATGCACCTTATATGGAGCGTAATATTAAAAAAATAATAAATAAAATAATAAAATATACAGATTTTTATACAAGAAACTAATATCAGTTTCATTGTAAGTAAAAGTTGACATTTATAATGACTTACCCTTTTTTGGAACACATTTTAACTAATATTGAATTCTCTGCACACTATGTTAAGAACAAACTAAAATGCAAGATATACAAATTCAACGTGTTTGCAATAAAAAATAACCTAATTTTAACAAGTAAACAATTTTATAACTGTTTATACAAGAAGAGTAGTTAATTGGAGAGCAAATAGTAGCGCACCTTAAATGGGGCGATAGGATAATATGGGTTAAGAAATATAATTATAAGGTTATAATTACATATATAAATGTATTTAACGATAACTAAAAACATAATACACAAAAAGAAATAAAAAAACAAATAAAATAACAATCAATATTGTATAAAAATAGAAAATGTGAAAATTGAAGTTTTAAGTGAAATGTGCTAATTATGGAAATTTTGACCCTGTGGAAAATTTTATGCCATCAGGTAAAGATTTGTCACATTTTAAGATCCATACGTAAGTAGAGCGAGGATACATCGATATTGTAGACTAGAGCCCCAAAAATTTACTAGTAAATCTTTGGTGCCAATGTCTCCATGTGGTCCCAAAAAAACTACTTAGCCAGTAGTGCTACAGTCTAGTGGTGGATTTTCAATGACAAGGTAATGTTAAATGTCAATAGTCGATTACATTGGCTGGGGTACACCTGGTCAGCAGTGCTACTGATAACGTCACTAGTAAATCACTACATTTGCACTATTCGCATTTTCTGCAGGGTATATACATACATATGCATACATATGTTTATGTGTAATGATGTTTCCAGGTGAAATTTATGAATTATTGAGGGACTGGTCCAGTTCATACTTATTATATTCCGACATACATATGGATCTGTATAATTATATTTTTGAATAAAAAATTGCATATTTTTGAACTAAATTTCATTCAGTTCTATTGCATATTTCTCTACCCGTTGTGCTTCTTCGTTTTGTAGTCATCATAGAAGTAAAAAAAGGTAAACAGATATTATATACATATGTATGTACATATGTTAAGATATACATACATACCTACATTCTATTAAATTACTATTGCACTTTTGCATTATTTCTTTTTATAATTTAGTATAATGGTTTTTAAAGTAGAAAGAAATAATGCAACAATATAGAGATGTTGTTTGGTACAACGACAAAAGTGCTATAATTATTTGACAATCAGGGCAATCATGAATAAAATTCCGCGTGAACAATTCCAACTAATAGCAAGTAATAGGGAAAACAAAAAAATCTAATTGGAAAAGGATGAAATTTCACGGGGAATTTCTTTCATGATTTCCCTGAATGTATTTACATAAATTATATACATAAGTACTTACATATCGCACACTAAATCATAAAGAGTTGCAACTCAGAAAATCTCAGATATTCGGAAGTAGAAAAAAATTATTGATGCTGTACAAATAACGTAAGTATGTAAGATGAAACAGGCATAACAGTATTTTATTAACTCCCGACCAAAAAAATTGGGTGTTATAAGTTTGTAGTGTGTGTCTGTGGACCTGTGTGTCAGTGTGTCTGCTCGTGTCCTGTTTGCAAGGTGACTTGATCGAGAGGGTTTTTAGCTATGTTTTAAGAAAATCGGTTTAGTCGCTTAGAAGACATCACATCTTTTGTAGATATATCGGGAGTTTTTAAAATTTTTAATTTTTGTTATATTGTTCAGAAGACTGTATGGGAAAAGAAATTTTAGTGGTAATTAGAGATTTGTTTAGTGAAGTGGTTTATGGAAACCCAAAACGATTTTGATAATTTTGAGTTGTGACGGTTTATGATTTATGTTTTAAACCCATTCATAGCAGCAGGCTACACGAACACACGATTTAGTCATTTAATTTTCTTAATACATTTAAAAATTTTTCGCTAACTTGCGATTTTTTCGCGTTTTTTCCAAACTTTTATTTTAATGGCTTTAGAGATTTCTAATCAATTTTAGGGCTTGCTACCGATTTTGCAACTTCTCGCGAATTTTTGCAAAGTTCGCGTTAAAAATGTCTTTTGCATGTTCTCAACTTTCTGAACGTTTTGACGATTTTTGAACAATATTAGACTTTGTTATCATTCCGTTTTTAGTAAGTTTTTGCTAATTTTCGCGATTTTTACTGATTTTTTGCAATTTTTATTCAATATTATGGCTTGTATTAAACTTTGCATCTTCTTGCGATTTTTTGCAGAGTTCGCGATAAAGGCGACTTTTTGAATGTTTTCAGCTTGCTGGATGTTTTGCCGACTTTTAAGCAATATTAGACTGTTACCATCCCGCTGTTGTTAAGTTTGTGCAAATTTTCGTAAGTTTCGCAATTTTTACCGATTTTTTGCATTTTTTATAGTTTTGTAGTCGGCAGCTTGCTGTGGTGAATAGGTTTAATAAAAAAATAAACATAAAAATTGATCTTATTATACATATTCTTAAATTTTTTAAAGCCCGATAGGTATCAAAAGGAGACTGGAAGACCAACCAAATTTTATTTAATCTTCTTTTACTTTATATAATACTCGTACATAATATCTTATAACTTTATAATTTTAATCTGTTTGTATATTGAAAACCTATCTTAATTTTATGATTTCCTTTCCAAAAATCAATAGAATATCGTAGTAGTTTAAATTGATGGAATTATAAATTTTTCATTTAAAATTATATAAACAATAAAAATTATTTATAGAAAACAGTTTTTAACAACTCTTTATTTTTGTGTGGGTTAAATATATTGTAGTAAAAATAAATGAAAAAACAGTAGTTTTAATTGATTCGTCAGACAAAATAAGTGAAAATGCAGTTGTTTTTACAGTTTTGGGTAGTAACTTTATGTAAGCGAAAACAATTGAAAAAACAGTAGTTTTTACTGTTTTGGTAAGTTGTTTTGAGGCTGTTAAAAAAAATTAAAAAACAGTAGTTTTAAATGATATGTAGGTTGTTTTTTGTATATTAAAATAAAAGAAATAACATTCGTTTTTACTGAAATTTTATGTTAAAAAATTAACATTCAAAAATAACTGAAAAAAATCGTTTGATTCAAATGAAATGTTATTAATCCGGTTTTAACTGAAAATACCATTGTTTTAAATGATTTTTCATTTGAATTTACCTAAATATTATGAGTGTATGTAAGACAATCAAAGAAGTAACTGTTGTTTGTAATATTTTTGTCTATTATTAAATAATTTTATAAATGAAATTTTAATAATTATTGTCAGTTAAATTTTTGATTGGAGATCTAATAAATAAATTATGTGAAAAAAATATTAATTGAAGTTCCTGTTCTATCAAAAAAGTGTTATCAACAGAGTTTAATTCATAATACTATGAAATCGTAAATAATTATTACATATTAATTGTCTGTAAATATTATACCTCGTACTTTTGTTTGTGAAAATCGAGCAGTATTTCGTAGTATACAAGATTGTTTTGAAAATATAGTTTTAATTAAAATACTCAATTATTCTTTGAATTGGTTTTAATATTTTGTATTTGTACGATTTTGTTAAAAATTAGGTCGATAATAGTAGGCAGCCCTTTACAGACTAACTTTGACATAAAATTACACAATTGTATCCCAGCAGAAAGAAGTGAATATTTTTTCATAGAGATTCGTTATTATTTTTATGTGGTAAATCTTATTAATTTTATCAAGAAGAAAACCACATAAAATCAAGAAGAAATCTTGTTATTCACAACTTTTTTTACTCAATTTTTGTTATTTTTGGCACCAAAAAAACAATCCATAGGGAAAAAGCTTTTGATTCTATTACGTTTTCTTATAAATTGTGCAATATAGGGATTTCTTATTGATTTTATTAAGTTGCCTTATTGACTTTTTCAAAAGTTTTTCCTTATTAATTACATTAGGTTGCCTTATTGATTTTTTCAAAAAGGTATTCCTTATTGTTTTCATTAGGTTCCTATATGATTAAGTGCAAAACATCTTCTTAATTTTTTTAATAAGGAAATCTTCTTGATTTTGTTAGGTTTCTTGTTATTTAATAACTATAAATAAACATAGAGGCAATTTTTTCATGATGTTTTTCGTTTTTGTATAAGCATGTTTGCACAATAATTTCCAATGCTTATTTAGGCTGCTTGTAAGCATATTGGTTAGAGTGCTTGTCTATCAGTCAGAAGGTTGCTGGTTCAATACTTGTTCCCTCTGAAGTAATAATATGTATGTATGGTGAGTTAGTTAATTAAGAATATAATATAATATTTATGTATGTATGTATGTGTGTATGTATATGTATGTATAACATCTGCGTATACTACATACTTACTTATATGGTATAGAATTTAAATGAAAATACACAAGTACAAAGAATAAAGCCATACAAATTTATTTTTTATTCTGTCGCCTAATAAAAACAAGAAGAAAACCTTTTTGATAAAATCAATAAGATAACCTAAAAAATATTATAAGATTCCTTATTATATTAATAAGATTTCCTTCTTGAAAAAACCATAGAGATATCTTATTAAATTTGTTCTATTTTATGAAGTATTTATTAGGCACTGTTTTCTCTGTGTAGTCTTTTAATACTTTTATTGTTGCCTAATGTGGCAGCTAATGGTAAAAAGGTGGGGGAAAATAAAATAGATCGAATAAAGATGTTTGTTTTGTAAAGACTTTTGTTTGAGGCTTTCAAACTTATTATGTTTGTATATTGTGATTCTCAATATGGTATTAAGAGTTTTACTATAAACATACGAAGTTTGTTAGCTAAATTGAAAATTTTGTTTCGGTTACTGATGAGTTCCAAAAATGCACGTTCCCGAAATGCACATAGACAATTGGTTAACCATAACAAGCCAAAAACCCAAATTTTCATATTAAATAAATAAATACTTTACGTCAAATAAACATATTTGGGTATTTCATGTTTAATTAAATCTTTAGAAAAACATGAATTAAATTTTTAGTTAATTTAATATTTTTTAATTGAAAAAAAAAACCAAAAAATATGTTCAATTAAAATAAATGAGTTATTACTACAATTTCCGTGATTGGTTGAAAACTGATTAATTTTTTATTTGAATCATTGTTTTCTTTAATTGAATCTTGTTTTTCGTTTTTTCTGCGCGAGCTTATACGCAAAGCAAAAAGTCGATAAGAGGTTTGCAGATTAGCTTATAGTATGACATAAAACTCAACTATATTGTAAATAAAAATTGAGTTATATATATATATGCATGTGATAACCTAAATTCAGTAATGGATTAGGAAGAAAAGAAGTGTTATTATTCTAGGAAATTTTCGTATTAAGAATAATGAATTATAGAATGTACATATAACATAACATATGTATTTATCACTTTCTCTATTCCTATTGACATATTACATATTTTTGTTTTTCTTAAAAGTTTTATTTTTCGTAATGCAAAATAAAGTGCCATGTGCTTTTATTAAAAATGTATAAGTGCAGATTAAAAAGGTTTTACTGTGCTCAACTAGTAATACAATAATATGAGAGATTCATTATATTTGAACTTTGCTTGACCCCAAACTCAAAAATATAAATTTAATTATCCCTGCGTATTGACAACAGCGCACAGACACATTCTTCTTTAAAATCTACAAGACAAAAAAACTTCTTATTTTTTAATTTTTACCTGATAGGACTGCCGCCACTGTTAAAAGTTCAAATCCAACTCAAATTAAAATGAAAAAAAAAAATTATATTAATAAATAAATGAAACAAAACTGCAGCCAACCTGACAAAACAGGTGAGAGCGAAACGTCGCACGTCCGTACACCAATTAACAAATTCAAAAATCGAACCATTTTTATTCTTGTGCTCAAAATACTTTGTATTAAGATACCGAATCCATGACTCATGTTTACTTTGCAAGTATGTTGTTACGGTGTACGATTACTAAAGTTGTTGAAAAATCATTTAATTTCTCCGGCACAATATTGAAACAAATCTACCTTTTTCCGTCTTCTGTTGTTGTCGTTTGTCAACAGTAATAAATTATTAATGGTTTTATCACTTGGTTTTTTACGCAAGTCTAATATTGTATGGATACATTTACCAAGCTATTATGTTGACCAATTTCGGAGCACGAGCTCAAACATAAAAATAATAGAAGACTACTCACACAAAATAAAGAAAAATAATAAGCCAAACTTTAATACCGGTGAGGTCGAATATTTGATAAGAGATTAATGACTTGTTATGGTTCATGAAAATTAACAAAAAATAAAAACTAATCATCAGTAAAATACCAAAAACCCAGTACGGGACACACAATTCATTAGTTTTTTTTTAACGTGAGCATATGAACTTTTATTTTCTTTTTTGTATTCAATCATTTTCCCCAATATTACAAAGCTATTATAAAAAATATAAGTTGTTATTTCTGAATAAATAGGAGGAAAATAATTGCATGTTACTCACTCATAGTATGTTTCCACTATACGTGCTTCACACCCCAATTATGAGCGAGCAACCTTCTTTGCCATACAAAATTATTAGAGCGAACCAAGTAGATTCAATATGAATCTACTTGCAAAGCACGTAATATTGGTATCTTCTCCAAGTTTTATCGCAGTTTATCGCCATTTTATCTGACCTAGCTATCCCTTGTAGTCGGCGTAGCTAGCATTGACGGTAGTTAATTGCTACGATCTGCATAACACTTCGTCAGTGATTTCGCTAATCAATACAATTTTTCTATTTTTAAAACAATTAATTATTCACCCTTATCGGGGAAAAAGGCGAGCATTTTGTTAACGTGAAATATTTTTCTCTTCCTTCTTTTTCCGCGTTATTACACCTAGAGGTAGAGCGTTGTTCAACACAATTCCAAAAATTAGATTGAATGTCATTTCGAGTGGGGAGCCCACTTACTGGCCTACTGACATACAAAAAATTGCAGATGTTAGATTTTGGCGTCACGAAAAATATTTCTAGGGATTTAGTTCATGTTGAAGCTTTCCTATATCTCTCCTCCGAACACTCTCCCACAATCGTTACAATTCGAATCCCACTAAGAAGTGACTTACCTCACCCATATGTGAAGATCATCAATTGTGTTAATTGGCTCAGATTCCAAAAATATCTTAGTAGTCATTGCACGGAAAACATTACGCAAGAACACACGATGATATTGAGTCTAACATTGTCAATCTTAACGAAAATATGAAGCAGACTGCTGAAAATGCCACTACCTCCCATCCGAAGACTAGGTTTAATAGAATTTATTCTACGGGTACTGAACGTTTCGTATGTTAAAAAAGAAGAGCTTTAAGGGAATGGCAACAGCACAGATCACCTCTAAATAAAATCAGATTTAAAGAGTGCACTAAACGACTTCCAAAGTTGCTTGCATATGAAAAAACTGCATCTCTTAAAAACTATCTGGAAAATCTGGATGTCAATCCATAATATAATTACTGCTTGTAGCGTGCTGCGAGAAAGCTTAAAACATCCGTTGGTTTAAACCACCTTTTCGCACTTCTACCGGAGGTTGGGCAAGAAGTGATACTGAAAAAGGTAACTTGTTTGCAAAGCATTTAAAATCCGTATTTACCCCAAACACATGTACTGGTATTGTTGATTTACCGAGTGTAGTTGCTCTATCTCCTCGATCCTTAGGGTTTATGATGCGTGAAGTACATAAACTAATTACTGAACTCAACCCGAAGAAAGCTCCAGGCACTGATGAAACTAGTAGCAAGATGTTGATAAATTTGCTTCGTATTGCAATTAGAATCCTTCTATTTATTTTTAATGCCATATTGCGACTAGATTATTATCCACACCTCTATAAGCTTGCCAAGGTCAAAATGATTTTAAAGCCGGTCAAAGATCTTACCAAGTCTGAATCATAAAGGCCAATAAGTCTATTATCGAAAATTTCAAAACTTTTCGAAAAACTGTTCATGACAAAATTGTCCAAAATAAGTGGTAGTGGACCATAAAATTGGTTTTAAAAGTCAGCATAGCACCATTGAAGAAACACATAGAGTAATTCAATTTATAAGAAGAACATTTGAAGAAAAGAAGTATTGTTCTGTCCTGTTTATTGACGTTTCACAGGCATTTGATATAGTGTGGTATGGAGGCCTTATTTTAAAATTGAAATCATATCTACCAATAAATTTTGTGAAGCTATTGGAAAGTTATATTACTACACGGAAGTTCACGGTTGTTGAAGGAGACTTTATGTATGTGCCCGAATCTATATCATCCGGTGTGCCACATGGGCAGTTTTATATTTGATTTATACTTGTGATATGCTTTTGAGCAGCAATATCCGAGGTATGTCGACGATACAGATATTTACGAGAACATATTACCCAGCTGAAACTATGGTTGAACATATGGAGAATTAACGTAAACGAACAAAAGTGTGTTCAGGTAACATTTGCCTTGCGAAGAGATACTTTTTCCCAATTCGAATCAACAATCAAGTTGTTCCTCAAAATTCACATGTAAAATTCCTTGGTATACACCTTGATCGAAGGCTTACATGGAAACACCATATTGACTCAAAGCTAACACAAATGAAACTTAAATTAACTCAGATACATTGGCTGATTGGTACAAATTCAACACTCAGTCTAGATTGTACACTTTTAATATTCAATATACAAGTCGATTTGAAACCAATATGGTCCCACGGAATACAGCTATGGGGCACTGCTTCAGCTTCCAATATAGAGAGAATCCAACCAAGGCAAAACAAGATTTTAAGACTAATAAAATCGGCTCCATGGTATATCAAAAATTCAAATTTACATCGTGATTTAAATACGCCACTAGAGACTGAAGAAATTGCAAAATACACAGGCAAATACTTAACAAACCTCGTGTCCCATCCTTATCCCTTGCTCGTAACATCTTGAATTTTACTGGACACATCGGCTTAAAAAAGAGGGACACTACGGCTCTAATACTCAACACTCCAGATGAAATAAATAGCTTGGAAATATTTTTGTGCTTAATACGACATTTATGTATTATTGATTAATATAACTTAGCTTATGCCTGGCACTGGTTTGACCTAATTATTATATCTAGATTTGGCAAATAAAAGGGAACACATTCTGCGTGAACTTTTATTCCCGATACGGGTGATATTACGTTTTTCAATTACTGGTTATTTTTCTTATTTTATGCAACGTTTTAATTGACTTCTGCTGCTCATTTAAACTTTCTAACAGAAAAGCACCTTTTCACTATATATTACACGTTCACTGACCACGAACTTCCAATTGTAACTGACGTCAATACAAAATTAAAATAATTATGTACTTAAAATAATTTTTTTCTTGTTGATTTTCTTTGAAAATCAATTTGTAAACATTTTTTGGAGGTTAAAGGCATTAACATATCCATTACTTGTGGCTACTGTAGCAGGTAGTCGATTTTTCGTTGGGGAAATACCTAGCGATTTTGAGTCCATTTCTACTATTAAAATTGGACGGTCAAAACAAAATGGGTATATATGTAGG
Source organism: Nowickia ferox (assembly GCA_936439885.1). NCBI lineage: Eukaryota > Metazoa > Arthropoda > Insecta > Diptera > Tachinidae > Nowickia > Nowickia ferox. The sequence continues at coordinate 57,646,194 of OW387026.1, forward strand.
TATGTGTAAAAACATACCCTGCAGTTATAAAAGTAGAAATTGACTAAAAATCGTTAGGTATTTCTCTAACGAAAAATCGACTACCTACTACAGTTGCCATAAGTAATGCAAGAGTTTGCCTTTTGATTCTCTCGCTCATGGATATGTTCATATCTTCAACCTCAAACATTTTTGCGAGTGGCAAAAAATGTGCTGTTATCAGCGTTGCCATTTTGGTGCTTTTCGGTTATTTTTTGGTGCTTTATTCCTTTCTAAGTATCAGAAGGGGGTATTTATAGTGCTTTTTATATTTCAATAATCAAAATTTTTTAAACTTATACAAAGCAAAGAAACAAACGCTTCGACTTTTCTCAATACATTTTTTTTAATTCCTTATAAGAATTTTTTTATTGGTTTGTTAAGAAACGATTTTACTATTGAAATTCGCATGCCTGAATACAGTCAAACAACGTGGATTTATCACTTGTGCAAATTGAAGAAATGACAAGAAAGTGTTTTAGTTCCTATGAAATTAAAAATTTTTTTAAGTAAAATTGGCATTCATTTTTTGTTAAATCTTATTAACTTACTATGGCTTTCTTTGAGATAGAAAAACAACAATATAGAAAAAGCTTGGTAGAATTATCGGGCGTTCAAAAAGTGGCTTAGACCAGCAAAAGATGCGTTCAAGGCACTATGCATTGGATATAATTTTAAAATAATTGCCTGGTATAGCGATTTAATATTTCATAATCAAACAAAAAATAAATACTTATTTATATAAAACATAAATAACTGAGAATATTTAGCTTAGTACTTTTTGAATTTTTACCCTATTTTTATATGCTCTCAGTGTTTTTGATGATTCAAGTGTTGGCATCATTAGCTGTTATTCCAAAGAAAATCAACAAGAAAAAAATTATTTTAAGTATACTATAGTTATTTTGATTTTGTATTGGCGTCAGTTACAATTGGAAGTTCTTAGTTAGTGAATGTGTACTGTTAAATGAAAAAAGTGCGTTTTTTTAGCAATGTAAAATGAGCAGTAGAAGTAAATTAAAATGTCTCATAAAAAAGGAGCAACTAATTGAAAAATGTATTAATAATTAATTGTTTTATCAATAGAAAAATTAATTGTATTGATTAGCGAAATCACTAACGAAGGGTTATGCAGATGGTGGTAATTGACTACTGTCAATGTAATTCCCATGTTAAAATCAGTCGTATGCATTGTTAGTAGTTAGGCTGGTAGTTAATGGTAACGATTGGTAGTTAACGAAGTAGCTAGACATTCGCTAGCTACGCCGACTGCAGGGTAAAAACAAAAGAAATGCACGTATATATATATGTACGTGCGTATGATACGTATCTATGTTTGTATGTGTGAATATACTAGGGATGTAACGATACGCCATTTCGCCGATCCGATACCGATACTCAAAAATAAATATCGCCGATACCGATTCCGATACCGATACGCATATTTAAATTGAGCTCAAGTAAAAATTAACAAAACTCAAGTAGAGTAATTCTTCTATTATACAAAATAACAGTGTTTATTAATGAGCCATTCAAATCATCAAAATTTTCAGTACATTTCAGTTTCTCAACTTAAAATTTTTAAACAACAAAACGTCTGCAATATTTATGATTTTACAAAATAAACGTTGGCATTCAGTTTAGATTGGCTCAAGACTTAAAATTGATAGTAATAAGAGTTAAAAAAAAAGAATTAAATTTGAGATCATGTTAAAATTAAATTAAAATTATAAAAACATTGCAAAATATTAATATTTAAAATTGATATTAATAAGATTTTTGTTTAAAAAACAAAGTGTTCTCAAATTTGGCGGAGATAGACGATTTCTCAAATCCGTTTGAAGCAGACCTGCAGTGGAAAATAGTCTCTCAGATACGACAGAACTCATTTGGAAACTTAAGTATTTCTGCGCCATTTTCTTTAAGTTTGGGTAGGATATGTCATTGCGCCAGTAAACAAGAGGGTCTGCGTCTCTAGGAATATTAGGAGATCTAAGATATCTCTCGACTTCTTCGTTAGCAGAACCACAGCTCGGATTCTCTTATAATTTTTTCACATACGCTCCAAAGGCGAGTACTTCTCGTAGACTTATCAGAACTTTTGCGAGGTGTAGGGAGGACTGTGTCTTCAAAAAACTTGAAACTTAAAATTTGTTTGAATGAGTTAATATATTGACAATAAGTAAAAAATTTTACAATAAATACATCTATAAATTTGTTGGCCCTTTTAACTTGCATTATAACATTTTACACTAATTGTCAATTTATATTTCATTGAAACAAGTTTTATGCTCCCCTGTAAAACTTTTAAAACGTTAGACAGGGCTTTTTGCATTTTCTGTGACGATATGTAGATAAACTCAACAATTAATATTAGTTTCATTACAAAATGTACTCAAAAGTACAATTGTAAATTGAAGGACAATTGTACCAACTTTTACATCGCTGAACTAAATCATCGCATGCATAAATGAATAAAAGAAAATCAAGACGTATTCAAAGTGGTGATGTTATAAGCACAGTTTTTATTCTTTTTTTGCGCAAATCAGAGGTTCGTATGTCAAAATTTGTACATGTTGACATAGGGGCTGAGATGTCAGTTGTTATTTTAAGTTGTAATTGCTGTAGAATTACCACCACTTGTATTAATGAGCCTTGAAAAAATTCTTAAAACATACAAACACATACAAGATTTAGCATTGAGAGAACATTTCATTACAATGGTGCAAAAAAAAAAATAGAAGAAACAATTTCATTATGTATTCTGTTTTGATTTTATGTTCTGCTTTTAATATGTTATTTCTCATAGTTGTCATCCAAAAAAAAGAGTTGAAAATTGAATATTTTGTTCAAAAAACTCTAAAGAAAAATATAAGAAGTATCGGCGTATCGACAGTAAAATATCGCCGATATCGATATATCGGAAAACCAGCAGTATCGCCGATATATCGGTATCGGTATCGTTTGCATCCCTAGAATATACATAAAAAATGTCAAGACGAAGCACGAATGCACCGTGTAAATGGCATGATTCCTACACATGATTGAGAAGATTCAACTCGTATTGCAAATAAAGCATTACATATGTACATTAGAGTGCCCTTAAATTTAAATATTTGGAAATGTTGAAGCGGTACCCGCTAATTTTTTTCTATTGTTCAGTAAAACTCATGTGTAATTTTACGCCCCTACGACCACGCCTTCCCTAAGCGACGGGGCCTTGAAAAGTAAAATATGTGATTTTTTTTATTGTTGTATTGATTTTGAACTAAAAAATTTTGTTTTTTCTTATTTCGTTAAAAAAGAACTGGTATACCTAGATATATAACATAATTTTCTTTTATTATACACTACACCGATCTGTGCCGAGGATTGGGAATTGGAGAAATGCATCAGGAACGAATATATTTGTATTGATTTTTTGTTTTAGTTAAAATCCATTATTTTCCAATTAAAAAAGTATTATTTATTTAATTTTTTTCAGAGAAAACAAGTTTTTATTCAAATAAAAATAAAAAACGCAAAATCAAAATTAAAATAAGGAATGCAACAAAACTTATGATTAGGGAAAGGATTTTCATTTAAATACATGTTTTCTGTCGTTGGTTGCAGTTCAACGTAAATAAAATATCTTTGCCAATCGACAAATTTGCGACAAAATGGCATCGATTTGTTAGTGCATATTTTTGCATATTTTAAAATAAATACATTCTTTTGCATATTTCATAATAAATGTATATTTTTAATACATTTTTTAAATTTTTTAATGCTATAAAACAAATTTTGGTGTTTTTTGATTAGTTGCAAAGTATTTTTGCAATTCTTACGACTGTTTAAGAACAAAAAAGAGGAAAACAATTTCAACAGGGATGAAAACTCATTTCATTTGAAAAATTTAATACCTTGGCTTAAGTCAAAAATTCCAACACCGTCACACAGTGGTTCAGAATCGTTTTTCATCGGCCAAAACTCTGTAACTTTTGAACTAATGAAGATTTTTTATAATTTTTTTTTCGTGGATAAATAACATCTTAAGCATTTATCCAGTCTTAGTTTCATTAAAATCAGTACAGTGGTTGTGGAGAAATTTAATGTTAAAGTTGAACTTTCAACATGTATTTTATTTGCTTAGAAATGCCCGCTTTTTATTTTTGTTGGAAAAAAGGCCTTATAATGAAACTAAAGTAATTTTTATGAAAACAACAAAGTAAGTTTTTGAAAATTGAATACCTATGCATAGTTTTTTCAGTCATAAATACCTTATAGACTCTTGGTTATTTGAATATATATATACATAAGTATGTAAGACATGTGCAGACATAAATAACTGAACCGCTTCTACTAGATGAATATTTCCAAGACACTGTATTAAAAAAAATTGCTTAAACACTACTTATAAGAATCATAAAACTAGTTTAAAATAATTAAGTATTACTTATATCACTTAAATCACAAATTACCTGTTAATATTTAAAATATAATTAGGTATCATAAAGCCCTTACACTAAGTATTATATAATGAGGGATTTTTCCCAAAACCTGGCTTTCAGATTTTTTTTATTTCGGACTTATGAGAAACTTTAACAATAATAATAATAGTACCTGAAGAAATGTTAATCTATGAATATATCACGGATATTTATATTTGACCTCTTTTTATACAATGCACAAAACACCTTAGAAATATGTTATTATTTTTAATATCATTTTATTTAATATCATTCATTAAATAGTAATATTTTTATACTTTATTTCACTCAAATCATAGTAAATGCAAATTATAATTATTATTCATTTGGCTGGAACATTGCTTCTAAATATTCCATATTCAGTTCTGTATTACTTCTGTCGTGTACCAGTCCCTTAGCTTCGGCTTCCACTTTCGTTAGTTATTTTTGTGATCGCAATTGGCAAAGCAAACTATCTTTATTATTTTCACATCCGATTTTTTCAATTATATTTTTCTACACTTATCTAGCGATTTTTGTGGTCTTCCTCCACTGTTTTTACTTGTAGGTTCAGAAGTTATCTGAATAGTAAGTTCACCTACTATTTTGCAAAGCACATATTGAATTTACTTTTACTCCAATCAGCTTCCTTGTAGCGTTTCTTAAAATTTTTGACAAAAGCAGATACTTTTTCTTGTAAGTCCAATTATGCTTCACTGCTGTAAAAATTTAAGTTTAATTTTCTATGAAAGTAACGAGTTTCCTAAAACGTTATAAAGTAAAACTTGCAAAAATTTATCAATCTTTTATAATCAATTATTATTATTTTATTTTTATTTCCAAATTATTGTCAATATAAAATTTTAAAGCTAATTTAGGTTACCTATTTAAATTCTCAATTTTCGAATAAAATTAAGTTCTCCGCTCGCTCCCTCTCGATCTTTTTTTATTTTCTTTTATGTAAGCATGAAAAGACCTTCGAAATGAACGTGAGTTTATAGCTATATCCTCCCAGCAACCCGTCTACCTAACATAATATTCAAAAATCAGTTAACTATACAAAATTGCAGGAAAACAATCAACATAATACCTTTTGGTACCTGCGATTTGTACTTATGATTGTTTATTGGGAGTGTGCCGTATTCGGTTTTAATTATTAATCTATATTTTTTTAATTCAAAGTTATATATATAATAATAAGTTTGCTATTGTTATTTTTATTTTGTTCAGGTAGAATGGCATTTACATGATTTCTAAGGTAGATGTTCTAGCAATTTGGGTACAAATTTTTGTTTATAATTTTTGATTATTTTCATTGAAATAAAAAATGTTCCACAGGCGGGTCGTGGCGGGTGCAAAAGTATATATACGCGTAAAGGACATACTTTCGTCTTTCTCTGGAGGGTTATGGTTTTTTGATCCCTTTTGATGTTCAAAAGTTATACACTACTAAAATTCAAGTTTTACGAAAATATGGGGATTAAATTTCTTACATCGCACTCTAACTACAAATTATACAGGGTGTGCACATATCATTTCTTTAAAAGAACAGCTTATTTAACACAACAAAAAAGACCGCAGCCCCTTTTCGATAATAGTTTTCGAGGAATTGTAATTTATTTCAGATAAAATATGAGAAATTTTTGTTTTTTTTTAAATTAACATAAATTTGTGGTTTTTGGCAGTATGCCACGCCCACTACTAAGAATATTTTGACCAAATTTTTTGGCTACTTTAGTTTTGATATGTTTCCTTTCTCATGGTGAAAAAGTTTTAAGAATCTATGTCAAGAAAAAATATAGGTTTTGGCCGAGGAAAATTGATTCTGAGCCACCTGCGTCGAAAAAAAGAAACAAAAGCTTGGGATAAAAGCCCTTTTAAACTGAAAAATTTTTGGGCGCTCTTTGCTGGTTCCGTACTAATTTCATGTAGATAGAAAGTGTTTTTAAAAGCTATTTTGCGTGTTGTATGTAGCCTTTAAAGAAAAATATTCAGCGATACGAATTCTCCCACAGCCTTTAGTAGCTAGATGGGGAGCGTGGTTGAAGGCTGTCGAATACTATATTTATATTAACAAAGATAAAGAAATTTTAAAGTAAAAAAACTTAAGCACTTCAGATATTTGTGCACCCAGAGAATTAGATAGTTTTAATTCTTTAACAGTTCAAGTTGAGTTAATTGCAGATGCGGCAATAAAATGCTCTGAACGACAGAATAAGTGCAGAAATTAAAAACAAATTAGATAAAGTTATACAAAAAAATATGGACTTTAAAAATGCAACAAATTGCATCAATATTTTATAGTTCAAGCTAAAATTTAGAACTTGAATAATCCACAAACGAACTAGTAGCATTTGAATATGCACTAATAACTTTTCCTGACGTGGAATGTTAATTTTTACAATAAAAATTTTTTTTCAGAAAACATAGTCAAACATTTACCTTTGACAATTTACAATAACAACTATTTATTTACGTAAATAAAGGTTTTTACAGCCTGTTCAGAAAAGACAACTCGTGGATAATAAGCGCTAAAATGTTAGAATTTTTTTTTGGTTTTTAGATAAGTAAAATACTGACAATACAAGTCATATTTAAGACTCGGCAATTTTTCTTGAAGCAAGTCTAAGTTTATGGTAGAGAGGGGAAAGAAGAAAGAAGAGGGGTACTGACTTGCTTGTACCGAAAAGTTACTTCAATTATCTTTTGTTATTTCATTCGCTGCATTAAAACAATAGGAAAATTTAACAAGAATCCGTCTGTGTGTAAAGAAACGAGCAGTTTTAAAAGAAAATTGAAGAGAACTGCTTCAAGAAAAACTGCTGAGTCTAAAACAAGACCAAATTCACTCATATAGACTTTGCATATGTTCTTAAAAATCACACATTTTGTTCTTCAAATAATAACAGAGATTTTAAAGAACAATTAATTTTTTTATAACATAATAATAAAAAAAAAATATAAATATAATTTTTCATTCAGTTGTGTTTTTTTTACTTCAAGGATAGGGTCACTTTTTCAAGTGTGTCATGTGCCACACATACGTAAAAAAAGCGTAACCACTAATTACTAATGAAAAACTGTTTGATTCAGACTCATATTTATTAAGTTAAACAGTTTCATACATAACTAATAGAAAATTTTATAGAATCCGACATGATTGGAAACAGTTTAAATCAATAAATATATGTCTGAATCAAACAGTTTTACATTAGTAATTAGTGGTTACGCTTTTTTCGGCACATGGCACACAAGAAATGCCAGATGTAAACTCAGCCTAAGTCGCACGACAAAGTCAAGTCGCGTTATACAAACGCTTTTCATTACATATTCGTCCATCAATTGGCTCGTCGTGAGTCGGTTTTGTCGTGTTCTACAAACAGGCTGTTAAATTTATTTTGTATTCCATACGAATTGAGAAAATGTTTGTTAAGAAATCAATGAAGCGGTTTTTTTTAAGTTTTTAATGTTATTAAATGTTTAAAACAGAATTAATAAATGCATATTTTATTAGTTTTTAATACATATTTTTATATTTTTAATGTATATTTTATGTACATAAAACGCGATTTTAAATGCATGAAAATCCTTTCCTTACTTATGATATAAAAAACATTAGGATGCAGTAAATTTTCTTTTTAAAGATGTTTTTGTGCAATTTGGATACATTTTTCGGTGCTCTTCTACACACTGTAATAAATATTGCTTTTGTTCTTCTTGCACTGTCAGAAGTCCATGAAATTGTTGCATGAGGTTAACAGCTCTTTCAGCGCTGTCATTTACCGCTTTTAAGTGAATTACTTTTGATTTAGCTGTTAAAAAGGATTCACTGCCTGCGCAAGTTGATGGGTCTTCGGTGAGAAAACGAGTGTTTATTTTCAATTTGTCAAACATATTGTAGCTTTTTATTGAAACAAAGTCTCAAAGTTTTTTATCTCTACAAAATGGAAAATGAAAATAACGTATTCACAAAGAACTTAGTATTTTGAAAATACTTACCAAATAATGAGCAACGTAATTCTTCTTTCGATGGAACATATCGCTTAGCATATCGCTTAGCCACAATATTTCTTTTTGTCTCAGTACCAACCATATCATCAAAAAGGGATAAAACGCAACTTCTTCAGTTAGATAATAAAGATGATGGCAAAATTTGTTTAAAACAACTTCCGCATTTAAGTGGTTAACACACTCATAGGTCTTAATAGCCTTTATAAAACACAATTTTTGGTATGGGGCTTTTACGGCTAAGTTGCATTGCATCCATGGTTTAACATGAGTTGTTGCAATGAAAAGAGAAACTTCTTGCAAACCTTCTTTCTCTTTTCTTGTTAATTTCAGCTGATCGCGAAACAAAAACATTTTAATTGCATTTATATTGATGCATAGCCCCAGGAGGCTTTATTTTAAATGTTTTATTAGAATTTTAGCTTAAAAATAATATCGAAAGATCGATCAATTACCGGTAATCTCCTCTAACAATTGGATTTTCGAGTTCAGAGAGATAAAATGTAAGCAAGTTGTCAATCTCTGATGGTTGAAAATGCAGATTTGAAATGGAGGTACCATGTTGAATATTGCTGTGCCCAATATTGCTCCAGTTGTTTTTAAACTTTTTAAAGAACGGTACATCTGCGCTAACTGTAATTTGAGGGATTTTGGTTTCGAATACAGTTTTCAACACCAACTCGTAAACATGTCTGCATCCAAATAAAATTAGTTCCCTTCCAAGTGCTTGCTCTAGTAGCGCACAAGCTCCATTAAAACGGCCCCTGTTACAAGCTGTAGTATCACAGCACATAATCTGAACTTTATCGGACAGTTGCCAGTCAATTATCGCATTTAATACAGCTGTAGCCTTTTCCTTTCCACTTGCATGATCTAATTTAGGTACTGCAATAAGTTTCTCCTCATTTCCATAGGTGGCCACAATTGGAAGTCGTTCTTCCTTAAAGTTTTGTACACTTATTGCAGGCAATAATTTCCCATCCCAATAAATAGTGTCCACTTCTGGAACATTATTTTTAGAATCTTCTTTTATTTTTTTGGTACGTTCTTTTCTCATCTCTGTTCTTATTGTTTGCACCGAGTGCTTTTAATGCTGCTTCTAAAATATATACGGAATCACGCATACTTAACTGACATCTATCGAGGGCAGCCACAAGTTTCGGAGAAAGAAAATCCTTTTCCCCCCTTTTTTGCAAAGGCAATAAATTTTCTTCACAAAATGGTGACCTACGATCTTGATGCTCTTCAATTAAGCTGGTGGATGAGGAATTTGATAAGAAGCTGGAATTTGGAGGTATGGCTGTTGTTTTCTTTTCCTTTAGTTGCCTGTTTCTTTCTGCTAATAACCTCGATTTTGTTCTCTCCTCTTTTTGCCACAGACTGTCATCCACTCCCACCAAAGAGCCCGGTCTACCAGGTTTTCGCTGCTGCTGTAAAAAAATTTTGTCTTCTTCGACTTTCATTATATTTAAGGTATCAATATGCGTTATGTTGAAGAGATTGTCCAGTGTATTTACAAATGAATCTTCTTTGTCTTTTAGCACTTGAGTTGTCTTTTTTGAGTTTTTTTTGCAAATTTTGCCAAACGCCGTGTAATTTAACTAATTTTCCCAACCTATTTCTTAATATTTTAGTGGGTATTTTAGCTTTTTTCCCAGAAAATCATGCATTCTTTTATAGTTAGACTAGAACTTTCTCGCACAATTAATTTTCCTTGACGAATATTATAAAATAAAACGACAAGAACTTGTCGGTTTGATGGAATTTTCGTGCCCGTGATTTGGTAGTTAACATTTCCAATTAAATTTAGTTTATATTTATTACTGCTACGTAGGTCTTGCGGCATTTTGTTTATTCTTCAAATTTTTAACCAGAAATCAATACAATTTTACTTTTAGGCAGTTAAAACACAATTAAATACAAAAACACATTTACATTGCTGCTTACTAGTCTTTATGCACCATTAATTTTTTTATTTCTACTATTTACGGGAAACCCCTTTCTTATTTTTCGCTGCTATTTTGTTTCACTGCTCCCAAAGCGAATTCATTTTATAAGGTGGCCGCAAAAAAGCAGCTGTTGTCCTTTTTTTGTCTTTGCCATGCGAACAAAAAACACAAATCCACCATTTAAAAAATGATTGCAGGTATGTGCAATGGCTTTTATTACGGAAACCTACAAAATTTGTGATTATAATAATAATCATTATAATAATAAATATAATAATTAATAAAATATAATAATAAATAAAAGAAAAATTTCTAGAACAAAAAATAATACGACCATAGAAAAATCGCATATTTTGCCTTTTATAGCCCCGTCGTTTAGGGAAGGCAAGGTCGTAGGGGCGTAAAATTACACATGAATTTTGCTCAAGTCAGATCGAAAAAAATTAAAATTAAAAATTAGCGGGTACCGTTGAACTTTTTAGCAATAAAAAACACCCTTGTTAAGGGACACTCTAATATACATACATACATTTGTATGTGCTAGAAAGATATTTTTTGACAGCATCATGAATAACGGGATTCGTTTCTGAATTACAAAAGAAGCATTAGGCATTTAAATATTTTTCAGAAGCTACTCAAAATAAACACAAAAGAAACAGCTTTACAAACGCGCAAAAAGGATATTTAAATGTATGTATATATGTATCAGTGATGCCAACTTTTTTGACCAAAAGCACATCAAAATTTAAAAAGAGCACTAAAAATCGTAATTTTGTGATCTTAAAAGCGTAAAAAGCACTAACGTGAAAAACGAGTGAAGATCTAAGCGAGTGAAGTTTAATAATGTTTAAAATTTTATCAGCTCTTCTCTATTCCAGCAATAATAAAATCTTTAATGAAATATATCAGACGAAAAAGGTATGCTTTACACTGATAAAATAAATACACCAAGTTTTTATTAAAGTAATTTTAAGAAATACACAAAGCTCTATGTAGTGCTTTTTCATAATTTGGCACTAACGCTCAAAATTTGGCGTTTTAAGTCTTCAAAAAGCACGAAAAATAGTGCCAAAAGCACCAAGTTGGCATTTGTATATTTATATAAAGATTTTTTTAAATTAGCTTAGCAGGAAATGAATTTAAAACAGTTATGCCCATAATAATACATTCACATTTAATTTGGTGTTTGTTGTTCGTGAGCGTAATATAGTTTTGTCTCATCATATCAGGGCTGCCAAGACACATTTGGGTCATACTTGTAAAACTCTAATTCGAGTAATTTTCTCGTGTTCAAAAAGAGAATACTGGCGCATTTGATGTATTTTAAAAGGTAGATAATATATTATTTTCAGATATGATCTTTCAAGCTCTAAAAAAATAGAACCCCTTGAAAGTAAACTAATTTAAAAAGAATACATTGTTGTCTTGTAACATGCGACTACGCAACCGGCACATACAAATAGTCTGAGATTAAAGTGGTGGCCCTGTTTGAAGTAACAAGAGCAAGGTTGCCGTTGGAAATTTCGAAAAAGTGTCATAAAAAGGGTATTTTATTGTAAAATAGGGTCAAGTTTTTTGTGAACAAAAAATAGCATTTATTTCAATTTAAAAAAAAACAAACACCAATTTTAAGAATTAATTAAATATATTATCATATTATCAAAAACGAAGTTACTTTTACAAAAAATTTTGATAATGCTTATCACTTTTTAGAAAGACTTATTCTATATTTTGTAATTAATTCTTCACTTTGAGTCCATTCTTCCAGCTCTGATTCGGGCAAATTGAAAGAGGAAAGCATGGACTCACAAGTTTCTATTTTAAGTTTGTTTGAAAGTTTATTTTTAATCAGTGATAGTTTTGAAAAAATTCGTTAATTTTTTTTATTTCACGCCACGGTGTCGTGTTGCTCGTGCAACGCTCTAATATTTAATATATTATGTATATAAATCAGGGTCTACTCACAGTTGATCATCGTTCATTTTACACAATTATTAAACTTCTTATGAAAAAAATAGGTATGCATGGAATATGACAGTTGTTGTAATAAAAATTTCGCATGCAATTTTTATATGTACGTTCACAAAAGTCATGTATGGAAATATGTATACAACACACATGCATAAAAGTGTACTAGAAGCTTTCGTGAGGAATATTGGAACTTTAACTCTTTTTCAAAAAGTGGCATTCATTTTCTTAAAATGATACAAAGGGAAAAAATAAAAAAGGGTCATAAAAAGTGTCATTGGCACGAAAAAGGGTAAAAAGTGTCACAACGGCAACGCTGAACAAGAGACTACATATTACATAAAAATACGAATTATCTTTTATTGTTCTCTTTATTATTGTGAGAGCACTCGCACATGTTCGCGGTTTTGAAGATCTCTGATTTAAAACTTTGACTTTACATACAAATCAATCAAGGTGTCAAAAAATGGTCTTCTCTCAATAGGTGTAAAAGAAATTTTCAGGAAATTTTGACACAAGAAATATATGATTTCACAAATTGCTCTCCATTACTAACTCCAAGCAGGGCAAGTAGGTTTTTTTGCTCGATTATGGATGGCAACCGAACTTCAGTTGCCGAGTTAACGAGCAACGCAACTGAAATTAAAATTGGTATTATGTATGGCAACTTCCTTCAGTTGCCAAAAAGTTATCGAAAACACTATTATGACAGATTGGCAACTGAAAATAATGTTAAAAAATTTTAAACATAAGAAATACAAGTGCTAAAAAGAAAATTAATAAGTAAAAGTGGTTAAATAACATTACTGATCATAAAAATGATTAGTTAAGTCGAATAAGTTTTTTAGACATCTCTTCAGAATTTCCGTTATTATTGTTATAGCCCAAAATAAGTTTTAAGAATCCCTTTTTTAGCACATTTTCTTTGAATATGCATTTTATTTTTTTTTATTATGCATACATATATTTATTTATTGTATCTTCAAAAATGAACTAACAATAAGTAATCAAATCTTAAATCTAAATATAATTATTACGCCCGACCAGTGTCAGACATAAACTTAGTGATAGTTATAAATAATACATAAGTAGTGATAATCAAAAAGGAAAAAATAAATAAATAAACGTATTTTCAAGAAGTCCCATCTGGAGTGTTGAGAATAAGAGCCCTTGTGTCCCTCTTTTTTAAGCGGATATGTCCAGTAAAGTTCAAGATATTACGAGCGAGCGGATTAGGATGTGTCTCGAGTTTTGTTAAATATTTGCCTACGTATTTTGCAATTTCTTCAGTCACTAGTGGCATATTTAAATCGCGATGTATATTTGAATTTTTGATGTACCATGGAGCCGATGTTATCAAACGTAAAATTTTGTTTTGCCTTCGTTGGATTTTCTCAACACTTGAAGCTGAAGCAGTGCCCCATAGCTGAATTCCATAGCACCATATTGGCTTCAAAAGCGACTTGTATATCAAAAGTTTGCAGTCTAGGCTGAGTGTTGAATTTCTGCCAATTAACCAATATATTTGAGTTAATTTAAGTTTCATTTGAGTTAACTTAGAGTCAATGTGATATTTCCATGTAAGCCGTCGATCAAGGTGTATGCCAAGGTATTTCACTTGAGAAAATTGAGGAATACTTTGATTGTTGATTCGAATGGGAGAGCAAGTATCTCTTCTTAGGGTAAACGTTATGTGGACACACTTTTGTTCATTTACTTTAATTCTCCATAAGTTCAACCATATTTCAAGCTGGGTAATGTGTTCTTGGAGATTGCGGGATGCCTCATCAGGGTTTTTGTGTATACTCATACAGGCTGTATCATCGGCAAATGTAGAAGTTAGGATGTTATTGCTCACAGGCATATCACAAGTATATATTAGGTACAAGACTGGCCCCAGAATACTGCCCTGTGGCACACCGGAAGATATAGATTCGGGCACACTCGTGAACTCTCCTTCCACAACAGTGAACTTCCTATCAATAATATAACTTTCCAAAAGCTTTTGTATGTTTATTGGTAGGTATGTCTTCAATTTTAAAACTAGGCCTTCGTGCCATACTTTATCAAATGCCTGAGAAACATCAATAAAGAGAGCAGAACAATACTTCTTTTCTTCAAATGTTCTTCTTACAACTTGGACCAATCTATGCGTTTGTTCAATGGTGCTATGCTGACTTCTAAAACCAAATTGATGGTCCGGGATGCACCCATTATCAGCTAAAATTTTGGACAATTTTGTTATGAGCAGCTTTTCGAAAAGCTTTGAGATTGTTGATAGTAAGCTTATAGGCCTATATGACTCTGCCTTGGTACGATCTTTGCCCGGCTTTTGAAACATTTTTATTTTGGCAAGTTTCCAGTTATTTGGAAAATACTGCATTCGTAAAATAGCATTAAAAATAAATAGCAAGATTCTTATTGCAATATGAGGCAAGTTCATCAGCATCTTGTTACTAATGCCATCAATACCTGGAGCTTTCTTCGGGTCGAGTTCAGCAATTATTTTTTGTAGTTCACGCAACTTAAACCTTAAGGGACGAGGGGGTAGAGAAACTACACTCGGTAATTCGGCAGCACCCGTACATGAATTGGGAGTAAATACAGATTTTAAATGCTCAGAAAATAAATTACCTTTCTCACTATCGCTTCTCGCCCAGCCTCCGGTCGAAGTACGCAGTGGTGATTTAAGGTCAACGGGTCTTTTAAGATTTCTAGTAGCACGCCATAAAGAGTAATTAGATGCTGACGTTACATCAAGACCTTCTAAATACTTTTCCAGTAATGCAGTTTTTTCCGACGATAGCAGCTCTTTGAGTCGTTTAGTACATTCTTTAAGTCTGATTTTATTTAGGGGTGATCTGTGTTGCTGCCATTCTCTTCTAGCTCTCCTTTTTTCACATACAAGACGTTTAATTTCCGTAGAATAAATTCTATTAAAGCCAGTCTGCGGATAGGAGGTAGTGGCATGTTCAGCAGCCTGTTTAATATTTTCGTTAAGATTGGCAATGTTAAATTCAATATCATCAGATGATCTTAGCTGAATGTTTTCTACGCAGTGACTACTAAGATATTTTTTGAATCCTAGCCAGTTGACCCCATTAATCATTTTCACATATGAGTTAGTTAAATCACTCCTTAGTGGGTTGAAAATTGTTACTATTGTGGGAGAGTGATCGGAGGACTGATCTAGAGAGGCCTCTACGTGAATTAAGTCTCTATCAATATTTTTCGTAACGCCAAAATCTATAACATCTGGAATTTTTCTTACGTCAGTAGGCCAGTAAGTAGGCTCCCCGCTCGAAATGACATCTAAGCCCATTTTTGAAATTGTTTTAAACAACGCTCGACCTCTAGGTGTAACAAGACGCGAGCCCCAGTACGTATGTTTTGCATTGTAGTCACCAGCTGCCAGGAAACAAGATCCAAGCGATTTGTAGAACTTCTCATACTGATCTTCGGTAACTGAAAATCTGGGAGGTGAGTAAATTGGTGATATCACGAAATTCGCACAAAAATTGTCTACGAAAATATTCGTTGCTTGCATATATTCTTCAGTAACGTTGTCAAGGACATAGTGCTTGAGTCTTGACTTAATTAGAATTGCTGATCCACCGCATGCTCTCCCTCTAGGGTCCTTTGTATCATATAAAGTGTAACCATTTATTTTAAATAAGCTTCTTGAGGTCAAATGAGTCTCAGAAACCAACATTATATCAATATTTTTTTCCATGAGAAAGTGCTCAAGTTCATTTTTATGTTGGCGAATGCCGTTTGCGTTCCAAAAACATATTTTTAACGTGTTCATGCATAGAAGAAATTCAAAAATAAAAATAATATTGCAACTACTTTTTTAATTTTTCCAATTTTTTGCTTTTAAAACTATGCAGCAACTGAAAAATTGTTGTTGCCAATTTGTCAACTTAAATTGCCAGCTTTTAGTTGTCAGTTGCCATCCATAATACCATTTCGGCAACTAGAAACGCAACCAAAGTTGCATATATTGTTAACACAGAGGTTGATTAAAAATTTTATAAACTATTAATTTAAGCAGCGTGATTCCGGTAAAATAAAAAAGCTTGCAAAAAATTGTACTTTATGACAAAGTGAACTAAAAGTGGCTTTTTATGTCAATAATTGAAGAAATGGAAAAAATGGTTCGATTTGTAGATTTTCGTAATAATTTTGGATTACCGTAAATATCAAAAGGTTCTTCTATTTCAGTAAGAAGGTGCTAGCCAGAAAAACTTCAGAAGATTGCCTGCCTACCCGATGGTGAATTTTCATACAAATAATTTCGGCTTATGTACTAATTATGTGAAGAATCTATATTGTAAAAATAAGTGATTTACTAAAATACACTCAATATCTTATTTCTATTTTATATATATATTTTGAGTATTTTAAAAATATTTACATTTATAATAAAATAAAATGTCACTTGATTTATTTAGAGCAATAAATTATTTTCCCATAAATATTGAAGTGCGCCATATACAACAACAACTCACGGTATGTTTACCAAACACATGCATAGCACATGCATTGCACTGGAATATCAATACGTTGACCAGGGGTATGAAAAACATATGGTACCTTCAATTGCTATTATATGCAGACCCGTAAAACAATGAATACATTCACTGATGTGTATGTAAAAGAATTAAATCATTGTTTACTACATTACAAATCGCTTAGCAAACGTTCAAGAAAAACTTAAAACTTACTTAAAACTTGACATATGTAATTCTTTTGTATTAAGTTATTTAAAGTGACTACTTCTGCATTCGAAATTAATGCATACTTTTCTAAAGTTTTTCAGAAAAAGTTAGCATACAGCTATATTTGGGTTTTCTCCACTCATGGAGTACCCAGCAAAAATTACTGCTTACCAAAAGCATTTTTGAAAGGGAGACAATATTGCAGAATCACTTTCTGTTGCGCAAGAATAAGGAATTTTTTTTTTGTTCGAGATAAGCCAGCTAGAGACAATATATTTAGCTTCTAAAAAGCCATGAATTATTTTTGCCTTACTAAAGTGCTTCACAGAAGTAATAATATATAGCTTTTGTCAGAGCCCGTTTTACGTTAGTGCTTTTCAGAAGCATATTCCGAAGCTTTTGTTATCAAATAAGCAATATATTGTTTCCCTCAGTTGTTAGTGCTTCCAAATCAGAATTTTTTTGCTGGGTAATATCTTTAATTATTAAATCATTCTTTAATAAATATATGCTCATTTTCTATTTCTTAATGCTTGCCATTAGAAGAATAGGGGGAAGATCTGCACTGCGACACTAAAATAATTAGATAAATATACATATGTGTAAATGCGAGCAAACACAAATTTTGAAACGGTTATGAGCAAAAAATATATTTTGAATATAATTATTTTTTACATTTATGCACACAAAATGCAATCTGAGAATAAAAAATACCTACATTTTGGTCAAAATAAAATATTTGTCCGATATTCCCTACCCTCCTATATTAGTGACAAAAATACCTACAGGTAACACTGTTTTGTATTAAAAAAAGCTGTTGTCACATTGAATGAAAAAAAAAATAAAGCAACATACGAACAAATGAAAAAAGTGTAAAGAAAAATTAAAAAAAACTCGGAGAACTAACGATGTGATTTTTTTCTACCCCTTTTGCTTTTCTACACCGTTCGCCTACAAACTCAAAAAATCGTGTTTCAAAAAACATTAAAAATTACGTGTATGACAGTAACGTTATATTACAAGAAAAAGGAATGCACATAAAACCTGGGACTAACTACCCTACAAAATCTTACGTTTTTGGAAAAAATGCAATGAATCTTTATTTATGATTTGATCATGCTAAAGTTCATATCGCTCTTTAAGCCGAAGTACACGTAAAAATTATTAATGCACAATTAACACCGAAGTTAATTGTAAATATTCTAACAATTAGCGATATCAAATCATTAATATAGCAACAAATAAATTTCGAACAATAATAATTAAACTTTGAATCTTGTTGTCTTTTGAAAATTTTAATTGTTTTGTAAAGATTTTTGTTTGAGGTTTTCAAACTTATTATATTTGTATTTTGTGATTTTCAATAGAGTAGTAAGTCTTACTATAAACATACGAAGTTTGTTAGCTAAATTCAAAAAGCTTTTGGGTTGAAGTCTATGGATGAGTACCAAAAGCGGGAACGAAATGCGTATATAATATAGACAATGCACGGTGGGGACTTTGGAAAATAAATGGTAATAAATCTGGAACTTATAAACTACTGATTAGATTTATATGACACTTCAAACATCCACAGAAAAAGACTTAGGCTTTATAATACATGTCTTGGCAGCCTTCTGGCTTAAGCTGGACAGGAGTTACAGTGGGCCTAAGTTGACTACATGGGACTCAAAAAAACTGCTGAGTTTTGAAACTTTTAGAAAAATTATCCGATTTTTATGGGATAAAGCGTTTTGAGCTAAGCTCAAAATTTTTAAGAAATAATGTCATGAGATGTAGAGACTTTAAAAAAAATTTTTTTTTTGCCTTGACTTTTTTTTAATATTTCATCTATAACCTTTTAGTTTACTGTTTGATTTTAAATTTAAAGACAGCATTTAATTTAAGACAAAATTTTAATAAAAAAAAATCCGTGAAATCAAAAAAAGGCTAAGTATTCAAAATTTTAAAATTTTCCTGAAAAAGAAAAAGTATCTTAATTATTTTGACTTTTGTGAAAAACTTTGTTCAACACATGCACTTTTAAATCACATAGCGCTCAAGACAATCTATTCAGAATGCGCTAAGAGCCAACTTTTTTGTATTTTGGACATGTACCCTACATTCAGCAGTGTCCGAAAATCTCCAATTTTAAAAATATTTTTTGTGTTTCAGCACTTATAAAAAGTTGTGACGGTAGAAAATTTTAACTATAACATTTTATTATGAAGATAGTTTTCAACATGCTTAATTAAGATTTTAGAGATCCTTTTCATAAAGGCGGACACACGCGCAGATTTTCTGAAAAAAGTAAAAATTTGGTAAAAATATTGTTTTGTACCATAAAAAATATACATATATTAAAATAATTTAATGTTTTTATATAAAATAATTTAATATTTTTATATTGGCTTTTCTGACTTCTATATGAGTCTTTTTACTTCGTCTGGAAAAATTATTCCAATATATTTAACTGATCTCGAGTTATTCCGATTAAAGGGTGCAATTCAAAAAATATATAGAATCCGCCTAACTTTTTTCCCTTTATTCACACATCAGCTATTTACAACTGATGTGATTTCTAAAATTCTACCTAAATAGAAAAAGAAAACTAAATTTAGAATATTAAACAATAAGTATATATATATGTAAACTTTTCGCAATAAAAAATATTTCTTCTAATTATACGATATGTTTTTCCATGTAAGTGTAGTTAATGCTAACAACAGCAAAACACATTTTTTATGGGTTTAAAAAAGGTTTTCGCGCATTACTCTACAGCGGCATCAAAAGGTATCCCCTGATTATGCAACTGCTTCGAATAAATAACACTTCACAGTACCAGGTAATTAGACAAAATTGGCAAAGGTGCTTATAAAGTATGCTGTATTGTATAAAAAATTGGAAAAGTTTTATTTGTATGTATTGTTTTTTTTATTATTCACCAATAGATAATCTATTTAATAATAGACTTTAACTAAGAAAAACTTTTTAACACTAAATAAAGTATTTATTTTTAAATTAGATGCTTTAGCTATGTTAATTGCCATAAATTTATTTATTTCAATTATTTTTAAGAAAACAATCCGAAATATCGAAGCTTGAGAGGTTTGAGTTGCTTCAGTGTCGTGTTTCTCTATTTCGTTAGTTATCTTATCAATAACTAAATCATTAAATCATTAATTTTCTGCTAATTTTGAACACTTTTGACTGTTAAATAATCTGCACTGCTTTACATCACTGTTCCTTGCTTCTTGAGCTTCATCTGTAAGTTCTCCCAGAGGTAGGATATTGGTTTCAATGATTTCTTTTCCATGAGATAATACCTTATGCAAAGTTGGCGCAATCGATCTCCAGGGATATAAATTTTTTATAAGTACTTATGTTTCATTAGTAAAATCATACATTTTTTCTGCATTGATTTACTTTTTACTGTTAATAGTTGACAATATTATTTTGAAGTTCCTTATTAATTTTTTTATACAAGCCGGTTATCAGGGATGGAGCCTCAGGATCCTCAAAAAAAGGTCTAGCAGTGTTTCCATTATTCGAGCTGCCATAACTCTTGATTTGGGAGAAGCCCAAATTCTTCTAAAATTTCATCTGCTCCAAAGATGTCAAGGAATAACAGCGCATACTCTACTAATCATCAAAACCGTTTTAAAATTTTGCAAGATGGCAACAACAAACCGAAGGTATCCTCGAACAAAACCTCCAAACCACTACCAATCTATTTGAGCAAAAACTTCAAACGCCCTTATTAAAAATTTAATCTCGATCATTGGTGAAAATAAATTTCACATTGTTCCAATAAAACGTGGTAACATTGATCAAACGAAAATTCAAATCTATGAGGAAGAAGATTTTCGCAAACTGGTTACTGAATTTGAAAAAAGTGAAACAAATTTCTACACTTACCAGATTAAGAGTGCTATTTTTTAAATTTTTTGTTTTTTTTTGTTCAAATTTCGTAATATCGTCAATTTCCTCCCCTCCTAGATTTCCAATCACTGAGGATCAATACGAAAATTTCTACAAATCTTTTGGGCCTTGTTTCGTAGCAGCTGGCGACTACAATGCAAAACATACGTTCTGGGGTTCGCGTCTTATTACGCCGAGAGGTCGGGCGTTGTTCAACACAATTTCAAAAATGGGTTTGGATGTCATTTCGAGTGGCGAGGCCACTTACTGGCCTACAGATGTATATAAAGTTCCGAATGTTATAGATTTTGGCGTCATGGAAAATATCTCTAGCGATTTAATTAATGTTGAAGCTTCCCTAAATCTCACCTCCGATGACTCTCCCACAATAGTTACAATTTGTAGCCCACTAAGAAGTGCCTTACCTCACGCATATGAGAAGATGATCAATCGTGTTAATTGGCTGGGGTTAAAAAAATATCTCAGTAGTCTGCCCTCTTCATTGATGTTTCTCAGGCATTTGACAAAGTATGGTACGAAGGCCTAGTTTTAAAATTGAAAAAATATCTGCCAATAAACATCCAAACACTTTTGGAAAGCTATATTACTGATAGGAAGTTCACTGTTGTGGAAGGAGACTTAATGAGTGTGCCCGAATCAATATCTTCCGGTGTGCCACAGGGTAGTATAGAACTTATAAATAATTAAAGAAAATTTACAAAAGCATGTACATATAACCTTTACCTTAAGAAGAGATACTTATTTCCCCATTCGAAACAACAATCAAGATATTCCTCAACATTCTCAAGTCAAATACCTTGGTATACACCTTGATCGAGGGCTTACATCGAAGCATCATATTGACACTAAGCTAACTCAAATGAAACTTAAGTTAACTCAAATATATTGGTTGATTGGCATAAATTAAACACTCAGCTTAGACTGCAAACTGTTAACATACAAGTCGCTTTTGAAACCAATATGATGCTACGGAATTCAGCTATGGGGCACTGCTTCAGTTTACAGTGTAGAGAGAATCCAACGAAGACAAAACAAAATTTTACGTTTGATAACATCGGCTCCATGGTACATTAAAAATTCAAATTTACATCGTGATTTAAATACGCCACTAGTAACTGTGGAAATTGCAAAATACACAAGGCAAGTACTTAACAAAACTCGAGTCCCATCCTAATCCCCTTGCTCATAACATCTTGAATTTTACTGGAAAGATCCGCTTAAAAAACAAGCATACTACGGCTCTAATACTCAACACTCCAGATGGAACTGGTTGAATATACTTTAATTTTTTTTATTTTTTACTCTCTTATGTATCATTAATTTACTATCACTAAGATTTAAGATTTGAACACTTATTTTTAGTTCTTATTTGAAGATACAATAAATAAATATATGTAAAAAAAAGAATCTCATTCCTTACTTGTTCATATTATTTGTTTTCCATACAATATTATTTCCTTTTTCATAAAATTTTTCACCCTTTAAAATTATGTACTTTAGACCGACACAAAAAAAATTTGTTACTCCTCTCAAATCAAAGATTGGTCTTTTTGATGGGGACTTTCAAAACAATGGAGGGGTCTACCGATGACCGTTAGTCAGCTGGACAGTTTTAAAAAAGGTGGATTTTTGAGGTTTTTTTTTGTATATTTTCGTAATTCGTCCCAAGACAACATATTAAAAACTATATCATCTGAAAAATGTTTCAAGCCGGTTCCAATGGTGTATAAAACTTTACCATTCGTAGCATCAGCAATGCGTTATTCCATAAATACTACGATTTCTTAAGCATTTTCATAGCAGGAGATACTTGTAGTAAAATAAGTTCTATTATTTTTTAAGTATTATTTGATTTGAGTCATTATTAACTTATTTTTGTTAATATTTTTGCAAAAGTTCGCGTGGGAGCTAACAACAGATATAAATTAACAGTGACTCATAGCACCTGTGTGGTGTTCAGCTCCATACAACGTGAGTTGGTCTAATGTACTTATATTAAATGCGGAAAATACAGTTAGAATTACCTTTGTATGAGTTTATGTAATTTCATATTTAAAAATCTTACACAAATGAAATGATTTATTTTATTTTTTTCATGTTTTTATATTCTTTTCGTGTTTTTATATGAAGTTTGACACATAAGAAATAAAATCATATTATAGAATGTGGTAGAATCTGTACGAAAATGCATACATTTATTGTCAAAATAAAAACGAAAGTTGACTTTGAACAAAAAGGGGCAAAAGGGGCATAAAATAACACAAATTGTACAAAAAGGGGGTTTGAATCTAAGAGGCATGAAAAGTGGCAAGGCGGTCGAAAAAGGGGCAAAATGCGACGCTAGTTGGCTACCTGTAACGGATTTTTTTTTTTACATAAAGTTTCTTAATGTTTTTTATGTTCTTGGTAATAACAAAAAAAAATAGAAACATGCACAAATTGTACCTGTACGCATAAAGATGAACAAGAAAAACAATCCGGATTTATTTTGTTATGTGTGCGGCCAATCACTCAGAAAAAACGAAAATGCTTCTCAACTTTATTAAAAAATGTCATATCAACACTGACACTGACATAAACATTATTCGGCGATACCATGAAATCAAGACCAGCTTAATGATGTAATTAGAGACCTTGGATTGTTGAAAGAAACAGATCTCATAACATATTACCGTACTCGAGAAAAAGGATTGCTTCATTATTTTATTGAAGAGGATGGTTTTGTGTACTACACAGATATTTCTGGTTTGATGAGTGCCATGGGAGAGACTTCATCTGCTCCAACAGCGCATACTCTACTAATCGTCAAAACCGTTTTAAAATTTTGCAAGATGACAACGACAAATCCAACAAAACCTCTAAAGCACCACCAATCTATTTGAGAGAAAAAAATTCAAACGCCCTTATAAAAAAATTAATCTCGATCATTTTTGAAAATAAATTTCACATTGTTCCAATTAAACGTGGTAACATTGATGAAACGAAAATTCAAATTTATGAAGAAAAAGATTTTCGCAAAATGGTTACTGAATTTGAAAAAAGTAAGACAAATTTCTAAACATACCAGCTTAAGAGTGCTAAAGGCCTGCAAATTATACTGAAAGGCATAGATTCTTATGTTGTTCCAGCAGAAAAATAGATGCACTCGTCCTAAAGGGATTTAAGGTAAAAAATGTATCTAATATATTAAATAGAGAGAAGATCCCCCAACCTCTATTTCGCGTTGAACTTGAGCCAAATGATATAAAATTGAGAAAAAATGAGACTCATCCAATTTATAGTTTAAAATATCTTTTATACCGAAAAATAACAGTTGAAGAACCACACAAGCGTTCAGGGCCCGTACATAAACATACATACAAAAACTTACTGCAAATTACCTACAGTTTGTCTGATCTGCGGTGAATTGCACGGTACTGCTAGCTGTACTAAGCGAAAAGATCAAGCGGATAAAAAGTGTATTAATTGTGGAGGTAATCACACTGCTAACTACAGAGGATGTCCTATATATTCTTTCGTTAAACGCACTATGGGTCAAAAACTTAAATTAGCTCCAGATCAATCAGCCATCGCTTACTCCGCCGCTTTTCCTCAAATGAACCAACCAATTACTTTACGTGTATCGTATGCCGATGCTATTAAGATAAATTCTATTCCCGCACAAAAAGTTTCACAGCCAAATAATTCGATAAATACAAACTCTAGCTTTAACTTTAATCGCCTTGGTAATCTAGTGCAAACTATCAACAACTTTACAACAAATATGACTAGCATGATGCAAGAAATGCTGCGAACGCAGAATACTCTGCTTCAAGCATTAATTAACAAGCCATGAACACGTTAAAAATATGTTTCTGGAACGCAAACGGCATTCGCCAACATAAAAATGAACTTCGGCACTTCCTCATGGAAAAAATATTGATATAATGTTGGTTTCTGAGACTCATTTGACTTCGAGAAACCTTTTCAAAATCAATGGCTACACGTTATATGATACAAAGGCCCCACGAGGAAGAGCATGCGGTGGATCAGCAATTCTAATTGAGGCGAGACTCAAGCACTATATAGCACTATATATATTTTTTTTTCCATGCGTATATTTATTTATTGTATCTTCAAAAAATGAACTAACAATAAGCTTTCAAATCTTAAATCTAGATATAATAATTAGGCCCAACAAGTGTCAAGCATAAACTTAGTGATAGTAATCAATAATAAATAAATATCGTATTAAGCACAAAAATATTTTCAAGCTGTTTCATCTGGAGTGTTGAGTATTAGAGCCATAGTGTCCCTCTTTTTTAAGCGGATGTGCCCAGTAAAATTAAAGATGTTACGAGCAAGGGGATTAGGATGAGACTCGAGTTTTGTTAAGTATTTGCTTGCGTATTTTTTAATTTCTTCAGTCACTAGTGGCATATTTAAATCACGATGTAAATTTGAATTTTTGATGTACCATGGAGCCGATGTAATTAGTCTTAAAATCTTGTTTTGCCTTCGTTGGATTCTCTCTATATTGGAAGCTGAAGCAGTGCCCCATAGCTGTATTCCGTAGCACCATATGCGTTTCAAAAGCGACTGGTATATTAAAAGTTTACAATCTATACTGAGTGTTGAATTTCTACCAATCAGCCAATGTATCTGAGTTAAATTAAGTTTCATTTGTATTAGCTTTAAGTCAATATGGTGTTTCCATGTAAGCCATCGATCAAGGTGTATACCAAGGTATTTTACATGAGAATGTTGAGGTACAACTTGATTGTTGATTCGAATTGGGGAACAAGTATCTCTTCGCAGGGTAAATGTTATCTGAGCACACTTCTGTTCGTTAACTTTAATTCTCCATAAGTTTAACCATAGTTCCAGCTGTGCAATATGTTTTTGTAGATATCGGGAGGCCTCGTGAGGGTTTTCGTGCATACTAAGGCAGGCTGTATCATCGGCAAATGTAGATGTGTGGATATTGCTGCTCAAAGGCATATCACAAGTATAAATCAAATACAAAATTGGCCTCAATATGCTCCCATGTGGCACACCGGATAATATAGATTCGGGCACACTCATGAAGTCTCCTTCAACAACCGTGAACTTCCGGGTAGTAATATAACTTTCCAATAGCTTCAGAAAAGTTATTGGTAGATATGATTTCAATTTTAAAATAAGGCCTTCATGCCATACTTTATCAAATACCTGAGAAACATCAATGAAAAGGGCAGAAGGACATATTTCTTTTCTTCAAATGTTCTTCTTATAAATTGAACCTATCTCAATCACTGAGGATGAATACGAGGATTTCTACAAATCTCTTGGGCCTTGTTTCGTAGCAGCTGGAGACTACAATGCAAAACATACGTTCTTGGGTTCACGCCTTATTACAGCTAGAGGAAGAGCGTTGTTCAACACAATTTCAAAAATGGGCTTGGACGTCATTTCGAGTGGAGAGCCCACTTACTGGCCTACGGATATACACAAAATTCCATATGTTATAGATTTTGGCATCATGAAAATATCTTTAGGGATTTAATTATTGTTGAAGCTTCCCTAGATCTCTCCTCTGATCACTTTCCCACAATCGTTACAATTTCTAGCCCACTAAGAAGTGCCTTACCTTACCCATATGGGAAGATGATCAATCGTGTTAATTTGCTGGGATTCAAAAAAAAATCTCAGTAGTCATTGTACGGAAAATATTAAGCTAACAACATCTGAAGATATTCAATTTAACGTTGCCAATCTTAATGTGAATATTACACGGGCTGCTGGACATGCCACTGCCTCCCAACCGCAGACTGGCTTTAATAGAATTTGTTCTACGGATATTGAACGTCTTGTATGTGAAAAAAGTAGAGCTAGAAGAGAATGGCAACAACACAGAGCACCTCTAAATAAAATCAGACTCAAATAATAAACTAAACGACTCAGAGTTGCTATCTTCGGAAAAAACTGCATTACTGGAAAAATAGCTAGAAGCTCTCGATGTCACGTCAGCATCTAATTACTCGTTATAGCGCGCTACGAGAAATCTTAAAAGACTCGTTGAGCTTAAATCACCACTGCGCACTTCGACCGGAGCACGGGCAAGAAGCGATAGTGAGAAACGTAACTTATTTGCTGAGCATTTAAAATCTGTATTCACTCCCTATTCATGTTCGGATGCTGTTGATTTGCCGAGTGTTGTTGCGCTACCCCCTCGAACCAATAAAATTTAAGACGCGTGATGTACAAAAGCTAATTGCTGAACTCAACCCCAAGAAAGATCCAGGTATTGATTGAATTAGTAACAAGATGCTGATGAATTTGCCTCTAATTGCAATAAGAATCCTGCTATTTATTTTTAATGCCATTTTACGAATGCAGTATTTTCCACATAACTGGAAACTTTCAAGGATCAAAATGATTCCAAAGCCGGGAAAATATCCTACGAAGGCTGAGTCATATAGGCCTATAACCTAACTCTCAACAATCTCAAAGCTTTTCGAAAAGCTGCTCACACAGAAAAAAATAGACAAGAATTATGTTCAACAAAACCATGTTATTGAAAAAAAATTTTAATTTCAACAATATTTGTCATTAATTTAATACAATATTTAACAATACCGCGCATTTTAAAATATCATTTAATTTAATTTCTTTGTGTTGGTGTTTATCTTGCTTGTTGATTGACCCAACGCGGTCATGTGCTCTTGTTGTTGTATTTTTTGATTGCTCGTGTTGTATACGTGTGAATTCCGACAAGAAGCCGGAACACGTGGTGGATTGTTTTTTTTCACTCAACAAAGTTATTTTTAAATTATATCAACGCAAAGCGCACATGTAGAAGAAACATAGAAATCATGTTTGCGTGTATTCATTATTTGCATAATCAAAACGATTTGCTCTTTAGCTGAGTGGTAAGCACGTTAGTCTATTAGTCAAGAGATTGCCGGTTCGACTCATCCCAAACACATTTAGTTTCGAAGGTTGTGTGGAAAAATAAATAACTTTAAAATTTAACAAGAAACCAAATTCTAAATAAAAATTAAAAAAAATTAACAAAAAAACACATATTAGAATTTGAAAAACAAATTCATTAAAAATTTTTGTTTTTCGTTAAGAACTCAATTGTCAATAACACAATCATTTTAATTGGAAATAATTGAGTTGATTTTGTTTTCTGATGTTAAAAATGTGTGTTTGTATTTACAAAAATCGTTGTAGGTGCCTTTTTAAATAATATTTTAATTGTATTCACAAATAAATTAATTGTATTTACAAATCTTTTTTTCTGTGCATGACTAAATTTTCTAAAATCTTAGCTGATAATGGGTGCATCCCTGATCTTCAATTTGGTTTTACAAGTCAGTATAGCACAAGTGAGCACACGCATATATTGGTTCAATTTATAAGGAAGACATTTGAAGAAAATAAGAACTGTTCTGGCCTCTTCATTGATGTTTCTCCGGCATTTGACAAAGTATGGCACGAAGGACTAGTTTTAAAATTTAATATATATTTGGCAATAAGCACACATACACTTTTGGAAAGTTATATTAGTGATAGTAAGGTAAGTTCACTGTTGTGGAAGGAGACTTCATGAGTGCGACCGAATCTATATCTTTCGGTGTCGCACAAGGTAGTATTTTGGGGTCAGTCTTGTAGTTAATATATACTTGTGATATGCCTGTGAGCAATAATATCCCCACCTCTATATTTGACCGATGATACAGCCTGTATGAGTATGCATGAAAACCCTTATAGGACATCCCCCTAATTCCAGGAACATATTACCCACCTGGAAATATTGTTGAACTTATGGAGAATTAAAGTAAATGAGCAAAAGTGTGTTCAGGTAGCATTTGCCCTGCGAAGAGATACTTTGTGAA
Organism: Nowickia ferox; assembly: GCA_936439885.1. Lineage (NCBI taxonomy): Eukaryota > Metazoa > Arthropoda > Insecta > Diptera > Tachinidae > Nowickia > Nowickia ferox. The sequence continues at coordinate 57,675,089 of OW387026.1, forward strand.
TTAATAATCAAAATATTCTTAAGTGAAATACCTTGTTATACACCTTGATCGAAGGTTTACATCGAAACATCATATTGACTCTAAGCTAACTCAAACGAAACTTAAGTTAACTCAAATACATTGGTTGATGGGCAGAAATTCAACACTTAGCCTAGACTGCAAACTATTAATATACAAATAGCTTTTGAAACCAATATGGTTCTACGAAATTCAGCTATGGGGCACTGCTTCAGCTTCCACTGTAGATAGAATCCAACGAAGACAGAACAAAGTTTTAGGCTTGATAACATCGGCTCCATGGTACATTAAAAATTCAAATTTACATCGTGATTTAAATATGCCACTAATGACAGAAGAAATTGAAAAATACGCAGGCAAGTACTTAACAAAACTCGATCCCATCCTAATCCCCTTGCTCGTAATATCTTGAATTTTATTGGACACATCCGCTTAAAAACAGGGACACTATGGCTCTAATACTCAACACACCAAATGTAGCTCCTTGAATATACTTTTACACTTTTTTTTCGCCTAGCACGACTCTTATGTATCATTCATTTACTATCACTAAGTTTAGGTCGAACATTGGTCGGGTCTAATACTTATTTGAACACTTATTATTAGTTCATATTTGAAGATACAATAAATAAATATGTATACGTAAAAAAAAGTTTTATTATCGCTTCATCAATACGCAGATTTAACTGTGTCCTCTTGCATAATTGAAATAAATTTCACTCCTTGACAATAGCATATTCAACCAAGTTCAAGTTGATAAAGTATTCTGAACATAACTGGGTGATTTGTGGTGATCTTAAGATGGTTAATTTCCTCTTAAGTCAACAAAGCAGAAGCAGAGCTAAAGCAGAACATTGGAAGAAAAAATGTCAGAAATTGAGAAGAATGCATGGTTTGTATGGGTTATTCAATATTTCTTAGGAAATAACAAGGGTGATGATTATGTTTCTCACGCTGAATAGCTGTTAACTCACTTCCAGAACCTTGGATGAGCATCAAATTAAATTACCTGCACAGTCACTTAGATCGTTTTCTTGAGTGAGGAACAGGGCGAACGATTCCACCAACATATCCGGACAATGGAGGAACGGTTCCAGAGTCGCTGGGAATACAATATTTATTTATTTAGTTGTTTTAATATTTTATTTCTTACTAGCTGACCACCCTATTTTTGCTCGAAAGCTTTACTAATGATTAGTATTTCACATAGAATTTAAAATTAAAACACAAAATTTTCAGTACAAATATCGTTTCTTTTCCAACATCAATTTTTCTTAATTTATTGCTTGAAAAGTGGCTCCTCAGTTCGGTTATTATTTTTTGTATAATAAAAACAATTCATCAAAAAACAAAACAAAAATGTAAAATATATAATTAATTTTAAAGCTTGATTGGGGGAGAAAATCTATATCGCTGACGGTGTACCGACTATCGAACACGCATCATACAATTAACCGTGACAAAAACATAGGGATTCTAAGCTTAACCCTCACATTTTTAACGAATTTCCTTGAGATTTATTAATCGTCATTGCGAATGCAAGGTGAACTGAAAATTGGACGCGTGTAAACTTGGTATCATAGGTATCCTTGGAATAGGCACTTCTTCACCTTTAAATTTTCCTATGATTATCTTTTCTTTAATAGCATTTGGCAGCAGCATTTTAACAACCAATTTAGTACCATTGCATAGTGTTGGGTGATTCAGTTTAAGTAACATAACAATTACAGATCCAACCTTAAGCTGAAAGTCATGCGGTGGCATTTTCCAAGTTCAATGAATTCAGAAACTCTATGGGATAGTTAACAACATCATCAGGATCTGTAGCAGAATTAATACACTTATATAAATACTATTCGCCATTAATTAAGCTTTGAATTTTAAATATATTTGGAAACACTTTTGCTATGAGTTCTTCTTTAGATGTTGCAGATTGAAAAAAGACCATTGGAAATGAAATCTGGGAGAAAACTACGACATTCGAAATCGAACTAAATTTTAAAGTGTTTCCATTTAAACTCTACTGAAATCTTTTTAAATTTTGATGAATATCGAATGCCGTAATTTGTCCCATGGCCAATGTTTAACAATTGATTGATTGATAATTTGAAGAGCAACTTGAATATTTTCTGTTAATTTGAGAGTTTTCACCTTTTTCCATTATGAAAGTCTCCGACCAATAGAACCATCATCCCTCCGAATATTTGTTAATTGTTTCGCAAGTCTCTTAATGTTCTGCCAAGTGCTCTAATGCTCGTTTGTGAGCCATTGTACATTCATCCCAAATAATTACTTTGCAGTTTTGAAGTATCTTTGTCATCGCTGATTGCTTCGAAATGTTACATGTTGGGTCATTTACCGTTTACAAGTTTAAAGATAGTATTAGGGCAGAATAAGCAGTTCTTCTTCCTTTTAATAGGTTAACACCAATGCCAGAGATGCTACTGCAGTGAAATTTGGTTTTATAATCGAATTAAAGCCAAAAAGAGGGAAAGTAAAAACGTTTTGCCTGTTCCACCAGGTGCATCGAGAAAGAAGATTCCTCCATAAACTGCATAAACAGCTGTAATAAGAGTTTTTTACGCGTCTTTCTGATGGTTGTTTAAAAGTTGGACATTTACTCTTACTGACTGACTTAATGAATTCCGATCATATTGCCGTTCTGGCATTCCTAGTTCTTGCAACATTTTTCCAGACATTCTAAAGCATAAGTCTTCATTGAATATTTCACCATTGAAATCAATTTCGAGATTTATGGCGGTTGTACAAATATGATGCATAATATCATCACCGATGTTTTCTTTAAATTTGTTCCACAAATGGGGTGGATAAGATGGGATACATGTTGATATAATGATGGCAAAAAGTGTTCAAATTTGTTGAGGTGTACACGAAACCACAGCATCTGCCATAGTGAGATCCCAATGGCTGTCATCCTCCCTTTCATCATCATTTTGTCATCCTTTCTTTCCAAAATTTTATTTATTTTTTGCAATTTCCTAGTTAGCCCTATCGCCATTGTTGTTGTTTTAGCATACTACTTACGTTCTCCAACCTAAGTTTAATACACGCAGGATATTTTTATTATCGTTTTGTCCTTAGCCTTTCTTTGGGTAGCCAGAATTCTAGGAAAGTCATCTAATCGAAATATTTTCTTACCTCTTGATTTTATTTATCCCAATTAAGTTTAAATTTAATTTTTCTTCCACTCTCTTCTTTGTTTATATGACACTTTAACCTTTTTTTTATTAATTCAAATACCACAAAAATATTAAATTTTCCTTTAAGGGCCTTGCGACATCTTTCTTGTATAATTTTTGCTTAATGACTGAGATCGCAAAATGGCTACAGTTTGAATTGACCGTATCTTAGCGGATTATTTTCCAACCAAAAAAGGGTTATATATTTATTATTCCCATAACTATCTATAACCTTTTCATCAGTAACGGTCAATTCCTTTATCCTATCTTTGTCCTTTTTCCGCCTAGCAGTTATTACATACAAATTGTCACGCCCCCCGTATAACACAATGTAATTTCAAAAAGAACAGAATTTCATTGAATGAATTTCACTCATAAATCTTTACTATTAGACCTACTGTAAAGAAAATTACCAGTCATTCACAGTATTGGGCTTTTTTTTTAGTTGCTGTCCAACACTACAGAGCATGTGTTCCTGGCTAATGTCATTTTAAAACACAGCGTGGTAAGTACAACGCGTATCATTCCAAGGATAATTATTTAATACGTTTTATTAACATGTATTTCATTTTTTTATTTGCAGAATCTCATGCAGGGCTTAACTGTGGTCCGTATGTTCGGGCGGCAACACGAACAAGGTTTCCCCTATTGCCGGTAGACTACTGCTCAGCAAAAATATAGTCTACCCCGAATTACAAATAAAAAATAAACAGAAATCACTATGCCTCTAATTAATATGTATGTTGGTCAGCCTATTTATTTTGAGGCTGTTGAGATTTGGCCAAACATGCAGGCCAGGCCACCGCAACAAAACACCGTGCTTTATAACGTGATGTCTAGAAGGACGGTGTGCGTGGCAGCTAATGTGCAAAAAAAACAACGAACGTGGGGAACTCCCACGCCCTGTCTCATAGCCAGGCATTTAACCAATTGCCACCTATACATTAGCTACGTTTGTCGATGCGTTAAGCAGAACATGTCGAGTTACACCGTTTTTGCAACGAAATGGGCTACCATCGTTCACTAACAAAACAATTGTTTGCGGTTTGCTCTCTTTTATTTATTTCTGACTTACTCTTGTGTCTCGGAAATCTTGCCGCAATACATGTAAAATCACATTAGACGCTAGTCCAATTTGCCTTCAACGAAAGGTTTTTTAATAAGTAATATTATAACATTATAAGGGTATTACTTTGTGGTTAATTCTTTTAATTAGGTGCTTTTGTTTCCTTCACCCTATGATTGAGGACAACAATTAAAATGAGAAATTTATCGATGTAATGTAAACTCAAGGGCAAAACATCGTGATAAAATCAGGTAGTATGTGCTTATATCACGATAAACGGACATACAACGATTAATACAAAACACAGAACTTAATTCTAATTTTATATTAATTGTAATAAAATACGTCTTTTCCTACCTACTAATATTGCATTTAATTCCTCTATATCACAGATCCGTTTCGTACTTATTCACTACATCTTTATGTCCTTAGCATGATAAATACCAATAGACTTGCCTTGCATATTTTCCAATTCGTACATGAAAACCTTTTGCCCTGGTAAAAATTTATCATGTCTCGCGCATTTATTGTACCTACACGCCGATTTTACATACTCTTTATGCATATTTTGCTTAATTTTTTCCCGTACAATTTCAAGTTTTTCATTTCTTGTTGCATTGATTACCTCATGGTGAATCAGAGATTTTAATTTCCTGGCTAATTTATAGTCCGCTCCACTAGAAAACCTATGAAACCCGAAGAGTGCGAAAAACGCAGTTACACCTATCGCAGAATGAACAGACGTTCTGAGTGCACACTCTATTTCAGACAACTACATGTTCCAGTCTCCGTGGTCTTCATCTAGATATGATCTTATTGCATTAAGCACTGATTGATTAACTCTTTCGGCTGCGTTTGACTGGGGACTGTACAGAGTAGTCTGAAGATGCTGAAATTTATATGCGTGAATCATTTCCTGAAAAGTTTTTGAAAGAAACTGCACACCATTATCCGTGTGAATTATTTCGGTTACTCCGAATTTGTGAAAAACTTCATTTACTAAAAATTTAACAACATTGCCTGCCTGGAGTTCTCGCTGAACCTTCATAGTGAACAGACGTCTTAGCGGAGTTTTTTTTTCATATACATATTAAACAAACAAAAAATCATAAAAAATATTCGTAATACATAATAACCGTAATACATACATATTAACTTTGATAAATAAGCAAAGCAAATATTGCTGATATTATTTTTACATAGCAAGAAACAAAAAACAAAAACAAACAAAAACCGCAAACAAAGTGCCCTTGAGGAATACTCTACATGAGTACCTCAAAAACAAAAAATTGTGAAGTGAGTTCAAACGGCAGAAATGCATATTTTACTGTGAGTTCTGAAGCTCTCAATGTTAACAATAAAAATAAAAAATCTGATGATAGTCTTTTTCTAACGGCAAAGCCACTTTTTCGTCAGCGATCAACTTCGCTTTGTCCAATGCCAACAAGTGATTCGTTAACATTACAGTTGCCTAGTACATCTTCATATAAGTCAGCGATATCATCCCCTTCGGGCTCGTGTTCATCACTTAACAAAGTTATCACTACAGATAACAGCAGTTCAAAACCCAAAGTCCAAGTCGGTATGGACAGATATATAACTGTGGTAAAGCGTGGCCGAAGCCCAAAATCTTCTAAAATTTCATCTGCTCCAAAAATGTCTAGGGATAACAGCGCGTCCTCTATTAATCGTCAAAATCGTTTTTCAATATTGCAAGACAATAACGAGAAGCCCGCTGTATCATCGCAAAAGTCTTTTCAGCCACCATCTATCTATCTGAGAGAAAAAATTCTAACGCGCTTCTAAAAAAACTGCTGTCGGCCATTGGTGAAAATACTTTCCACATCATTCCAATTAAACGAGGTAATATTGATGAAACTAAAATCCAAATTTATGATGAAAAAAATTTTCGAAAAATTGTTAGCGAATTTGAAAAAAAACAAAACAAATTTTTACACTTACCAACTTAAGAGTGCTAAACGCCTACAGATAGTATTAAAGGGCATAGATTCATATGTTGACCCCGAAGAAGTAAAATGTGCACTTCTTGAAAAAGGATTTAAGGTTAAAAATGTTACCAATATAATTAACAGAGAAATGGTCCCACAACCCCTATTTCGGGTTGAACTGGAGCCGAATGACATGCAGTTGAAAAAAAATGAAACGCATCCTATTTATAATGTAAAGTTTCTATTACACCGAAAAATCACAGTTGAAGAGCCACGTAAGCGTTCAGGTCCCGTACAGTGCCATAATTTCCAAGAATATGGCCATACAAAATCCTATTGCAATTTACCTACAGTTTGTGTTATCTGCGGTGAATTGCATGGTACTGCTAGCTGTACTAAGCCAAAAGAACAAGCAGAAAAAAATGTAGTAATTGTGGAGGCAATCACACCGCTAACTACAGAGGATGCCCTGTGTATTCTTTCGTTAAACAGGCTATGGGTCAAAAACCTAAATTAGTTCCAGCTCAATCAACTAACGCTTACTCTGTCACTTTTCCTCCAATGACCCAACCTAGTACTTCACGTGTATAGTATGCCGATGCTGTTAAAATAAATTCTATTCCCACGCAGAAACTGTCCCCACCAAGTAATTCAACGAATGCGAACACAAGTTTTAATTTCAGTCGCCTTGAAGCCACTATTGATAATCTGGTGCAAACTATAAACAATTTCACAACAAATATGACTAATATGATGCAAGAAATGCTTCGAATGCAGAATACTCTGCTTCAGGCATTAATTAACAAGCCATGAACACTTTAAAAATATGTTTCTGAAACGCACACGGCATTTGCCAACACAAAAATGAGCTCGAGCACTTCCTTACGGAAAAAGATATTGATATAATGTTGGTCTCTGAGACTCATTTGACTTCGAGAAGCCTTTTCAAAATCAATGGCTACAACTTATATGATACAAAAGACCCTAGAGGAAGAGCATGCGGTGGATCGGCAATTCTAATAAAGTCAAGACTCAAGCACTATATTCTTGACAACGTTTGTGAAGAAAATCTACAAGCAACAAATATTTGCGTCGAAAATATTTTTACAAATTTCGCTATTTCATCAATTTACTCCCCTCCCAGATTTTCAATCACTGAGGATCAATACGAGGATTTCTTCAAATCTCTTGGACCTTGTTTTGTAGCAGCTGGCGACTACAATGCAAAGCATACGTTCTGGGGTTCGCGTCTTATTACACCTAGAGGTAGAGCGTTGTTCACCACAATTTCAAAAATGGGTTTGGACGTCATTTCGAGTGGGCAGCCCACTTACTGGCCTACTGACATACAAAAAATTCCGGATGTTATAGATTTTGGCGTCATGAAAAATATTTCTAGAGATTTAGTTCATGTTGAAGCTTCTCTAGATCTCTCCTCCGATCACTCTCCCACTATCGTTACAATCTGTAATCCACTAAGAAGTGATTTACCTCATCCATATGTGAAGATGGTCAATCGTGTTAATTGGCTGGGATTCAAAAAATATCTTAGTAGTCATTGCACAGAAAATATAACGCTAAGTACATCCGATGATATTGAATCTAACATTGCGAATCTTAACGGAAATATTAAACAGGCTGCTGAACATGCTACTACCTCCCACCCGCAGACTGGGTTTAATAGAATTTATTCTACGGATATTGAACGTGTCGTAAGTGAAAAAAGAAGAGCTAGAAGGGAATGGCAGCAACACAGATCACCCCAACATAAAATCAGGTTTAAAGAGTGCACTAAACGACTCCAAGAGTTGCTTGCATCTGAAAAAACTGCATCTCTTAAAAATTATCTGGAAGGTCTTGATGTTACACCAGTATCTAATTATTCTTTGTGGCGCGCTGCGAGGAAGCTTAAAACACCCGTTGAGTTTAAACCACCACTGCGCACTTCTACCGGAGGTTGGGCAAGAAACGATACTGAAAAAGGTAACATATTTGCTGAGCATTTAAAAACCCATGTATGGTATGCATTTAAAAACACATGTATGGGTGTTGCTGATTTGCCATGTGTAGTTGCTCTACCCCCTCGTCCCTTAAAGTTTAAGATGCGTGATGTACAAAAACTAATTGCTGAACTCAACCCAAAAAAAGCTCCGAGTTTTGATGAAATTAGTAATAAGATGCTGATGAAGTTGCCTCGTATTGCAATTAGAATTCTGCTATTCATTTTTAATGCCATTTTAAGACTGGAGTATTATCCACACAGCTGGAAACTTGCCAAGGTCAAAATGATTCCAAAGCCGGGCAAAGGATCTTACCAAGGCTGAGTCATACAGGCCAATAAGTTTACTGCCAACAATGTCAAAGCTCTTCGAAAAGTTACTCATGATCAAATTGTCCCCAATCCTAACTGATAATGCGTGCATACCGGATCATCAATTTGGTTTTAGAAGTCAGCATAGCACCATTGAACAAACCCATAGATTGGTTCAATTTATAAGAAGAACACTCGAAGAAAAGAAGTATTGTTCTGCCCTCTTTATTGATGTTTCTCAAGCATTTGATAAAGTGTGGCATAGAGGCCTAATTTTAAAATTGAAGACATATCTACCAATAAACATTGTTAATCTTCTGCAAAGTTATATTCTTGCTCGAAAGTTCACTGTTGTGGAAGGAGACTTCATGAGTGCGTCCGAATCAATCTCATCCGGTGTGCCACAGGGGAGCATACTGGGCCCAGTCTTGTATTTGATTTATACTTGTGATATGCCTTTGAGCAGCAATATCCATACATCTACATTTGCTGATGATACAGCCTGCCTTAGTATGCACGAAAACCCTCATGAGGCTTCCCGATATCTACAAGAACATATTACACAGCTGGAATTATGGTTAAACTTATGGAGAATTAAGGTAAACGAACAAAAGTGTGTTCAGGTAACATTTACTCTGCGAAAAGATACCTGTTCACCCATTCGAATCAATAATCAAGTTGTTCCTCAACATTCACATCTAAAATACCTTGGTATACACCTTGACCGACGGATAACATGGAAACACCATATTGACTCTAAGCTAACACAAATGAAACTAAAATTAACTCAGTTACATTGGCTGATTGGTAGAAATTCAACCCTGAGTCTAGATTGCAAACTTTTGATATACAAGTCGCTTGTGAAACCTATATGGTGCTACGGAATTCAGCTATGGGGCACTGCTTCAAATGTAGAGAAAATCCAACGAAGACAAAACAAAATTTTACGGTTAATAACATCGGCTCCATGGTACATAAGAAACTCAAATTTACATCGTGATCTAAATATGCCACAAGTGACTGAAGAAATTGCAAAATACTCAGGCAAATATTTAATTAAACTCGAGTCACACCCTAATCCGCTTGCTCGAAATATCTTGAACTTTACCGGACACATCCGCTTAAAAAAGAGGACATACTTACCACACCAGATGAAACTGTTTGAAATTATTTTTTTATTTTTATTTTTTGCTTTGCACAACTCTTATGTATTATGAATTACTATCACTAAGTTTATGTCCGACACTGGTCGGGCCTAATAATTAGATTTAAGATTTGAATACTTATTGTTAGTTCATTTTTGAAGATACAATAAATAAATATATGTATGCATAAAAAAAAAAAAAAACATTGCCTGCAGTCGCCTCTTTCATAGATTTTCTAAATATAAATTTTGTATAATGGTCTAGAACTATAAAAATATACGCATTACCACTTTAGGACCTGGGGTATTTTCCTAAGAAATCTATATAAATATTTTGAAAGAGTCGATCGGTTGTTACTTCTTGGCCGATCTCAGGCATCATATTATGATTTACCGACTTACTTTCTTTAAAAATTTGGCAGGAATTGACAAATTCTTTCACCTGAATAGTCATTCTGGGCCAATAAAAAAAAACTTTATCCTTTTTAAGGTTTTGAATATACCACCATGAGCTGCGGTGTCTTCTCGATGAGCTTTCTCGATAATGGTTGATGTAAGGTTCGGTGGCATCCATAGTTTCCAAGCGAATTCTTCTCCGAGACTCGCATCTACCAAAGTTTTTTTATATACTTTTCCATTAGAAATTTTTAGGTCTGGAAGGCGATTCTATATTCTTAATTATTTCTAAGTATTCGTCACTTTAAAATTCCATGGTTTCGAAATCTAGCAACTCTTCGTTTATGATTTCATCAACCACTTTGCTCTTCCTACGGATACCCTTGAGAGCATATCAGCTACTATATTCTCGAAACCTTTTCGATAATGAATTTCAAAATCGTACGCTTACTGTTGCAATGACCAGCGCGCTAGATATCTTTTAGTGTCATGAGCCATTTAAGGCTAGCATAGTCAGTGATCAATGTAAACGCCATCACTTCTACATATGGCCTAAACTTTTTTATTGCCGTTACGGCTGCCAGGTATTCCTTCTCTGTCACACTATATTTCCGCTGACAAGTATTTAATTTTTGGGAATAAAAGGCAATTGGAGGTTCTTCATTTGAATTAAGCTGATATAGCACATCTCCTATACCATAATCTGGGGTATCGCACTGTATGTAAAAAGGTTTCCCAAAGTCAGGGTGTCTGAGCACTGGTGCGGTTGTTAATGCTCTTTTTAGTTTTTCAAAGGACTCTATAGCTTTTGGGTGTTAACAAAAATATCTTTTGTTTCTTAAGGGTGTCCGTTGGCGGTGCAGCTATAGAGGCAAAATCCCTAATAAACCGCCTGTACCAGCCGGCAGTACCAAGAAAGCTTCTACCTCTCGAGTCGATTTTGGTGGTTTTTATATTTCTTATAGCGTTCACTTTTTCAGGATCAGTTTTTAATATTCCCCCTCCAATAATAAAGCCAAAGTACTTAAGCTCTTGAAAACAGTATTTCGATTTTTTTAACCCTATCGTAAGATTTGCATCCCTGAGACATTTGACCACATCTTCTAGCAACTGAAGATGCTCCTCAAATGAACTGAAAATAACCAGTAGATCGTTAAGGTAAATAAATACGTTTTGTTTGATACGTTGTGGAACTACCTTGTTCATTAGGCGGCAAAGACCGCGTTGCACAGTCCGAATGGCATGACGCGGAAGTGGTACAGTGGTCTTCCTGGCACAGTAAAGGCTGTATGCGGTTTACTTTCCTTATTCAATTCGATTTGCCAGAAGGCATATTTAAGGTCTACATCGATGAGGCTCAATATCCCGTCGATGTTTTGCAACGGATATGCGTCTTTAATTGTGAGATTGTTGAGCTTCCTAGCATCCATACAAAAACGATTCTTCCCAGGCTTGCGCACTACTGTTGTCCGATTGCTCCATGGGCTTTCACTTTCCTTGATAACCTTTAATTTCAGCATATTATCTACTTCGTTTTATGTTATATCTTGTACTGCGGGTGACATAGGATAATGACGGTCCTTTACTTGTACCGCCCCTTCTACTAATTTTGTAGTGTGCTTTTCAAGGTGTGTTAGTCCTAAACCATTATCTTCGACAGTTTTGAAACGACTTATAATCTCCTCTGATTTCTTTTGTTGGTAATCTGTTAGAACGTGAGGTTTCATCTTATATTCTGACTCTTGTATCGCTAAATCCTGTTGACTCTTTTCTACATTAATTTCATCTACTTTAACTATATCAGGAAAAAGTCCGAACGATTCCCAAAAATCAATCCCTAAATATAAATCATGTTCCAAATCAGGACAAAGATAAAATAACAGAGTGTGTTTTTGATCCTTGAACCCAATGGATGTCTTTACTTTTCCTAGTAATCGATGAAGTTGACCATTTGCAGTTTTCACATTGGTCAGCAAGCCTAGTTCACTAACCCACTCCCTACAATTTTTCCCTAAAAGACTAACTGATGCTCCTGAGTCTAGAAGGCCGTTAATTTGTGTTCCACAAATGTCCACATGAATAAACATCCTTGGATCTTAAGAGACTTTATACAATCTTCCTATCGATTATACTACCATTTTTCTTAAATTTCGACGTTCGCTAAATTTTTACCTGATTTTTAAAATTTTGTCTGATACTGTTTTCTGATTTGTATTAAGTCCGAAAATTCTCGCTTTTACTCTTTCGTAGTTTTCCTTTCTGACCTCTAATGGCCGGTGATGTCGTATCTGGGATATATTATTTTCCATATTCGCGTTTTTCATCTGATTGATTAAGCTGCTCGTTTCTTCTTTAGGCGAACTTAGTTTTGTGATAGTGTAGGTATATCTTTCCGACGTGAGTCCCCCCTCCTTCCCACGCCATTTTTCAAGTTTTTTTTCTTGGCACTTTGGGCATTTTGGTGTGGTGACATTTGGCTTTCCGCATTTGTAGCAGAATAACGTTCTTTGCTCAATCGGGCATTCCATGAAGACGTGTCCAGCTGCCATCCCATTCATACAAAACTTCATTCACCTGTTTATTCATATGTGAGGGTGGTAAGTTGTTCATTATTGTTCTTCTTGGGAAATTACGTTCCGCCTCATTGCATTCGATGCGCAATTGCTCCACCGAGGACACGCTTAACGGATAAATGATTCCAGCCAGATTTGGATTTACATTTCGTTTAATAATCTTAATCATATCGTAATCCGACATTGCTTGTGTTAGTTTCGACCTTAATTTGTTCATTGCCAGAAAATACATAACTATAGTCTCATGGTTTTGCTGCTTTCTTTCTACCAGCTCCCTCATAATTTCAAAATTGGACCGTGGAGTCTGATACTGAGAAAGTAAAGCAAGACGTAATACAGGCCATTCTTTTAAACCCTGGGTACCTACAAAAGCCCAATACCAATACCCAATACCGAGTCTGAAACGAGCAAACGAAAATCTCTAATAATTTCTCGGTCAGGGATATTATATTGTGTCTTCAGGTGCTCTAATCGGAATATGAAGTCATCAATACTCATTGAACTATTGTCAAAAACTAACCCCAATTTGTCTATTCTGATCTGACGAAAATCGAATGATTCATTCCTGTTCACTGTGTCTCTAGTACCTTGCGGCATGTCATAATTTTGGGCCATGGATTGAGTTGGCCTATTTCTTACTATTTGTTCAGGTACGTAAGGAGTTTGCCTATCTAAAAAGTAATTAATATATTGTTGGTTTGCTCGGATACTATTATCCTCACGTCCTGCCAAGGGTTTGAAGCTGGACGAGAGTTTGCTGACGTGCTACTATTACTAGCCAATGACTGCACAGCCTTAGTCAAGTCGCTTATAGTTTTTCTAACTTCAGTCATTTCATCTTGTACCAGTTTTTTACTTTGTCCTCTAACGACCTTTGCACACTTAATGCTTCATCTATAACTAGGTCCCGGACATCAATAATTACATTTTCATTACGGGCGTTATCGCTCGTTGTACGTGCTTGCATTCCTAGGCAATACCGACTCGTCCTCAGCTGCGGTTCCTCCCTTCAATTTTATTACAGGAAAGCAACAATAAATTGTGCAATAAAAACAAACGAAACAAAACAAAAAAAAACAAACGGAAACCAACATGAACATTTGACGCTAAAATTGTAGGAGAAAGATGATGTTCTCCAGCCGCCCTTCTTAACCATTGTCACCAGTATTCCACTTAATTTTATGATGACCCCTTAAATCCGCTCTCATTTCACCACTTACCTTCTTTTCCGACATCTACTATATAAAATTAAGCATTCATATTATTTTTCTTCTTAATTAAACCTCAGTACATGTTTATTTTTAATATTAATTCATAATTATTTTGCCTAATTTAGTATGAAATTCAAATTTATTTAACTAACGCTACCCCTTACCTAACAAAAAAAAATAATATATATATATAAATATATATATATAAAATATAACTTCGTCTTCAAACTAACGGCAATGTTTCTTTTTTTTACCAAGTTAACATTAAACATGAAGATCAAATTTTTTTTCTTATGCAAAAAATATTAATATAATTGTTACCAATTATCTACTGTTCAAGTAGCTTTTACTAAAGGCTGGAGCAGAATAGTAGCTGTAGTACAACGTAACGAGTAGCGCTTCAAGCTGTCGAAAGTTGTTGTTTTAAAGGGAAGTAAACAGAATGCGTAGTTGTGGTAATAGTTGCAGTGGAAGTTAAAGCGAAAGATTCGAAATTTTGAACCTTGTTGCGCGACAAAAACAAATGTTTGTATATGTCAATAAGGATTACCATGCTTTTGAGTAAAATATTATGCAGTCAATTATTATTAGTAAATTCTTTAATACATTTATCCATTTTTCGCTAACTTGCGATTTTTTCACATTTTTTCAAATTTTTTTTTATTTCTTAATGGCTTTGGCGATTTCTAAACAATTTTAGAGCTTGCTTCCGATTTGGCAACTTGCAAAGTTCGCAATATTAGTGACTTTAACATGTTTTCAGCTTCCTGACAGTTTCGCCGATTTTTAAACAATATTAAACTTCGTTATCATCCCGCTGTTAGTAAGCTTTTGCAAATTTTATTCATTTTCGCAATTTTTTTTATATTCCTCACAGTTTTAGATATTTTTAACCAATATTATAACTTATTTAAAATTTTGCAACTTCTCGCAATTTTTTACAAAGTTCGCAATAAAAGCGACTTTCTGCATGTTTTCAGAGTCCTAACATTTTTGCCGATTTTTGAACGAGATAAGCCTTTGTTATCATCCCGCTGTTAGTAACTTTTTACAAATTTTCGTCTTTTCCATGATTTTTACCAAATTTTTTGCATTTCTTACAGTTTTAGCGATCTGTAATCAATATTACATCTTGTTTAAATTTTGCAACTTTTTGCGAATTATTGCTTTTTTCGGGAAAGGCGTAATTTTCCCAAATTTTTTGCTATCTTATATTTTTAGGAATTTTTAATCAATATTGTGCTTTGCAATCGTTAAAATCTTAGCAATTTTTTGCCAATTTTCATAATTTTCGCGACTTTTCTGGAATGTTTGCTTGCTTTACAGTTTTAGCAAGTTTAGTGTTTCTTTTTAATATTGCGATTATTGCGAATTTTAGAAATTTTGTTGCTTAAGGAGACACACCTTAGGAAGAATGTATTTTATAGTGTTAGTTATCAGATATTTAAACACTTTTATTGATTTTTACACAACACATATGAAGTTAATTCGCGCTTGTGAATGGAACAAATTCACATATTATTCTTGTATAATCTTACAAGTTTTTTAAGAAGTTTTGTATTTGGTAACCACGCAGAAAGCTTCAAAATTCTGTTCAAATTTTTTCTTGCTGCGCTCCTAGTTACGTCGTCAGCTTCATCTACTACTACAACTACTTTATTCTGTTCCAGCTTTAATTCTGATCATAAATTATTCTTTACTACATCACTAACTCACAAGTTTAACGAACACAACACAAAAATCAAAACATCAGTACATTCACAATAAGTCTCTGGAACACGTTTATACACGCGATAATTAATTAGGAAGTTTACGATTGTTCCTTCCTTTGCCGGAATGAGCTACTCACAGATACTTTTTCCTTTCCTTTTTTTTTGAAATAAATTCACTTAAACAAAATACTCGCTTTAGGTTTGAAAGAGCTCTCTAAAACCTTATTTTTTTATTATTTTTATTTAAAGATTATGTGCCTAAATCAACTTTCTGCTATGAGTAACCCTGCTATAAAACTTTATATTTTGACCTCTGATCAATACTGATAATTTGACTAACCTATAACCAACCCTAAGTAAGAAACACATACATATATATATAAATATTCCAAAAAAAAAACACAAACAAACTACAATACTAATATACCGTATAATACATAGATAACCTAATAGAGAAATTTAATCTGTAGTTTCCCTCTTTTTATGCCTTTTGGCGCTTTATGTTATTCCTATATAAATGGCCGTCCCTCCTGCTTCTTTTAGCTTTCAATATGGCTTCCTTTTATTCCTGCCCTATATATGTATATCTTTTACTGTGGGTTACCTGAATTTTTTTTATTTATTTGTTTCCAGGTTACTGTCTTCTCTCCGAAGTTTATAGGTTTGGAGACCCGGAAGGAGAATCCACTGTATAAAAGTCTTCTCTCCCAACCACGTCGTGCTGGTCCTGCTCCAGGCTTTACGAAATAAAAACGCAATTTCCTAGTTAGCCCTATCGTCACTGTTGTTGTTTTAGCATACTACTTACGTTCTCCAACCTAAGTTTAATACACGCAGGATATTTTTATTATCGTTTTGTCCTTAGCCTTTCTTTGGGTAGCCAGAATTCTAGGAAAGTCATCTAATCGAAATATTTTCTTACCTCTTGATTTTATTTATCCCAATTAAGTTTAAATTTAATTTTTCTTCCACTCTCTTCTTTGTTTATATGACACTTTAACCTTTTTTTTATTAATTCAAATACCACAAAAATATTAAATTTTCCTTTAAGGGCCTTGCGACATCTTTCTTGTATAATTTTTGCTTAATGACTGAGATCGCAAAATGGCTACAGTTTGAATTGACCGTATCTTAGCGGATTATTTTCCAACCAAAAAAGGGTTATATATATATTATTCCCATAACTATCTATAACCTTTTCATCAGTAACGGTCAATTCCTTTATCCTATCTTTGTCCTTTTTCCGCCTAGCAGTTATTACATACAAATTGTCACGCCCCCCGTATAACACAATGTAATTTCAAAAAGAACGGAAAATTGCATTCATAAATCTTTACTATGTGGCCTATTGTAAAGAAAATTACCAGTCATTCACAATATTGGGCTTTCTTTTTGTTGCTGTCCAAAACTACAGAGCATGTGTTCCTGGCTAATATCATTTTAAAACACAGCGTGGTAAGTACAACGCGTATCATTCCAAGGATAATTATTTAATACGTTTTATTAACATGTATTTAATTTCTTTATTTGCAGGATCTTATGCAAGGCTTAACTGTGGTCCGTATGTTCGGGCGGCCACACGAACAAGGTTTCCTCTATTGCCGGTAGACTACTGCAGATTGGCATTCTCCGTCAGCAAAAATGTAGTCTACCCCGAATTACAAATAAAAAATAAACAGAACTCGCTATGCCTCTAATTAATATGTATGTAGGTTAGCCTATTCGTTTTGAGGCTGGTGAGATTTGCCAAACATGCAGGCGGAAGATTCCGCTGGCCAGGCCACCGCTACACAGAGCTGGAACTAAGGTTAATTTTATGGAGAATTAAAGTAAACGAACAAAAGTGTGTTCTGGTAACATTACCCTGCGGAGAGATACTTCTTCGCCCATTCAAATCAACCTTCGCCATTCCCATGTTAAAATCGTCAGTCGCGTGCATGGATAGTAGTTTTACTGGTAGTTGATGGTAACGATTGGTAGTTAACGAAATAGCTAGATTTTCACTAAATACGCCGACTGCAGGGTACTTACATACATACGTACCCATGTATGTGTGTGTATGAAGTAATATCGCTGTTTCATTGCAACTCAAGAAAATTACAGCCTGTTTACACAACTCGACTCGTCGATAACAAGTTCTAACATGTTAGCATTTTTCATTTTTGGGTTTTAGATCGCAACTATTGACAATTTTGATTAAAAAACGTAGAAGCTGTCAATTAATTTGATTTTATTTATCGCGTTTTGTCTTATTATAAACGTCAAGGTGGCATATTCAAAAATGCTAGTCGTATTTAAGAAAAGTGCACCAAAATAAAACACTGACAATACACACAAACTCACATGTACCGAACATATTAAACAAATCACACTTTTTGTTCTTTAATTAACAACACAATTTTTAAAACACAATTCATTTTTTTATAACTAAATAATTTTTCGAACCGAATTTCTATCACAAGAATAGGGTTGCCATTTTTTCAACTTGAATATATGGGTGTTTCTATGTTAAAAGGCACTGTCGACGGCTACATCAAAAAATTATATATAATTTGAAAATTTGCAGAAATATCAAAAATTTTTATTATTATTTTTTTTTCTTACATATATTTATTTATTGTATCTTCCAATATGAACTAACAATAAGTGTTCAAATCTTAAATCTATATATAGTTATTACGCCCGACCAATGTCGGACATAAACTTACTGATAGTAAATTAATGATACATAAGAGTTGTGCTAAGCAAAAAATAAAAATAAATAAAAGTATAGGGTGTTTTTTTTAGAGGTATAGAACTTCGAATTGAAATAAAACACAAGAAAATCGTTTTAATGTCCATCAATTTGGCTTTATTGGAAGGATAATTTTATGCCATTAACGTTTAAATATGATTTCGGGCATGTGGCTGCCGCGGCTGGCTCGAATAAAGCCAATTCTACAGGTCCAATTTTCAACCACTTTTTCGAGCATATGGGTCCGTATGTTGGCAATAACGCCACGAATGTTGGCTTCCAAGTCCCCTAACGTTTCTGGTTTGTTGGCGTAGACGAGCGACTTCACATATCCCCAAAGAAAATAATCCAATGGTGTCAAATCACACGATCTTGGTGGCCAATTGACCGGTTAACCGAATTAATTGCTCTGATGGACGATTATGTCGACCATAAAATGGAGGGAACTTGCGGTAAACTTCGCGAACTGAACCATTATTTTCGAAATAAATTTGCACGATTTGCAAGTGTTGTTCTTTTGTCAACCTGTTCATAATGAAATGGCAAACGAAACTAAATATTAATCACTTGACAGCTGACAAAATGGCCGCCAGTTAAAAAAGTGATGCCAACTTAAAGTTCTATACCTCAATAAAAAACACCCTATATATTCAAGCAGTTTCATCTGGAGTGTTGAGTTTTAGCGCCGTAGTGTCCCTCTTTTTTAAGAGGATGTGTCCAGTAAAATTCAAGATGTTACGAGCAAGGGGATTAGGATGGGATTCGAGTTTTGTTAAGTACTTGCATGCGTATTTTGCAATTTCTTCTTTCACTAGTGGCATATTTAAGTCTCGATGTATATTTAATGTACCATGGAGCCGATGTTATCAAACGTAAAATTTTGTTTTGTCTTCGTTGGATTTTCTCTACATTGGAAGCTGAAGCAGTGCCCCATAGCTGAATTCCGTAGCACCATATTGGTTTCAAAAGCGACTTTTATGTTAACAGTTTGCAGTCTAGGCTGAGTGTTGAATTTCTGCCAATCAACCAATATATTAGAATTAACTTAAGTTTCATTTGGGTTAGCTTAGTGTCAATATGATTTTTCTATGTAAGCCTTCGATCAAGGTGTATACCAATTTATTTCACTTGAGACTGATGGGGAATATTTTGATTGTTAATTCGAATAGGGGAACAAGTATCTCTTCTTAAGGTAAAGGATATATGGACACACTTTTGCTCACTTACTTTAATTCTCTATAAGTTCAACCATATTTCCAGCTGGGTAATATGTTCCTGGAGATTGTGTGATGACTCATAAGGGTTTTCATGCATACTCAGACAAGCTGTATCATCGGCAAATGTAGAGGTAAGAATATTATTGCTCACAGGCATATTATATATATATATATTAAGTTCAAGACTGGCCCCAGTATTGTACCCTGTGGCTGATTGAGGTGGAGCTAATTTAGGTTTTTGTCCCATAGACTTTTTAGCGAAAGAGTATACAGGACATCATCTGTAGTTAGCGGTTTGATTACCTCCACAATTACTACGTTTTTTTCTGCTTGATCTTTTGGCTTAGTACAGCCAACTGTTGGGTTTTGAGCCACTGTTATCAATAGTGATAACTGGGTTAAGAGATGAGCACGAGCCCGGAGCAGATGATGTCGCTGGCTTAAATGATGAGGTACTAGGCAACTGTAACGTTAACGACATTGGACAAAGTTGATCGCTGACGAAAAAGTGGCTTCGCCGTTAAAAAATTACTATCATCGGATTTTTTATTTTTATTGTTTTCATTAAGAGCTTCAGAACTCACAGTAAAATATGCATTTCTGCCGTTAGAACTGACTTCACAATTTTATTTATTTGATGTACTCAAATAGAGTATTCCTCAATGTCACTTGCTTTGTGGTTTTTTGTTTGTTTTTTTTACCAATAAATTGCAATCTCTTAATTACATTTTCTTTAAAGTAGAACATTTAAATAAAAATATGAGATTTAGGCCGTTAACAACAAAAAATTTAAACTGCAGTTAATACTAAACTTAAAATTTAAACTATAGTTTGTACAAACTTGCTAACACATATTTTACTTATTTTTTAAATTTCAGTTTATATTTAAGAATTTTAGTTAAATTTAACTGAAACAATTTATTAGTTTAATAGCTAATAAATCAGTGAATGTTTAAATATAGTTTGAGTTAATTTTCATAAAAACTTAAAATGTGTTTAAACACACTTTAATTTTTTCAGTGGCGAATTAAAGTTATTATCAAATTACGTTGAAAGTACGGTAGCACTACAAGATTTCCAAATATTATGGAAAGCTTTCCAAAGAACAGCTGTTCAATATAAATAAGAAAGTTGATTTATCAATTTGCAGAAAAGTGAAATACCAAAAAACACATTTTATGATACAAAAAGAGCATCGGTATGCATTTTTCTATTTATATATTTCATGATATGAAAATATGTGTTACATTTGTTGTATATTTGCGAAAATTAAACGAAATTCTTTTTAATACGACAACATGATGTTCATGTACATGCATTCAAAAAACACACACATGCACAAAACATATGGTATGTTTGTAAAACTTAAACAACACTTAAATGCACAATGTTGGCTAATAAATCAGTCAATGATTATATGTATTTTATTTTTAAATCATGTTTAAACACAAAATTTTGTTTTTCATCCCCAAATTAAATGAAATGAATTATGATAATTAACTCAAACTATATTTAAACATTCACTGATTTATTAGCTATAAGATTCATTTAATTTTGGGATGAAAAACAAAATTTTCTGTTTAAACATTATTTAAAAATAAAATACATATAATCATTGACTGCTTTATTAGCCCTAAGTTTTAACTGAAGGAAAAATTTTTAAATATGTCCAAATAAATAAAAATAAAGTCTACCAAAAATGAACAAAAAAACTTTTATTTGAAAAAAAAATTAAAATAAGTATTGAAAACATGTTTCTTCTCGACAGTGGCCAAGAAAATATATTCTTCCATAGGTGAAAAGTTTGGGCAACTGTAACATATACATATTTACATATGTATATATAGTTACCGAACCCCTTTTTCTCTATATTTCATTCTGCTTATTTGCGTATTTGATTGTTAAAATTTCCAATATATAATTATTCAAATTAATTATTTTGCATACGTCTATATTCTGACTTTTATTTTTCAGTTCATTTAAAATAATTGATAACAGCAAGTTAAATTATTTTTGTTTTTGCTAACGAATATTTTAAACCTTCAGTTAAAACAAAAGTGTAAGCTAACTGTAAGTTAGTAAACTTTCAATATAACTGAACTTCGCGTTAATTTGGGTAATATGTATAATATTTTCTATGAGCAGTACAAACTTTCGTATGAATGTATTTATTTTTATGTTAAATATAAATATACTAACGGTCTAATTCATAAAAAATATTTTAGGTTTATTACAGGTTTATTTGACAAATTTCCCATACAAATATGTCAAATAAGCGCTTAATAAACCTGAAATATTTTTTATGAATAAGTCTGTAATTATTTCTATTTATAGATACATATGTATAAATACATTATATATAATGTATATGATGTAAATATATGTATATATTTATTTAACTATAATATTAATTGACTTTAACTTGGATAAAAAATAAGTAGTCAGAAGTCAATCTACCACCTATGACTTTCCTATTTTAAAATAATGAGTCGGCGACAAGTGAAAAAGTCACTTAATCAACTAGATGTGGTTATTAAAAAACCAGTTTGCACTTACTTATAAGTGGGTTTGATTAAGTTCCTATATGGTTTGTTTTATAAAAATACAGGGTGTAATTCTTTGTTTTATAAAAAAGTAATTGTTTTTATTTAAACTTAAAGTTGCAAAACTTTTTACATTCAACGTGAAGAGTTTTTAGAATTTACAGAAAAAAAAACAAAAACCTTTGTTGCCGCATATACCAATAATAACAACAAGTACATATGTCTATAGTTCCAATTAGTTTATTAATTATAGGAAATATAAAAAGAGAAATTACATATTATCGATCAATAACTCATCTTTTTTAATGTTCCATGCGGCAAACGAGTAATTATCCATTTTCGCTTGGCGCATAACCTCGTGCTGGCATTAGTATTGTTAATTATTCGTGTTTTCTTTTTGTTCGAATGAAATTTTATGATTTTTTTCTTGTTCAAACGGACGAATAATTTTGAACTTTTGTTCGAATATACGAACGAACAAAGAATAAAAAAAATTTTAATTTTTTTTATTAACAAACAAAAGTAATTCATTGCACAAGAAAAACAAATAATTTTAATAACAAACTTAAAAATATTATTACAAACTTAAAGGAACCCAGTAAAAAATGTTCATGTTTTTGAACCAATAAGGCAATAAAGCGCATCATAACTCGCTTTAAAATATAAGCTGTTTAGAAGCAGTGAAAATATATGAAGCAAACTATAGAAAAAAAGGTGATTTAACAGCGCCATAATAATGCAGGTTTTAAAGCCAGAAATTTTGCTAATGTAATCTTGAATAGCGCTTTTTAAATAAGTAAATACATTTATATTATTAATCCTTTAAAGAGCGCTTGATATAACTGCTATATTTGCATGTTTTGAAAAAAAGCGCTTTTGTGAGCAAAAAATGTACTACTCCAAACAGGGGACTCGCCATACAAAAATCAGCAGTGATATCAGTAGGTTTGTCAGCTCTACTTTTGCTTTCTTAGTAAAAATCTGCTTTATTTGAAGCAATTTTTTTGCTGGGAAATTAGTTTAAAAAGTTACGTTTTTATACACGTTTACAAAAATTGTTTATCATTGATTTCTTTTAAGATAGTCATTTAAAAACAGCAGATAATACCACTTTTTAGCTTGTAGACGGTTCTTTTTTATTTGTGATAAAAGAACAAGTAGAAAAATATCTTTCGCAAATTGTTGATGTTAGTGATACTATTAAAAAAGGATTACATAATTTAAATCAACCTCAAAATTTTTGACGATTTTTATATTAGTAAAATTTCTTACTTTATTTTGTGCATTCATAAGACGTAGCTGTTGCGTAACCGTTGAATTTTTGTCTTAGAAACGCATAGTTGAGTAGTTCCGCTCTACTTAACAGTTGAGTAATTGCTATAATTTTTTCCATCATAAAATTTTTTCGCTACCTATAGTCAACATGTTGTGCCCAGCCTTAACAGCTGATCGAATAGAGCTATGCCTTTTATATGCTTTGTTAGGTGGCAGGACAAAATATTTGTTAAATTTTACATTACAAATGCGATAAAGTAACGAAATAAAGATATAAAATTAAAGTATATCCATCAAGCAATTTCTAAGGCGTAACTGTTGGGTCCAACAGTTGCCAACAGTTGCCAACAGTTTCACCACTTTTGAGTTTTTTAGATCAGCTAATAAAACATTGTCATTTTCTTCAGAAATTTCATCTAATACTTCATCGTACTTCAGATTATGTGCGAAATTTTTATTACAAATTATTATTGGAAAGGTAAGGAATATTATTATTTATTTATTTATAACAGTAACCAACCGAGCTCATATGGCCTTTAATTAGATCTATAGAAAAGCACTTATTTTTTAAACTCTTTACCAGGAATTGTAAGACATTTTCTGATGCCATTAAAGAGGCATTATCTTCTCAAACCAAGAAAACAAAACATACGTTTAACGAACATATACAACAAGCTTACACAAGTAAGTAATTTAATACTTAAAATCCTATTGTTAACAAATTAAAAAGTTATGTAAATACTTTTTATAAAAAGTAGTTAAGGAAATTGTTCGAATATTCGATTAAAACCATTCGAATAATTTTTATTCTAAATTGAAAACATTTGTTCTTTCGAACAAAAATTAAAAAAAATTGTTCGAACAATATTCGAACAATTTTTGTTCGAATAACAACACTAACTGACATTCAAGTCATAGATATTAAAAAGCACAGTGAAGCTGCCCTTATGACATGGGTGTGTATGTAATCGTCTGGAGTTGATGATTTGAACTATATGGTTGAAATTCTTAAAGAAACCGTTCTTGAAAGTACCGAGTATCTTGGTATAAAAGGCGACTTCGTATTCTAACAGGACAGAGTTAGCAATAATAAGTCTTGGAACGCAAATTATAATTGTCCAAAAGTAATGAAAACTTCTCCCCAGTCACCAGAACTGAATCTTATAGTATTGAAATCGAATTATAAAAAAAACCCTGCTTGAAAGCTGTGATATCAAGCAATGGGAAAGTCAACCAAGTATTGTAAATATTCCACACTGAATATAAATATGAAAATTGTAGTGTTCCACTTTTGGTTTTAGCCTCTCTTTAAGCAGTTGAAATATGTAAGGCATATTATATTGTACTTATTGAATTGATTGAATTTTCTTTGGTTTGATTTTATATTTCCGGGAAAAGCTGCAACTTAAATAGAAGAACACGTCACATTAATTCAATAATTTTCAATATAATAGAAAATGTATATTGAAATACTTAAAAATAAATAAAATTAATAAATAAATACTGTAAATTAATATTTTTCCATATTGAAATCAGAAATTTCAACATTTCGTTAATGTTTCTTATTAGTTCAATATGGCTTTTATTGATTTTAAGCTGTTTATCTCAGGGTGTAAATGTATTAAACAGTATATTTTCTATTAAAGCAGTTCTTAACTCTACGTCTCCACCTGACATGAAATTTTGCTGTAACTCGAAGTTATAACTTATTTGTTAAAACAAATGCACTAACAATAATGTTATAACTTGAAAAAAGCAAGTCTACAGCAGTGCTAAATTTTCGGGCATAATTAATAATGTACATTGATATTTAGGATCAAATCGATTTTGTTCAAAAGCAAAAAATACTTGTTTATGCAACCATTCGTTTCAATCATTCAGTTTTACTCACTTATTGTTTTGTGCGAATATGAATGTTCTGATTGTGTCGTTAAGTGTATGAAACTCATTTTTCATCGAACTCAGCGTGTTGTTAGCGCAACAAGTGTTTTATTCAGTTGTTAAAGTAATTTTCTACTCGACACCGAGAGAAGTGTTAAACAAATTTTCTGGTGAAAATTAGTTATCTTCAAATTAACTGTGAATTTCTTTAAAGTTTGAAGTAAAACAATGTCCAGAATTTATTTCGAAATAAATTACCAGAGGCAATTATATTTGTTCAGGGAGTTGGAAAGGTCGTAGCATCGTATGGCATGTTTTGACAGAAATTCTAAAGGCAGATGAAACTAGAGCTGGGTACAACTCGTACACTCGTTCATTTTAGGCACAAACCTATGATCAAACCCATGTAATTGAAATGGGTTTGATGATAGGTTTGTGCCAAAAATAAACGAGTTGGACCCAGCTCTAGACAAAACTGTATCTTCAAACTTCGTTTATTGTCACCGCTGCTCATAAGTTTTAAAATATTTTTATAACCAAACGTCAAACTTAAATCGTCAGAAATGTTGCAAGAATATGAAAGATTGTCAAGCTTTAAGAAAAGTCTCAACAAATTGGACAATTGAAGACTGTCAGCCATTTTCGGCCGTGCAAGTTGGTAAAATTCTTATAAAGTTGGCAAAATTCTTATTAAAACTTGGTGCAACTTATGGTGAAATCGTAAAATAAAAAAGCTTGCTATTGAAAAAAGCGAAATTTTTCAGGCGTAACATTCTATTCAAAAGGATTCTAAGTTTTTTGATTTAGTGTTGACAAGTTTCGAATTGCTACTTTAAGGCTATGACTCACTATCCTACGCAATCGAACGATATACTAAAAAACACAACCCTGATCTGACGAATTGTTATTGTCTTTTCAAAATTTTCATAGACTTCATCATACCGAAGTAGTATTTGTTGGTGAATCGTGCGACTGTGAAGGATAGTGTATCACGGCGACCTTTGTAGCACAACCGGTAACGTTGTATACAAGATAAAACTTCATTATTAGTTCCAAAAACAATTTTTTTTGATATGCAATTAGAGGATGTATGTTTATACAAGAAAACTTGTTAATATTTCAACAAGTCTTTTGTTGCTGGAGAACTGATAGTGATATAGAAACACTTTGCTGACTGAAGGGACTTTAGTTTTTATTGAATAGTATATCGTATATGTTTCGCCGTGGCGCCTAAGGGAAAAAGTAGTAATAAATCTGCATCCTCTAAACTTCTGATATGATTATAAAATTATGGCAGTAAAAATTTAGATAACTACTGAATCTTACAAAGGTGATATTTATTGGGCACACTCTTGCTATACGAATTGAGATAACGGCTGTAAAATTTAAGCAACTCTGGTTTTAAAAATTTTACCATACTCTCAGGTCTTTAAAAATGTCAACGTATTTCCTAATACACAATATACATATTATTTGTCTTGAGATGTTGAATACCAAATGTCAAGAGATAATATTAAATAAAGTACTGAATAGTTATATCTCTAAAATTTTTGACCGAGATATTGTTGCTCTTAATTACAAAAATTATAGAAAAATCAGAAGTTGACATCAATAAAGGTGTCTTTACATGTTAATACAAAGTATTACGTGTTAAAAAAAAGGAGCAAAAGACTGTTGTAGGTATTTTTCATGTGTACACTGATACTGCATATAATTAAAAGTCAAGCAAATATATTAAACTGCTGAGCTAATAACAAAAAATTGGATAATTGTAAAAAAAAAGATTTGTTCTAACAAAACTTAATATTGAAGAAAAAACATTTTATTATTTCAAAGTATTTGAATTTTTTTTATAGGTTTGTTTATTGTTTGTTTGGTTTTGCTGTACGAGTTAAGTAGATGGTTGCAGTTGCACAATATTTACAAGAACAACATGAAAATTTCCTGAATTGATTTTGGTTGTTTTTGTAAAAGTGTTAAAGGTGCAATCAGACGTGCCATAACCATAGCCATAGAGAACAGCCGTTCGAACCAAACTAATGGGCAACACTGTATTTGATTATAGGTGACTCGCCATAACGCCATAGTAATTATCATAAAAACCAATTGAATGTTGGTTTTTTTATGGCTATGGAATTATGGCTATGGCACGTCTAATTGGACCTTAACACCTTCAATAAATACCATTACCATTGAAATACACCTCTGGTGTGATGAGAATACTTTAGTTTCTAAAATGGTTTAGCAAATAAAAATTTACCGACCGCTTGTAAAATTTTGTATTCGTATTCTCTCCTACTCGATACATTTTGCTTTTACATGATAAGACTTTGTACATTCTACAGAATTTTTTGACATGCCGTAATACATTTTATTACCATTTTAAATTGCAATTGTGTTTATTGAAAAATTCACCCAATAAATAACTTGCTTTTTTCCTCGTATTATAAGAGCCGTCTAGCCTTGCAAAAAGGAGGAACTGTCGAATCGGCTGTCACACTGAAAACAATTTTTGTGCTGACCAAAACTTTTAAGCAAAAATTTCTCATTTCAAAATTTGGTCTGTAATCGTTTTCAAGGAAATAGTTACAAAAAATAAAACAACTAAATATTAAATTACTTTTGAAATATGTATTTTTTTGTCTTTTAAATAATAAATAGAATTTGTATGAATGATTGAAACAAATATGTTAAACAAATATTTTAAAACGAATGTACATACGTATTTTTAAATTAAATCATATTTTGGTCCCAACTTACCCCTAGAATGTGAATAAAATCCGATTAGAGTCTTGCTATCCACTTAACAAATATTTTATTAAATTTTTACCGTCGGCTGTTGGTGTTTTGATAACAAACACTTTAACAAAAAAATTTAACATATACCTATGTGGTTACTAAATTTATAAATTTTTTACTTAACAGACGACACAATAATAAACCACTTTTCCATCTTTGTTTAGCAACCACTTTCCAATGAATTATCAAATATAAAAATCACCGACGAATATTTAGGTTCACGTAACTTATAATATTTGTGGAACTTTTTTTGTGTGTTAATTAATCGACACCAACCTGTCTGATACTAATATATTTTTTGCTTTGTTAATGGGTTAAGAACAAGGCACACAAAAAATTCGATAAGACAAAAATGTCAATACAATTATTTAGACGCTACGAACAAATTGTTGTATACGACCGCCCTGTATTGAAGCCGCTAATAAACTGAAGTTGTTTTTCTCAGGCTGTGTTGTTAGTTGTCTACCGGTGAAAATATTCATTCACTAAATCAGTCAGGTGGGCTCAAATACCGGTTATACATTTTGACTGTATGTTTACTTAAACAACTTGTCATACTCTTTGTTACCATTCAAAACCAAAAGTAATAATGTGGTAAACATCGATTCGACTCACTTTTTCGCATTGACCTTCACCTAGCACAGTCACCTCGTCTCTCTTTTTTCACATTGCTGATCATTTAACCAACGAAAGATCGGCAAAACATTTCGAAATGTGTGCAAAATTCGAACGTCAACTTTTCACAATACAAACAATTGCGCTCAAAATGTGTATTGACATCAGTTTTAACTTGCTTTCATACATATGTAAATAGTAGGTAAATACACAACAGGTTTCTTTATAGCTCCGCCCTTTTATTCGAATATTTCCTATACTGGGGATGTAATTTGTAATTCAACATGGCAAACACCACCACCAATTAGCGGGCTGATAATTAAAATCAATACAAATTATCTTATATATTGTACTCAGTTTGATAAAAAAATATGGCGTCTACGAAATCACTCAACTTCCGAGCAGCCATTTACATACATCCATATATATTTATATATATATATAAATATATATGCATATTTGGGATTGGCAGGTGTTGTATGGTTTCAAACAGAAAAATATAACACTCGTACATACATATGTAAATATGTAAACCCAAAATAAATACCAGAAAGAAACCAAATGTTGTTTGTTGATTTATTTTACAACCGAATAATTGAATAATCTTTAGAATGGGGGCAATAAATTTCATTTCATTTCAGACATTTCATTTATGTTTGATTTTATTTTTTATTGTTAAACGTATGATAGCGCACTACCAATAATAGTTCCAGGATAACTCCACTAGCACCACCGGAACTGCTTCAGTATTTCATCAGGGTGGGCTGTTATATCACTATTATTTCTTCGGAACTGAACCTGGATTCAGTAACTTTTATTACGATAATCATATCACTATAATAAAAATATATCTCGTATAACACAAATCTATCAACTTTACTATTCAGTAGCATATTTTAACGATATTCGCTGTCGGTAGAAGCAAAAAGATCAAATAAAACGATCAAGATCACTGATCTGCACCTTTAAAATGTTATTTTATTGGTAAACTTCCTTCCTCCATGTGTTTTGATGAAGAAAAATTACGTTCACAATTTTTCAAGAAATTAAATGATGATGTAGGTATGTACATACGCATTAGACCTAGGACATTTGCATTATATAAGGTAATGCATTTAGTAATTTTCTGTGGATATAATGGTGTTTCGGCAAAAGCTTGTGGATCTCCCCACTCCAAATGCGACAATTTTGCTCATTTACGTACCCATTCAGCCAAAAATGGGCTTCATCGGAAAGTAAAATTTTGAGTGGAAATTTAAATTTGTGCTTCAGCCCATTCGCCGAACAATTTGCACACGTTTCTCTGATGTAAGTCGATTTATAATGAAATTTCGAAGCATACTATACAAAAAGCAACTATCTGCTGTTAAATGAGTGGTCAAATAAAGCATTGATGCCAACTCAAAGCTGTGACACTCTAAAAAACACCCTGTACTTACTTATTTGTTCTGTTCACGCTTTCTTTAATTTTATTGTGTACAATGGGTGATAACCATAGTCACAGAATAAAGTCGATTCGTTTTAGAAACAACTAAAAAATTAAAAACCTGTTTCTAAATATTTTTCTACTATAGTCAAAAACAAAATATGTGTTAAGTTGAATCGACTTTAAATGGGTGCCACAACAAATATTGGAGATTTTTCATATGATCGAAAACAAAATATTAGAAAGTGGCATCTCTCTCTAATCTGACGCTGTGTTATGAAAAATGGTTAAATTTAATAACAAGATGAAATAAAACAACCAACCATAAAAACAACTTAACAAATAATTAATATAGAGAAAATTTAAAAGGTATTTGTATTTTGCATTATTTTAATAAATTATTTATAGTGTCTACATACATACATGTACATACATATCTGCATGTGCACTTAGTTATGTATGTATATTACAGCACAAATTGTTTTTGTTTTATTTTTTATGCATTTAATAACTTTTATTACACTAATTCACAACTCTTATTTAATTTTCTCTTTTATTTTAATGTGTTTTGTCTTGAAGTAAAAAGCCAGAATCGGTGCTAACCTAGTTAAAAACAGCTTCAGCATGTTTTAACTTTAGAACCGACGTTTTCCTTTAAGGTCAATTTATCTCGTCTATTGTAGGTCGAAAAAAGTGCATTCTAAAACTAAAAAAGTAGACTTTTCTTTTTTGTTGACCATGGTTATGGCCCAATATGTTTTAGTGATAATTAGGGTATTCATTTGATCAGGATTTTGCTTTAATCGGTTAATCGCTTGATTAATTAATCGAGGTTTTGGCTTAATCTTTTAATTTCGGTATTAACCAGTTAAACGATTAATCAACAATTAAAAGTGCATAAATTGTCTATTAATTTCAGTTTATTAGTAAAAGCAGAAAGACACACACACATAAGAATTCTTAACTTAAATGAAGCAAAAAAAATCATAAATATGTATTCATTCAAAATTAACAAATTTGTGAGGTTATTTTAAATATTTATTACTACAATAGTTTAAAGGGATCTTCTACTAAAAACTTTCAGAAAAATAAATGTTTAGGATTTAAGCGATTCGCTTCTTTAATTTTAATAAAACTTGACTCAGGAAAATCCTTTTACTTATTATAGATGTTCAGGAAATCGAAAGCAATCCATAATACAGAATATTTAATTTCTCAGTTTTTTTCCTGCATTAAAGAAACCATTTAAATAAAATCTTTCATTATGCCATTATCATGTTGTATTTTTTTCAAATTCTTAATGCTTGTAGTTGTTTCGGTTAATTTTGTTAGGACATTTTTTGTATTACTATCGATAGTTCCTTCTAGTGGCGGGTCATCATCTGACGGATACTGGCAGAGCTCAGCGACGAAGGAAATATTTCAGAGTGAAGGTATAAAATAACTGAAATCGTCTCTCATTAAATATAATCTTTAATTAAATCGTTGGCAACAGTACTATTGACTTTTATTAAATTATTAAACAAACACTTAATAATTCTTTCTAGTTTCAATTAGAGTAGTGGATTTATTTAATAAACTCTTATAGCCACGTCCAAAGACTTTGAAGTTTACTTAAGCTAGGATAAGTGAAAATATTTCTATGTTTGTATAAAATAATTTCTAAGCACATACCTTTTTTGTATATGAAATGAAATTAATTAATTAATTAAACACACAAAAAATACTTTATAATACTACAAAGTATGAAAAAAATGTTACGTCGGTTAATCGACCGAAATTATCCGGTTTAATCGTTAATCGAAAAAGGCCAATTTTAAATTAACCGATCAGTTAATCGGATAGTAATTAACACACAAGTGATAATGCAATCATGTTTCATTACTTAATCAGTGGTTTTTTATATGTGATTTAGTGCCAATGCAATACTTTAATGTAATACTTTGAAGAGATTTTAGTTTAATGCAAATATAGTGCTCTAAAAGCATAAGATTAATTGCTAATGTAATAAATTTGCATTTGCATTGTTTTTTTTAATTTGGTGCTAATGCATAACTAATGCATTTTGCCCAGGTCTGATATGCATGTGTATGTATTAGTGTTGTCATTCGAAAAAAAATTATTCGAATATTCGAACAACTTTTTTTCATTTGTGTTCGAACGAAATTTTGTCGAATATTCGAACAATTTCTTAATAACTTTGTATAAAAATTATTTTATATTTCATAACTTTTTAATTTATTAACAATTGGATTTGAAGTAATCAAATTACTTAAAATTATAAATACTTGTTTAACCCTTTTGTGAATGAAAAAAAAACACCTTTAACAGCATTGCAAGGTACCAGGGTAAGGAAATAGTATTGGAAACTAAAATTTTTTGTCGAAAATATGTGCGTGAACACGGAAAATAGCTCTGACACTTACAATAGATGTTTATTTCTAGTAATATTTCAATATTATTTTAGACAAATATACACTAGAAACTTTGCATTTACCAAAGACGCAGCATTGTGCTCTTATGTTCCGAAAAAGCCTAATGTAGAATCTATTTTTGCTGCTAAACCTGGAATTATTACATACTACAACAAAACCAAAGGAGTAATTGACAATATGGACAAACGACTAGGCGAATATTCCTGCAAACGCAGAAATATTCGCCTAGTCGTTTCAATTTTTGAAAGAGTTAAGCTTCAAATATGTAAAAAAAATATTCAACAATACATTAAAAATCCAAAAGTTATCTCCCAATCATCAGTCAAACTACAATACAGAGTGTACTTGGGAAAAATTTTGACGTTTCAACGCCAAAAATTTCTGGTTTGCAAAAAAAATAATAAAAGCAGCCGCACTCCCGTAGTAGGGAGTTGTCACTTATGCTTGCATCAGATGTTCCAAACCCATTTGTAATGAGCATTCAACAAACTGTCCATTATGCATAAATTGTTCGCGAAGCGATCAGTGAAAGTTTATTTGTATTTTGTTTATGTATGTACGCGTATATATGAAAAAATATATTTTTTGTGTGTTTTTCTTTTACCAAATAAAAGTTTTAATCTAAGATATTCTTAACGACTTCCTGTAATTTTATTTTAGTAACATTTCACTAAAAATATATGTATATGCAATAATCGTTTTTTTTCATATTTAATGTATATAGGCATCCAGGTACCCTGCCATACCGTTAAGGGTGTAAGATGGAAATTGGACTACCACGCCTTTTCAAAATAATGTTTAAGCTAAAAACTAATGATAATTTAAAATTTATTAATAGTTAGGAGTTCTCAAAAAGTTTCAAATATGTGGACCATCTGTTTCCATAAAAACAATTAAGTTGAAAAAGGCGAAGGTACCCATCCGGGTACCTTGTCATTCACATAAGGGTTAAGTTTGTTCTTATGTTCGCTAAACGCATCGCCTTTACCTACCATTTACATATGAAACTAATGGCATGAAAATCGCAATACACTCATATTAGTTTTTAGTTTCCACTCAGATTTCAACGAAATTTTCAAGAAAGTAATTTTTGACGTTTTCAGAGAGTAAAATGAAAAAAAAGTTAACAGTGTTACCCATTTTAGATATTTGTACAAATATACAGGATAGTGGCAAATAGTTATTATGAACTATGCTTATTTTGTTTAAATATTTAAAGAACACATTTCATGCCTCTTCAAAACAATAATTATATTAAAATATTAACAATAATACTTATTCCCAACTTATTGCTTTAGAAATTTGTATATTTGAATATTCTGGGTAAATCTAATTAAGTTGTAAACAAAACAATTTCTTGCAACCTTATGTTTCGACGACATTTTTAAAATGAACTTTCGCTTTCCTATGAAAATGAAACAAACAATTTTCATGAAAGCATTTACTTCACTAGCATTTTTATTCATAATACGTATACAGAAATTTCAAGAAATTACTTTCATGTGTAAATGTAGCGTTAATGAAACTAGAAAGAGTTTAGAAAAATAGCTGCTTTTCTAGAGAGCTCTTGAAAAGTCTTAAGAATCGAATTAATGAACTAAGGCAAAAAATCATTAAATGCTTTAATATTATTCCTGCACTTTCCTATCCAATACTAACTTTTTAAAATATTTTGTAATCCAAATATCGCAAATAATCTCAAGTACGATGAAGTATTACATGAGATTTTTAAAGTAACTAATAATGTTTTATTAACTGATATAAAAAAAATTTATCAATAGAGTAAGAAATTTTCGTGTTTTTGCAAACTTTTTTAAAATTATTATTTTTTTGCTCTTTGTTCGTTCGAATATTCGAACAAAATTTCAAAATTATTCGTCCGTTCGAACAAGAAAAAACTCATGAAATTTCATTCCAACAAATATAAAGCACGAGTAATTAACAACACTAGTATGTATGTACTAGTGATGTAAAGAGTATCAAATTTTGATATTCGCGAATAGGAATACGAATATTTAAAATGATATCCGCGGATGCGACTACTCGTATTATATGTGAAATTTTTAGACATTAACGGCCTGGCCCACGATGTAGACAAGAAAGTTTCTTTCGCTTACTTATATTGAAAACAAAATAGGAGAATTTGTTTTTGTTTTCAATGTAAGTAAGCGAAAGAAACTTTCTTGTCGACATCGTGGGCCAGGCCGTAAATAAAGGTTTTATTTACGGCTACAAAGTTAAACATGTATGCAAAATTTTTTATGAAAAAGAATTTCATACTCCTGTTCGTGTACATTTAAGTAAATAAAAACTATCCAAAATTGTAATGGTCGTCATTAAATAATATTTAGTTTTTAAAATTCTGTAAATTCATTAATACGGAAAACTATATCAGACTATTTGGCGGAAAAAGGGATAGCAAATGACGTCGATCATCTAAAATGGTTCCAACTAGGTTGGATAAAGATGGAAAAATAGCTTCTTAACTTTTTTTAAGTAAAACATTCCTCTCTATAGGTGAAGAAAAGTACTTAAATTTTTTTTTTATATTAATTGTACACGAAGTTTGTTTTGAATTGTCTTATTTATTTTGAATTGTTTTGTTTGAATTGATGTAAATTTCTTTTTTGATTATAACAAACTTATATCAAAATTTTTCGTTTAGGATTTCGTTTGTTTATTTTATTTTTGAGAAAAAATATTCGTATTCGCCTAAATTGGACGAATGCGAATATATAAAAATGGACTAATATTCGGGAATTCGAATATTAATATTGGTGCATCACTAGTATGTACATATCGATCCCTATTTTCGATTAAATCGTAAGCGACAAAAATTAAAGTTTTCATGAGAAGGTTTTTTTGATAATACTCAAATATATTTTACATACTAAATTTTGGGTAGGTCCGTACAACTAACTTTTAGATACCTCCAATTCTTAAATCGTTAACAGACAAAAACTATAAAAACTGTGTGAGATACAAATTTTAATCACGATGTTTTCTAGTCAACCATGTCCTGATGTCTTGCATCAATGTTCTAGCCTTTTTCATAAACATAAATCTTTATCATCTATGACTTCTAAGTCGATGGGCGTTATATCTGCAATGCTAAAAGCGGCTTCGTCCGACAATTCGAAATGCGCTACATACTATCAAAACAGGCAGTCTATACACAGGCGATATCAGAATATCTTTGTGAATCTGACCATATAGGGCGTGCATTTAAAATAATGTTCCTTACAACACTAGCGAGCAGTTTCCTCTGAAGATATTTTAGTCCTTTTGTATATGGCATAATCCTACATAGCACCAAGCAGATTTTTGATGCGTTTCAAGCTATATATCGCAAGTGTTTACGAAAGGATAAACATTTATCAATCATTACGCTTAGGTATTTCAGAAATTAATCGATTCTATGCAACAAGGGCCCTTTTTAAGGGTAATAGTTTCCCTAGTTTTCCAACTACTTATCCAAGCCGCTTCGGTCTTATGGTCACCTAGAGTTAATCTCTTTAAGCTAATCCAGCACTTAACGTTTTGCATCTGCAAATCCAACCATTTTCGCTTTTTCAGGTAAAGTTAATCTTAATAGTCCATTAATCTTAAGATTACACAACAGTTGTCCAAGTACCGATCCTTGGGGCTCTCCACCAATAATCATGCGTCTATTCATACCTACATCAGTCTCATAAACTATCGAGCGAAGTTATCAACAGTATGATCCCAGTTTCTTGTTACACAGTTTCATTGCCTCCTTGAATATTTTACTTTACTTCATGTCTATAAATTTAAGGACAATGGCTTCAATCTCTGTTGTCGTAACCAAAGGATAGCTTAAAATATCACTAGGATAATTTTTTGGTATGCTGGTGCTTCTTGCTGAGGGAAGAGATAATCTACAATTATTTTTAAAATTTGCTCTTCTTTTGGTTGCGATGGGTCAATACATTTGAGCTTCTTAGTTACCTGCAAGGCACATCAATCAAGTACCCACATTATTACAACAAATAATACAACAACAATAACCACATGTAATTTGTTGGTATAAATAAACATCTTACTTTTCAAAACAGGGTAGCATCGTCAGAGTGTATGTTTCTCATAGGAAATTTCAACATACAAATATTCGTTAAATGTTTGAGGATGACCCAAATTAGCATGTTCTTAGGCTGATACCTATACAATCCAAATGTGACATTGTGCGTGGCATAATGACATTAGTCACCTGGTCTAGTGCTGCACCTAATAAATGCGGCTTGGTTACCTGCTAATATACCAAACCCACAAATTATTCTCACCTAATCACATACATTAAAAAAACACTGATGATGGCTCCTCCGAATTGCATTTTTTTAGGGCCTTCCTCTTATGCTTATAGTCTTGTTGATGTGCAAAATCCTCTAAACTATCTCTCCTTCTTAAATATTGCCTTCTGAAAGGTATACACTCAAATCTCAACTTTGCAATTTTATCATTTCACAAGTAAGCAGGTGGCTTCATTGATCTTTTTTGCTTTATAATTGATGCATCACATGACCTAGTCCAATATATATTGTACATACGTAGGTACTATTGCTGCTTTTTAAAATAACAGTTGAAAAACAATTTTGGACTCAAGTTTACAAGTGTCATTGAAAAAAATCAATTAAAGAAAAAGAGAGTTAAATACATATCTACACTCTAAAACATTAGCTAAAGTTTAGGATCATATACGAGGTCTGATCAAAAAATAACCGTTATTTTCAATTTTTTCAAAAAGTATTTATTTATTCATCAATAACTATTTTGTAAAAAATAAGTAAAAGTAATCCCCCTCATATATAATACACTTATGCCAGCGTTTTTTCCAATCCATGATTGTTTTTTCCACAATTCTGTGCGTTTCTGACGAATTGCTTCGCGCAAACGGCGCATAAATTCAAGATAGTATTCTTTATTGACCGTACGACCTTGTGGCAAGAATTTACGATGCACCACGCCATTGCAGTCGAAGAAAACAGTGAGCAAAACTTTCACATTTGACCGAACTTGACGACCAGGACGAGCATCGCCATTGACATCTTCTCGGCCTTCCTTAAACCGGTTATTCCACAATTGAACTTGTGTTCTGCTCATAGTAGACTCGCCAAACGCCACTGTCAACATTTCAAATGTCCTTGCGCATTTAATTTAATTTTTTACACAAAACTTAATACAGTTTGATCCATTTTTTCAAATAGTAAAAAATCGAAGAGCATACCAAAACACGACTAACCTTTTTATCTGACAAAAACAAACTGACAATCCAAAATAGCTGATATTGCCAGCATATATAACAGACATGTGTACCAACATAACAGCAAAAAAAATGCGAAAATCGAACATACGTAACTCACGAAATTTGAAAATAACGTTTATTTTTTGATCAGACCTCGTATTGTCGAAATTTTTGTTGAAATATTCTTAATCTCTAAATTTATATCGATTTTGTTGTTATTTAACGATATTTATCTTCTTTTACACAACAATTCATCTTGCCAAGGCTGAGTTATACAGGCCAATAAGTTAACTGTCACCAATGTCAAAGCTCTTCGAAAAACTGCT
This sequence comes from Nowickia ferox, assembly GCA_936439885.1. Taxonomy (NCBI): domain Eukaryota; kingdom Metazoa; phylum Arthropoda; class Insecta; order Diptera; family Tachinidae; genus Nowickia; species Nowickia ferox. Next base: position 57,713,180 of record OW387026.1, read on the forward strand.
CACAACAAAGTGGTCTCCAATTCTAACTGATAATGAGTGTATACCGGATCATCAATTTGGTTTTACAAATCAGCATCGCACCATTGAAAAAACGCATAGATTAGTTCAATTTATAAGGACAACATTTGCAGAAAAGAAGTATTGTTCTGCACTTTTATTGATGTTTCTCAAGCACTTGATAGAGTGTGGCATGAAGGCCTAATTTAAAAATTTAAGACATATCTACCAATAAACATTCTTAAGCTTTTACAAAGTTATATACTTAGCCGGAAGTTCACTCTTGTGGAAGGAAACTTCATGAGGGTGCCCGAATCAATCTCACCCGGTGTGCCAAAGGGGAGCATACTGGTGCCAGTTTTTTATTTGATTTATACTTGTGATAATCGAGCAGAAGTGTGCTCATGTAACATTTACCCTACGTAAAGATACTTGTTCCTCCATAAGAATCAATATTCAAATTGTTCCTCAACACTCACATGTAAAATACCTTGGTATACACCTTGATCAACGACTTACATGGAAACACCACATTGAATCTAAGCTAACAAAAATTAAACTAAAATTTAACTCAGTTACATTGGCTGATTGGTAGGAATTCCACCCTGAGTCTAGATTGCAAACTTTTGAATAACAAGTCGCTTTTAAAACCTATATGGTGCTACGGAATTCCGCTATAGGGCACTGCCTCAGTTTCAAACGTAGAGAAAATCCAACGAAGGCAAAACAATATTTTACAATTAATAATAAGAAACTCAAATTATATCGTGATTTGAATATGCCACCAGTGACTGAAGAAATTGCAAAATACGCAGGCAAATGTTTAACAAAACTCGAGTCACACCGTAATTCGCTTGCTTGTAATATCTTGAACTTCACTGGACACATCCGCTTAAAAAAGAGGGACACAAGGGCTCTAATACTTAACACTCCAGATGAAACTGCTTGAAAATTTTTTTTTGCTTTGCACGACGCTTAAGTATATATTATTGCTGCTATCACTGGTTCATGTCCGACAATTGTCGGGCCTATTAATTATATTTTGATTTAAGATTTGAATACTTATTGTTAGTCAATTTTTGAAGATACAATAAATAAACATATGTTAATATTACAGAAAAAAATAAAAAATAAATTCTCATAGGCCTTATTAACTAAATGAAAATAATTTATCTAAAGAAACTTCTTATGTGGCGAAATATAAGAACAAAAGCAGTAGTTATTATAATTCATACAGGTAAGTACTTAAAAATAATATTCTACTAACTAATTACAATAGTTCAGGCAAGTACAAAAAAATTACTATCATCCAGGTAAGTACTTAAAAAAATAAGATACATACAAAAATAATTACAGTAATTCAGGAAAAAATGGTAATATTTCAGGCTAGTACTTAAAATAATTTAAATAATTGCAATAGTTCGGGCAGGTACTTCGAAAATAATTATAATCATTCAGATATGTGAAAAATAATTATTACAATAAATCAGGCAAGTACTTCTAAAATACTCATAAGTTAAAAATAATTATTACAATAAATCAGACAAGTACTATAAAAAAATGAGGTAAGTGAAAAATATTTCATATAATAAAAATAATTTAACGGTGAGTTTCAGGAACTAGGGTTCGTTGATGGGAAACAATAGTCGAAAAATACCATTCTTTACTCTCACCTCCATCTTCAGTCTTCCTGGAGGGTAGATTGTCCAGCAATGGACATTGCGTTTAATGGGTGTCGACCGGATGGTAAAGTCTCTAACCGGATCTGTTATTGGCCCATCATCGTGGGTTAAACTAAGCATATGGTTGCGGGAGTATTTATTTTCTCTAATGGGGTTTGCCGTCTGCCGGGTAGATGCGGCAGGAGGATGGGAGACTGTTTTACGGTGGCGCTGTGCACGGAGTGGTGATAATGATTATAGGTGGAACGGTCGGTAGGTTTTCGACTCTTTTAATAGCCGGGTTCTTTCTCATTCTTTTAATGGTTTTCCCCATTTTGGTTGGCGGAAAATGTGCTGGGGCTGGATTAGGCGTAGCTGTCTTTCCAACGTGGCTCCGAGTTTTGTCAGGAGCTTTAAATTGGGTCAGTCTTCGTTCAATCTCTTTGGGATTTTCGACCTGATTGATGTGTAGGACTGCTGTTATTAAGTGACAATCGGATAGTTGTCTCGAGGGGTTACGTAGTTTTCCCCTACATTTTTAGTACTTAGTTGGTTTACTTCTATTCAAATTGGTCTGGGTAATATAAATGGGTTCTCAATAATTTCTTTACTTTTACTTCGAAATCTGCCATTTTAAATCTACAGTTGTATTAATTTATTATAATATTTCCTTTTATTGTTATATTAAGGTAATTTCATTAGTTATAATGATATTTGGTTGGACAAATTCCACAGTAGGCTCAACATTTCTTTTGAATTGGCATTCAGTTTTACTATTATTTAAGAGATTTCTAATGCAGTCTTTCTTAGAATACTCAATTTTATTATTTTTATTTTCAAATATCAGATTATTTTTCTTAACATTGGCTGAGCTTACACCTGGTATTTCATGTGTTGTCATTTTCTGGTGTCATTTTCATATGTGTGCTTTGCTTTTCATATTGTTTGTTAATTAATATATTTATACAAATTGAGAATCGCAAAATTATTCAGTTCGCTAGTGCCAATAGCAATAATAAGAACAAAATAAAGAAAATCTAAAAAAACGGCAAAGAAAGTGATGCAAAAGTCCAGGGCTTATGCGTGCCCTCTGCATTCGAGTTTATGGAAGCAGGATTCAATTTGGTTTAAAAATTTCGTGCGCATGAAGGAAGAAAATTTCGAGTTTCTGGTTGACTGTTTGATACCATGCATCCAAAAGCAAGATACAAATTTTTGGAGAGCAATAACAGTAGGTGAAAGGTTGGCATTGACACTTCGGTATTTGGGTTCAGGCTACAGTTTTCATCTTTTATGCGTGCCTTAAAAATAATTATATGATAATACAGATGAGTGGCTCAATATTGCAAAAGGATTCAAAGAACATTGGAATTTTCCTAATTGTTGTGGGGCACTAAATAGCAAACTTGTAAGGATTCAGGCACCACCCAATTCTGGCTCTGAATATTTTTGCTATAAGAAGCATAACAGCTTGGTTTGGTTAGCGTTGGTACACTCTGAATATAAATTTGTATACGTAGAAATTGGAGCGTATGGTCGCGAGTCGGATGGTGGTGTCTTTTCGAAGTAAATATTTTTAAAGTATACATATATGCACATGTATACATACGGATATATGTATATACATGTGTATGCATATACATATGTGTGTATATATGTATGTGCTATATTTTAATATTATACATTTTTTATTCTTCATTTCAGATATTCGCTCTCAACTGCGCTTGCAGAAATCACTTTGAACTTTCCACCTCTAAAAGTATTACCTGATGGAAGTGTACCAGTTCCATTCGCATTCGCATTCCCTTTGAAGACATATTTGCAAAAATCATGTTTTTACCATGATCAAATAACACATAAAATATTCAACTATAGACTTTCACGGACTAGGACCATTGTTGAAAACGCTTTTGGTATTTGTGCTGCACGTTTCCGAATTTTGCAAGAACCGATGAATGTAAAAGTGAACCCTATAAAGGACTTTTTATTAGCTATTTGTGTACTGCATAATTTTATGATCGAAAGCAAATCTGGATATGTCAATACAGTGGACGATGCTAATGGAATTCAGGCAAGATACAATGATATAAACGCTAGAGAAGTTCTTCGATCTGTACAATCAATAGCCTCAATTGGTAGGACGACTGATAATGAGACAGAGAGAGAAAACTGCTTTCTAAATATTTTAAGACGCCAGCAGGAGAGCAATTTTAAGTTAAATCAAAAAAAATTTCGCATCAATTTTTATGTTATTTTCAAATGCATCAATACATTTTTTTTTTTTTTTTATTTAGTACATATATTTATTTATTGTATCTTCAAATATGAACTAACAATAATTATTCAAATCTTAAATTTAAATATAATTAATTAGGCCCGACCAGTGTCGGACATAACCATAGTGATAGTTATTAATAATACATAAGTAGTGATAAGCCAAAACAAAAGTATTTTCAAGCAGTTTCTTCTGGAGTGTTGAGTATTAGAGCCCTTGTGTCCCTCTGTTTTAAGCGGATGTGTCCAGTAGAATTCAAGATATTACGAGCAAGCGGAGACTCGAGTTTTGTAGATATTTGCCTGCGTATTTTGCAATTTCTTCAGTTACTTGTGGCATATTCAAATCACGATGTAAATTTGAATTTCTTATGTACCATGTACCATATTATTATCCGTAAAATTTTGTTTTGCGTTCGTTGAATTTTTTCTATATTTGAAGCTGAAGCAGTACCCCATAGCTGAATTCCGTAGCACCATATAGGTTTTAAAAGCGATTTGTATATCAAAAGTTTACAATCTAGACTGAGGGTTGAATTTCTACCAATCAGCCAATGTATCTGAGTTAGTTTAAGTTTCATTTGCGTTAGCTTAGAGTCAATGTGGTGTTTCCATGTAAGCCTTCGATCAAGGTGTATACCAAGTTATTTCACTTGAAAATTTTGTGGAATAATTTTATTATTGATTGTAATGGGGGAACAAGTGTCTTTTCGTAGTGTAAATGTTACCTGAGAACACTTCTGTTCGTTTAAATGTATTCTCCACCTGTTTAACCATAGTTCCAGCTGGGTAATATGTTCCTGAAGAAGTCGTTTAGTGTACTTGAAGTCGTTTAGAGTACTTTTTAAGTCTTATTTTATGTTCGCTGATGTTACCAATCGCTTCTAGCTCTTCTTGGAAAGTAGTGGCATATTCAATAGACTGTTTAATATTTTCGTTAAAATTGGCAAAGTTGGGCTGAGTTTACATTTGGCAATTCTTGTGTGTCATGTGCCAAAAAAACGTAATTACTAACGAAAAACTGCTTGATTCAGACATGTATTTACTGATTTAAACTGTTTCCAAACATGTTGGATTCTATAAAATTGTCTTTTAGTTATGTGTGAAACTGTTTCACTTAATAAATACGTATCTGAATCAAACAGTTTTTCATTAGTAATTAGTGGTTACGCTTTTTTATGCATGTGTGGCACATGGCACACAAATGTAAACCCTGCCTTAGATTCAATATTATCGTGTCTTCTAAGCGTAATGTTTTCCGTGCAATGCCTACTAAGATATTTTTTGAATCCCAGCCAATTAACACGATTGATCACCTGCACATATGGAGGAGGTAAATCACTTCTTAGTGGGTTACAGATTGTAATGATAGTGGGAGAGTGATCGGAGAGATCTAGAGAAGCTTCAAAATGAACTAAATCTCTAGAAATATTTTTCCTTGTGTAAAACAACTCTCTACCTCTAGGTATAATAAGGCGCGAACCCCAGAACGTATGTTTTGCATTATAGCCAGCTGCCACGAAACAATGTCCAAGCGATTTTTAGAAATCCTCTTATTGATCCCCAGCGATTGAGAATCTGGGAGGGGAGTAAATTCATGATATAATGAAATTTGTACAAAAATTTTCTACACAAATAGTTATTAGTAGCTTGTAGATGCTCTGCACAAATGTTGTAAAGAATATAGTGCTTTGGTTTTGTCTTTATTTGCACTGCCGATCCACCCCATGCTTTTCCTCTAAGGTCCTTTAAATCATATAAGGTGTAGCCATTAATTTTGATTAGGCTTCTCAAGGTCAAATGAGTCTCAGAGACCAGCATTATATCAATATTTTTCCCCCGAAGAAGTGCTCGAGGTCATTTTTGTGATGGAGAATGCCGTTTTCGTTCCAGAAACATTATTTTAACGTTTTAATGGCTTCTTAACTGTTGCTTAGCATACTATTTTGCATCAAACTAGTCATATTTGTTGTGAAGGGGTTAATAGTTTGCACCAGAGTATCAATTGTGGCTTCAAGGCAATTGAAATTAAAGCTTGTGTTAGCATTTGTAGAATTATTAGGAGCTGACACTTTCTGTGTGGGAATGAAATTGATCTTCACGATACGATACATTTGGGATAATCTGGCCCAGCCACATTTGAGGAATATTGGCAGAATAAGTTGTTTCTGTTTGAGCTCGAGTTACTTTAAGTTTTTGACTCATTGTCTGCTTAACGAAAGAGTACCCAGGACATCCTCTGTAGATAGCTGTTTAAATACCTCCACAATTACTGCATTTTTTTATCAGTACCGTGCAATGCACAGCAAACAATGCAAACAGTATGTAAATTACAGTAAGTTTTTGTATGGCCATATTCTGGACAGTTATAGCACTGTACGGGCACTGTACAGGTCCTGTGGTACTTAAACTGTGATTTTTCGGTATAAAAAATATTTCAAGTTATAAATTGGATAGGTCTCATTTTTCTTCAATTTTATGTCATTTGGTTCCAGTTCAACGCGAAATAGAGGTTGGGGATATTTTCTCTATTTATTATATTAGACAAATTTTTTACCTTAAATTCCTGGAGTAAGTGTGCATCTTTTATTTTTTCTGGAACAACATAAGAATCTATGCCCTTCAATACGACCTGTTGGGCTTTAGCACTCTTAAGCTGGTAAGTGTACACAGAAAACAATAGACAAGAATTATGTTCAACAAAACCATATTATTGAAAAAAATTTAATTTCAATAATATTTGTCAATAACCTAATACAATATTTAACAATAACGCGTATTTTGAAATATTTTTTAATTTAATTTGTTTCTGTGTTATCTTGCTTGTTGATTGACCCAATGCCGTGATCTGCTATTGTTGTTGTAATTTTGATTGCTCGTGTTGTATACGTGTGGATTCCGACAAGCAGTCGAAAAACGTCGTGGCTTGATTTTTTAACTCAACAAAGTTATTTTTAAATTATATCATAACGCAATGCGCATATGTAGAAAAAACATAAGAAATCATGTTTTGAGTGTATTTATTATTTGCGTATCCAATAAGGATTTGTTTTTTAACTTTATGGTAAGTATGTTAGTCTATTACTCAAGAGGTTGCCGGTTCGACTCATCCCAAATGCATTTAGTTTCGAGGGTTGTGTGGAAAAATTAATAACCTTAAGATCTAACAAAAACCAAATTCTAAATAAAAGTTAAAACAAAAACAAACAAAAAAACACACATTAGAATTTGAAAAACAAATTCATTAAAAATTTTGGTTTCCGTTAACAACTCAATTGCCAATAACACAATCATTTTAATTGGAAATAATTGAGTTGATTTTGTTTTCTTATGTTACAAATGTGTTTTTGTATTTACAAAAATCGTTGTAGGCGCCTTTTTAATTAATATTTTAATTGTATTAACAAATAAATTTATTATATTTACAAATCTTTTTTTTTCTGTGTAGAAACTTGTTTTATTTTTTCAAATTCAGTAACCGTTTTTTTTCTTTTTCTTCATAAATTTGAATTTTCGTTTCATGAATATTACCAAGTTTTATTGGAAAAATGTGAAATTTATTCTCACCAATGATCGAGATTAAGTTTTTAATAAGGGCATTTGAATTTTTTCTCTCATACAGATTGGTGGTGGTTTGGATGTTTTGTTCGAGGAAACATCGGGTTTGTCATTGTCGTGTTGCAATATTTTAAAACGGTTTTGACGGCTTTGCCGTTAGAAAAGGACTATCATCAGATTTTTTATTTTTATGGTTTGCGTCAAGACTTTCAGAGCTCACAGTAAAGTAGGCATTTCTGCCGTTAGAACTCTCTGCACAATTGAATGATTGAAATATCATCAACGATTTTTGCTCAAATAGTAAAACCAATTACATCACTACGGATAAATGAGGATACTTCCCAGCAAGATCTCTAGCATTTGATGCTACTAAAATACCAACGGCAGCCCACGGGTCACTGCTTGCCGTTTTTCGCACAACTCCCAATGCTCTAAAAAAAATAAATTTCGTCGTACTGTTCTTCATTGCAGCTCTTGTTTGGTGGATTTTCCATTTCGATCAAGTGAATTATTGTGTTTTCTCCTTCTGCGATTTCTTGACAAATAAAAATGCCTTGTTCTCATTATATACATATATACATGTATAATATGTATATTCAAAAACTAGATTATCTTACTACAAAGTTCGATGAGGTATGTGAAACAATTCTAAGCGCCGGTTCCAAGAAATGTAGTGCTTTATAGTACTGGTTCTTTGCAATGATGCTTGCAGAACATTAAGCCACTTTTTGTACATCACGCGTCTTAAATTTTATGGGTCAAGTGGGTAGCGCAACTACACTCGGCAAATCAACAGCACCAGAACATGAGTTTGGGGTAAATACGGATTTTAAATGCTCAGCAAATAATTTACCTTTTTCAAAGTCGCTTCTTGCCCAATCTCCGGTAGATGTGCGCAGAGGTGGTTTAAACTCGACGGGTGTTTTAAAGCTTTCTAGCAGCGCGCCACAAAGAGTAATTAGATGCTGGTGTGACATCAAGACCTTCCAGATAATTTTTAAGAGATGCAGTTTTTTCAAATGCAAGCAACTCTTGGAGTCGTTTAGTGCACTCTTTAAACCTAGTTTTATGTTGAGGTGATCTGTGCTGTTGCCATTCCCTTCTAGCTCTTCTTTTTTCACACACGAGACGTTCAATATCAGTAGAATAAATTCTATTAAACCCAGTCTGCGGATGGGAGGTAGTGGCATGTTCAGCAGCCTGTTTAATATTTTCATTAAGGTTGGTAATGTTAGATTCAATATCATCGGGTGTTCTTAGCGTAATTTTTTCTGTGCAATGACTACTAAGATATTTTTTGAATCCCAGCCAATTAACACGATTTATCATCTTCACATAAGGATGAGGTAAGTCACTTCTTAATGGGCTACAAATTGAAACGATCGTGGGAGAGTGGTCGGATGAGAGATCTAGAGTAGCTTCAACTTGAATTAAAGCCCTACAGATATTTTTCATGAAGCCAAAATCTATAACATCCGGAATTTTTTGTATGTCTGTAGGCCAGTAAGTGGGTTCCCCACTCGAAATGACGTCCAAGCCCATTTTTGAAATTGTGTTGAACAACGCTCGACCTCTGGGTGTGATAAGACGCGAACCCCAGAACGTATGTTTGGCATTATAGTCCCCAGCTGCTACGAAACAAGGGCCAAGAGATTTGAAGAAATCCTTGTATTGATCTTCAGTAATTGCGAATCTGGGAGGGGAGTAAATTGATGATATTACAAAATTAGTGCAAAAATTTTCAATACAAATATTCGTTGCTTGTAGATGTTCTTCAGAAATGTTGTCAATAATATAATGATTGAGTCTTGACCTTAATAGAATTGCTGATCCACCGCATTCTCTTCCTCTTGGGTCCTTTGAATCATATAAGGTGTAGCCAGAAATTTTAAAAAGACTTCTCGAAGTCAAATGAGTCTCTGAGACCAACATTATATCAATATTTTTTTCCGTGAGGAAGTGCTCAAGTTCATTTTTATGTTGGCGAATGCCGTTTGCGTTCCAGAAACATATTTTTAACGTGTTCATGGTTTGTTAACTAATGCTTGAAGCAGTGTATTCTGCATTCGCAGCATTTCTTGCATCATGCTAGTCATATTTGTAGTAAAGTTGTTTATAGTTTGCACCAGATTATCAATAGTGGCTTCAAGGCGATTGAAATTAAAGCTTGTGTTAGCATTTGTTGAATTACTTGGTGGGGACACTTTCTGCGTGGAAAAAGAATTTGTCTTAACAGCATAGGCATTTGATACACGTGAAGTACTTGGTTGGCTCATTGGAGGAAAATTGACGGAGAAAGCATTTGCTGATTGAACTGGAGCTAATTTAGGTTTGGTCCCATGGTCTTTTTAACGAAAGAATAAACAGGACATCCTCTGTAGTTAGCGGTGTGATTACCTCCATAATTACTACATTTTTTTCAGCTTGATCTTTTGCCTTCGTACAGCTAGCAGAACCGTGCAATTCACCGCAGATAACACAAACTGTAGTTAATTTGCAGTAAGTTTTAGTATGGCCATATTCTTGGCAAATTGTGGCACTGTACGGGACTTGAACGCTTACGTGGCTCTTCAACTGTGATTTTTCGGTGCAAGAGAAACTTTACGCTATAAATTGGATGGGTTTCATTTTTTTTTCAATTGTGTGTCAGTCGGCTCAAGTTCGACCCGAATTAGGGGTTGGGGGACCTTTTCTCTGTTAATTATATTAGTAACATTTTTAACCTTAAATCCTTTGTCAATAAGAGCACATTTTACTTCTTCGGGGTCAACATATGAATCTATGCCCTTTAATACTATTTGTAGGCCTTTAGCACTTTTAAGTTGATAGGTGTAAAAATTTGTTTTGTTTTTTTCAAATTCACTAATAATTTTCCGGAAATCTTTTTCATCATATATTTGGATCTTAGTTTCATCAATATTACCTCGTTTAATTGGAATGCTGTGAAAAGTATTTTCACCAATGGCCGACAATAGTTTTTTTAAAAGCGTGTTAGAGTTTTTTTCTCTCAAATAGATAGGTGGTGGCTTAAAAGACTTTACCGATAATGCAGCGGGCTTGTCGTTATTGTCTTGCAATAGTGAAAACCGATTTTGACGATTAGTAGATGATGCGCTGTTATCACTAGACATCTTTTGAGCAGATGAAATTTTTGAAGAATTTGGGCTTCGCCCACGCTTTACCACAGTTATATACCTATTCATTCCGACTTGGACCTTGGCTTTAGTGCTACTGTTATCTGTAGTGATAACCTTGTTAAGTGATGTATACGAGCCCGAAGGGGATGATATCGCTGACTTATATGAAGAAGTACTAGGCAATTGTAATGTTAACGAATCACTAGTTGGCATTGGACAAAGCGAAGTTGATCGCTGACGAAAAAGTGGCTTTGCCGTTAGAAAAAGACTATCATCAGATTTTTTATTTTTATTGTTAACACTAAGAGCTTCAGAACTCACAGTAAAATATGCATTTCTGCCGTTTGAACTCACTTCACAATTTTTTGTTTTTGAGGTACTCATGTAGAGTATTCCTCAAGGGAACTTTGTTTGCGGTTTTTGTTTGTTTTTTTGTTTCTTGCTATGTAAAAAAAATATCAGCAATAATTGCTTTGCTTATTTATCAAAGTTAATATGTATTACTGTTATTATGTATACGAATATTTTTTGTATGATTTTTTGTTTGTTTAAAATGTATATGAAAAAAAAAACTCCGCTAAGACGTCTGTTCACTATGAAGGTTCAGCGAGAAAGTGTTTGTTGATAAATTCGTTACCATCATCTGTTTGTAGGTTTTTTGGTACTCTTCCCAATTCAAAAATATTTTCCATGCTCTGGTTGTTTCGATTGCCATTTTTGTTTCTAGTGGTACTGTCCATGCAAATTTTGAAAATGTGTCAATAACAGTTAACAGAAATCGATAATTTCTCTTTTCTCTAGAAGAGTCCCAATTTCAACTAAATCGGCTTACCAAAGACCATCTATTCCTTTCATTACAACTCTAGGACGCACAAAAACTTTTCAAGCTTGCTTATGGAGTTTGCTTACTAAATTTCCTTTTGAAGACATTAAGTTGTTTTACATATTTTTTGGAGAGTGTTGTGGTCTACGTGACGCACTTGTAGCTATTGATACGAATATGTAATTCTCCAATCTATAAATTTTTTCATTAAGCTGTTGAATATGTTCTTCAAAAGATGAATCGAATTTCATAATTGCGTTCTATATCTAATTTTATTTCGCGTTGTAGTTTCTCAACTTGCAATTGAATATCTTCTCGAATTATATTATTGTCTTTCTTAAAGTATGTTAATAATTTCTCTTCTAGTTTTTTGATTTAAGTTTGCAGAAACATCGTTTTCCTCCAGAGCTCTTGCAACATTTTTATTCCTTTTGCTTTGGCCATCAATGTTGTTGTTCGTATCCACAAAGAACCCCAGCAGCTTAGGTGCATTTTTCAAAGAAATTATGCTGGTAGTATCATTTAAATAATATCCAAATTTATCAACAGACATACTTTATATACATATGTATATATTTATTAAAGTTAATCTATTATATTTACTTCACGTAGTTCTTCAATAATTGATACAATCTCGTTATTTTGATTAGTATGACCTGAAGCTTGTGATGCAAGCAGTAGTCGAAGCCGATCTAATAACTCATTTGGATTGTCCCAGTATATATGTATAGTTTGGCTTATGGGCATTAAATTGCATCAAGCCGTCACCTAAATAGCTACCTCCAGGCTTAGATCCTGTTGATTCCAATGAATTCTTCTGATTTTTCTCAGCAATAAATTTCTTGGTAATATGTTTATATTTGATTTGGCCATCAGATTTATAGTCTCTTCTATATGTATTATTAGTAGTTAAAATCTTATTTATAGATTTCGAGTTCAAATTTATCAGTTTTTTAGTGTTTGATGAATCATTAGAGAAAATAGTCCGGGTGTTAGAGCCCATATTTGTCGTCATTCAATTTGAGGTAACTGTTGCCAAATTTCCATTCATTATTGAAATCTTTATGTGGACCATTGCTTATACCTAATTCATTTCTTGCTTCCAAGACTAATAAGTGATTATAAGTAATATCGGTATTGGAGCTCGGTGAGTAGAAATCATCTTCATTATTGTTATCACCATTCTCATTATTAGCATCATTAAACAAGATGGTATTATCAAATATTGTTTCTGCTGCAAGTTTCTTGGTGTACTTGTCTCTATCTTGACTGATGGCTTCTGAGGTTTTAAACTTGTATTGTTTTCAACTTCCGTTAGTTGTTCACGTGTATCTATTTCACAACTTTTTATACTACGAATCTTTTTCTTCAAGACATTTCTTGTCCACACCAACTGCTTTAAAACTTTCTCATCCACGTTTGCTAACAACAAAAAGAAGATCAGCTATTAGATCAGTTATCAGCAATTAGATCACCTTATCAGGTATCATATAAACTTATCGGGTATCATATCAGCTTATCAGGTATCAGATTAGCTTATCAGGCAGCTGGCCTGGTTTTCAGATCAGGTTATCAGGTACCAGGTTTGGGTATCAGATCAGGCAATCAGATCAGGTTATAGTCTGGTCTCGTTTTCAGATCAGGTTATCAGCTATCAGATCAGATTACCAGGTATCAGATCAGCTTATCAGGTATCAGATCAGCTTATCAGGTATCATATCAGCTTATCAGGTAGCGGGTCTGGTTTTCAGATCAGGTTATCAGCTATCAGATCAGGTTATCAGGTACCTGGTCTGGTTTTCAGATCAGCTTATCAGGTATCATATCAAATTATCAGGTAGCTGGTCTGATTTCAAACCAGCTTATCAGGTATCAGTTCAGGTTATCAGCTATCAGATCAGGTTACCAGGTATCAGATCAATTAAAGCAAATAGATGTATGAAGTTTTAAGTTTTTTTTAATAACTAAAGGCAATATTTTATGAGTAGTTATTATTGATAAATATATTTGTGTATAACTTAACATTCTAAATATGTAAATATGGTAACTCTATTTTTATTCTGACGTTTTACTTTTGTAATATAATTTTTTTATTATTTTATTCCTTATTCTTGGTATACATAATTCTTTAGAAGTTTCCTGTTCAATAAAATACGTTGTACTTATTACATCATATCATCGTAGCGTTTTTCTACAGGTTATGGGCCTAGGAACCGTATTATAAATTATAAATTTTTATTTATCAAACGTTTTAAACGATGACGGATATAAAAACTTCGTTGGAAGAGCTAAATGCTGAAAATTACTTCACATGGAAGTTTAAGATAGAAATGGGTTTAATTAAAGAAGGTGCCTAGGAAGTTTTGAGTACATCTAAACCAGAAAAAACTCTAATGCTTGAATAAAAATGAACTACAATGCCAGAACAACAATTTCGCTGTCAGTAAAAGATGATCATTTACACCTAATACGACAATGCACAACAGCAGCAGGAATGTGGCAAAATTTACAAAACTACCACGAAAGAAAATTTTTGAGCAATAACGTAGGCGTAATGCAGCAAATTTGTAACATGCGTTTGGGTATTAATGGGGACGTCAAGGTGCATATTGGTGAAAAGCGGGATTTGTTCCTAAAGCTGCAAAACTTAGGTGAAAATACGTTCAGTGAGAAATGGAATATCGCGATGCTCTTAAGTAGCTTACCAGCAAGTTGTAACAACATGATCACTGCAATAGAATCACGTTCTAAAGAACAACTGACGATCGGGTATGTTGAAACAAAGCTAATTGAGGAATATTCCAGAAGAAAAAATGGTGAAAGTGTTGACTCACAAAAGGCTATGATGATAGCAAATAAAAGGCAGGGATCTAGTATTCTTTTGCTACAAAAAAGGATATTTGAAGAAAAATTGTATTCGGTATAAAGAATGGAAAAGGAAACAACCACAACAAAAGGCAAATACGGTTTCAGGTAATGATTTTTGTTTAGTGGCAGCAGCAGAAGGTTTTGGAGAATGCATTATTGATTCGGGAGCTTCCTGCCACATTTGTAATGACAAGAGAGCATTCATAAAGTTAAACAGCACTAAGAAGAAAGAAATAAGTCTTGCAAATGGCGAAAAGGTTATGTCGGGTGGCACATGTGTAATACAGTTAGCGTTCAAAATGAATGACACCGAGTACAACAATGTAATATTTGAAAATCTTAATATATATAAAAATCAAAAACACGTTTATTTGTTATTTGTTATCTTCAATGCCCCAACAGATTTTCGCCTTCCACCCCACAAAATATTTGTAAAAGACCGGCACGTGTTTTTATATATATTCTACCCCGGTAAATGCTACGCCCCTTTCAGAAATAGTGATTTTAATAATATAAGTTAATTACCTAATAATAACTTAAGACCCTCCTATTCACTTCCCATTTTTCCACGGCACCTGCAACTCGACAAAACCAAGTAGAAATCAACCAATGGGATTAAAGCTAAAACAAATGCACAATCAACTAAATGCTACCGAGGAGGATCCCTTGCTGTGGCATTCATTCCTGGTCCTCACATCAGAGGCTACACATCAAAAGTGGAAGTGAAAGTGAAATTTGAAGTGAAAGTGAGAGAACATTTTTTTACGATTTAAATTTTATCTTTATTTTCCAATCTCTTCTTAACAATTTTAAGGATAACTTAAATACTAAATCTTAATGTAGTAAACCTTAACATATTACAAATTTTTCAAAGGTTTTTTGCCTGTTGTTGTGGTGAGAGAAGATAAGATTAATAATATAAGTTAACACATCTTAATATAAAAGACCCTCCTATTCACATCTCATTTTTCCAAGGCACCTGCAACTCTACAAAACCAATCAGAAATCAACCAATGGGATTAAAGAAGTGCAAGTGAGAGAAGATAAGAAAGGGATAACATAAGAGAGGGACTGGAAGTGCAATTAAATTATTAACAGAATGCCAAGGGCAAGGTCTAATATTGGTCGTCACACACGAACAGCACGATTTGTTCGGACAAGAAGAGAACAAAGAACAGAGGATCAGCGCCTGCAAGACAACGAAAACTCTAGAGCTCATATGGCACAATTTTTCCAAAATTAAATTCCGAAGCATCGTAGTGAACGTCTACATGCAGCTGCATTAAGACAGAGAGAGTTGCGCCAACGAGCAACTGATGCAAACATAGAATCAGAACGACAGCGTGATCGGAGAAATTAAGGCGATCAACTTTAATCGTCTGGCATTTGAATATGATCCAGAAATAGACTACTCATCGCACACCAAAGTAGTAACTGGTGATATGGACAGAATGTGACAATATTGCAATGCATTAAAATTTCATAACGAAACAAATAACATGTGCTGCGCGTCTGGAAAAGTTGTATTGCCTGCACTCAATCCACCACCTGAGCCATTAAAATCACTGATATCTGGTGTTTCAACTCAGTCTAAATTATTCTTAAGCAAAATAAGAAAATTTAATTCCTGTTTCCAAATGACATCGTTCGGAGCTACTGTAAGGGAAAACACAGGTTTCGAGTCTACTTTCAAAATTCAAGGGCAAGTCTATCATCGAATTGGATCTATGCTGCCAATGACCAATGCTGACCCAAAATTCCTGCATATTTTTTTTATGGGCGAAGAAGAAGAACAAGTGCGTATTAGATGCCATTACAATCACATTGCAGTGGCGAATGAGCGAGAAGTTGTTGCATTATTACAAAATTTTCTCCATGAGAATAACTTATTAGTAAGACTATTCAAAGAAGTATCGCCAAGATTGGCTAATGTTAATTATATGGTAGTCATAAGCGCAGATAAAGCACCCGCCGACCAACATTCCAGACGACCGACCGACCATCAATGACGTAGCCATCGTTATGGTTGGAGAGCAATTTGAACAGAGAGACATAAAAATTATGCGCCGGGACAATACTGTACAAACAATTCAAGATAGCCATCGCTCATACGACGCATTACAATACCCCATAATCTTCTGGCTATCAAATTAACATCAAGCAATGCGATCCAACGACCAGACAAGAAACAAATAAAAATATGAGTGCCATGAACTATTACGCCTATCGCCTAATGATGAGACACAATGAAGATAATCACATTTTAAAATGCAGACAACTGTTTCATCAATATGTTGTTGATATGTATTTCAAAATCGAAAGTGAACGTCTTCGATATATCCGTTTTAATCAGGCAAAATTGCGCGCCGAAGAATACATATATTTACGCGACGCTTTAAATAAGAACATACATAGCAATTTAGACTTCAACAACATTGGTCAGGCATATATATTACCATCATCGTATACAGGCAGCCCAAGACATATGCAGGAATACATTCAAGATGCGATGACTTTCGTACGAGCTTATGAACGGCCAGAATTGTTTATTACATTCACTTGCAATCCGAAATGGGAAGAAATAAAAAAATTATTGTTACCAGGGCAATCAGCGTTACATCGCCATGATATAACAGCGCGTATATTCAGACAAAAATGTAAATCATTGATTGATTTCATAACAAAACACCATGTATTTGGTGAAACAAGTTGCTGGATGTATTCTGTGGAGTGGCAAAAACGTGGATTACCACATGCCCATATCTTGATCTGGTTAGTCGAACAAATAAGACCGGAACAAATCGACAATATAATATCAGCAGAAATACCAGATCATAACACCGACCCTGAGTTATTCGAAATATTGAAATCGAATATGATTCGCGGTCCATGCGGTGATTTAAATCCGTCATCACCCTGCATGGATAATGGAAAATACACTAAACGTTTCCCAAAAGACCTCCTGTCTGATACCATAACTGTTGGAGAGAACTGATTGTGAAATTGAAATAGACAATAGATGGGTTGTGCCATATTCACCTTTGTTGTCAAAAACATATAAGGCCCACATAAATGTAGAATTTGCAGTTCTGTGAAATCCATCAAATACATATGCAAATATGTGCACAAAGGCAGTGACATGGCCGTATTTGAAGTCCACAACTTGCAAAATCAATACGACGAAATATCAAGGTATCAGATGGGACGGTATATAAGCTCAAATGAGGCAGTTTGGCGAATTCTCGGCTTTCCCATCCATGAACGAGACCCAGCTGTCATTCATTTAGCCATACATCTGGAAAATGGCCAACGCGTTTACTTCAATTTCCAAAACGCTATAGAAAGAGCACTAACAGCCCCAAAAACAACTTTAACACAATATTTTGAGCTTTGCAAGCAAAATAATATTTTTTACCACTTTGCACAAACTTGGCTCTACTCTGAAGTGCCATCCTATTTTACATGGAATAAGCTATCAAAGAAATGGGAACCGCGGAAAAGAGGTTCCCCCGTAGACGATTATCAAGGAATCTTCAAAGCAAATTCTTTAGGTAGACTATACACAGTGCACCCACGACAACGGGAATGCTTTTATTTGCGACTGCTATTACTCACCGTACGAGGGTCAACGTCGTTTGAACATTTAAGAACAGTCAATGGGCAATTATGCGCCAAAAACCACGACGCTTGCTTACAACTAAAATTGCTTGAAGATGATAACCATTG
This sequence comes from Nowickia ferox, assembly GCA_936439885.1. NCBI lineage: Eukaryota > Metazoa > Arthropoda > Insecta > Diptera > Tachinidae > Nowickia > Nowickia ferox. Next base: position 57,731,224 of record OW387026.1, read on the forward strand.
TGATACGACTGTAGCAGAAGCAGCATTTGGATCTTCAGCAAATCAAATCCGGCAATTATTCGCAATTTTGTTGATGACATGCTTCCCATCAAATCCAATTGGATTATGGGAAAAATATAAAGATTCAATGAGTGAAGATATTCTACATGAACAACATAGAAGATACCACTCTTGAATTTACAGAAGAAATTTATAACCAAGCGCTAATTCTAATAGAAGATACGTGCATGCTGATTGCAAGTGAATCATTGGCGCAATTTAAAATGATCTCACCCAATCGACCGGCACTCGACCTTGCCAATAATGAAGTAACGCGTGAACAAAATTATGATCCAGATGATTTGTTGCAATTTGTTTTGTCAAATGAAGAAAAATTGACAAACGAACAAAAAATAATATATGAGAGGATAATGCTAACGATTGCGGCAAAAGGAGGAGGCTTTTTATTTTTATATGCACCTGGTGGAACAGAAAAACCTTCTTCATATCCCTCATTCTTGCTAAAATACGATCGCAAGACAACATTGCATTGGCGATCGCTTCCTCCGGAATTGCGGCTACTTTATTAGAAGGAGGAAGAACGGCGCATTTAGCACTAAAATTGCCACTAAACATACAACAATGTGAAAAAGCAATCAGGAATGACAAAAGTGCTCAAAAAATGCAAGATAATTATCTCGGATGAGTGTACAATGGCGCACAAACACTCATTAGAGCCCTTAAACAGAACACTGAAAGACCTCAATGACAATGATATACTGTTCGGTGGAGCATTAGTTCTGTTGTCAGCAGATTTCAGGCAAACATTACCTGTTATCCCACGTTCGACTTATGCGGACGAAATAGATGCATGTCTGAAATCATCATCTTTATGGTGGAGCGTTCATACACTGAAGCTCACCATAAACATGCGTGTCACAATGAATGATGATCCATCCGCAGAAATGTTTAAACAACAACTGTTAGACATTTGAAACGGAAACTTGGCCCTCGATCGCAATACGCAATTTGTACGTTTTCCGGAAAATTTCTGCAACATTGTCGAGTCGAAAATCGAATTGATCAAGCGAGTATTCCCTAATATCGCAACAAATCATAAAAACCATAAATGGCTCGGTGAAGGAGCAATTCTAGCAGCGCGGAATGTTGATGTAGACGAAATGAATTACAGGATCGAAGATAAATTGCCTGGAGAATCTATCACATTCCGTTCAATAGATACAATGGTGGAAGAGAACGAATGCGTCAACTATCCAACAGAATTTTTAAATTCATTGGATATTCCCGGTCTTCCTCCACATAAGCTAGAATTACAAATTGGATCGACCATAATATTGCTGCGAAATTTGAATGCGCCAAGACTATGCAATGGGACGAGATTGGCAATAAAGAAAATAATGGGAAATGTAATTGAAGGTACAATCATTAGTGGAAGATATAAAGGCGAAAAAGTATTAATACCAAGAATACCAATGATACCCACTGATGTACCCTTCAAATTCAAAAGGCTACAATTCCCTATACGTCTTGCCTTTGCAATGACGATAAATAAAGCCCAAGGACAAACAATGTCCGTCTGCGGCATCAATCTCGAAAATACATGCTTTTCGCATAGTCAATTATACGTCTCATGTTCACGAGTTGGCAATCGATCAAATTTACATATTTATGCAACCAACGGCACAACAAGAAATATTGTACATGAATTAGCATTAAGATAAAAATTAAGTATCCAAATAGTTTAGATACTTTAAGAATTAAAAAAAAACAAAAACAAATTATTTAGAAGTAAGAAAAAAAAATAGAAATTTTGAATAAATACAAAAAAAAATATAAAACTTAAAAAAAATTAAAAAATGTTGACTTAAGAAAATACAAAACTAAATATAAAGAAAAACAATGTACAGAAAATCCAAGTGCATATCTAAGTGTTCAAAACAAAAAAAACATGTTAATAAAAAAATTCATCTGTTTAAATATTTTTGAACAAATTCTTAGAGTTTCATTTTTATATTCTCAAAATATAGATAAGTATTCAATAAAAGTACGGACGAAGTCGGCCGGGTCCTGTTAACAACAAATTTCGGTTAGTATCCTCAATAGTCCAAATTAGTTCAATCTAAAAAACTCTTTCGGGCAAAACGACGTTTGCCGGGTCGGCTAGTGTGTTATACGCACCAGCCGTAAATTTGAACATTTTGTCAGTGAACCAGTTAACATAAAAGGGATGTCAAGTCGATTATGAAGACGAAAAATGTGTTGTACGGAAAAATGGAAAAATAGTGCTTAATGCGACAACTAAATCGGGCTCTTACTTAATTACAAATGGACATTATTTATTATTATTTAAACGTGGCTAATGTTTGCTCAACAAATTGTATTCACTATTGGCATAAAGTTTTGGGCCATAGGGATGCACAAGCTATTAAAATTATGCAATCGAAACAACTGGGCAATGGTTTAAAAAAAAAATGGTGGTATGAATGATAGCTGTCAAATTTGTCCTATCGGAAAGTCAGCACGTACACCATTTCCCAATAAAAACGAGGTAAGTTCAAAAAACATTTTTGATTTAATCCATACCGATTTATGCGGCCCGAAGAAAGTTGCTACGATAAGCGGTAATCTTTATATACTGACATTTATAGACGATTATAGCAGATATTGTCACATAGATTTAATAAAACAAAAATCAAAAGTACCTGAAAGGATAATACGTTATATTTCTTTGATATATACAAACTTTAACAGAAAACCAAAAGTATTTAGATCCGATCGTGGTAAGGAGTATATGAACAAAGAAATAACCAATTTTTTAGAAAAAGAAGTCTTACAAATGCAATATACAGCTGAATACAGTCCAGAGCAAAACGGTGTCGCTGAGCGTAAAAATCGATCACTCATTGAAATGGTAAGGTACATGCTTGTTGAAGCCAAATTACCTCGCAACTTATGGGGTGAAGCCATATCTACGGCGAACTATTTACAGAACAGAATTTTTACGCGAACTACAGGGTCAACCCCATATGAAAAAATGTTTAATGAGTTTCCAGATTTAAGTCACTTGAAAATATATATTTGGCGAAACCGGTTTTGTTCACATTCCGAAAATAAAAAGAAAAAAATTGGATGCAAAATCTATTAAAATCTTCACATAAATAACAACCCAAACGAACTTGCAATTTTATTTAAAGGAACTAGTTACATAGAGGACAACAAAATTAGTGAAGAGTTCAGCGATTCGTGTAATCTTCGGGAATATGATACAAATCATACAGATTATCAACGGGCCTAAGAAGATCCGAACGGAGTAGTAAAGGAACGATTCCAGCAAGATATTTGAGTGTAGCTAGTGAAAACGTGGCAATGACATATGAAGAAGCAACACAAAGCAGCGATAGGGATAATTGGCTCGAAGCTATAAAAAAGGAAATTGAATCCATGAAAAACAATCAGACTTGGGAATTAGTTAAAAGGCCGAAAGACCGAAATGTTATAAGCTGCAAATGGATTTTTAAGAAAAAACTTGTTGAAGATTGCGATCACTACAAATCCAGACTAGTGGCTCACGGATTAACTCAACAATATGGAATTGACTGCGAAGAATTTTTTGCACCTGTAGCATCACATACAACTCTGAGTTTTTGCTATTGGTGGAAAACGAAAATTGAAAATTCGTCACATCGACTGTAAGACTGCATTTTTAAATAATCATTTAAACTAAGAAATTTTTATGGAACAGCCAATAGGTTTTACAGAAAAAGGCCGCGAAGATCTAGTATGTCGTCTAAAGAAATCAATGTATGGATTGAAACAATCGGCAAGATCGTGGAATCCAAGTATTCATGATATACTAATAAAATCTGAATTCCGGCAAAGTGCTTTGATCCATTTTTATATATACATTCAGAAGGGGATGAACTAACGTTTGTTTTAATTTACGTCGACGATATTATTATCGCATCAAAAGATGAGTATTCAAAAAAAGAAGTTAAGAAAATTTTGGAAGAAGTTTTCGAAATTCGTGCTTTGGGGCCAAGAAAGTATTATCTCGGCTTGCAAGTGGAACGTTTAGAAAATGGTCATTTCTCAATTTCACAATCACAATACATTGAGAAGGTATTAAAGGAAGCTGGGCTTCAAAATTCAAAGTCCTCTTCTATTCCAATGGATGTTTCTTATGGTAAATCTACCACGGAAAAAATTGTGTTAAATAGTAGTCAACGATATCAGAAGCTCATTGGAATTTTGCTTTACATATCATTAAATTCGAGACCAGATATCACAGCAGCAGTCAACATATTAAGTCAAGTAATCAGTAACCCAAATCAAGAGGACTGGACCGAACTCAGAATAGTGGCAAGGTACTTAAAAGGAACCGTCAGTATGAAGCTGTATATATCACCAAATAATGACGAAACTATAACTGGCTATTTAGATGCAAATTGGGGCGAAAACAGATCAAACAGAAAATCTAATAGTGGCTACTTATTTAAAGTATATGGTGCTGTGGTTTCATGGGCTTGCCGCAAACAGACATGTGTGGCGTTGTCATCAACGGAAGCCGAGTTTGTAGCACTAGCTGAGGCAACCAAGGAAGCATTATGTTAAAACAGTTGATAGCGGATTTTGGAGAAAACATAACTGGTCCTATCGTAAGTAGATAGTTAATGGCGGAGAACGACATGTTTTAGGAATTCAAAACCGGGAGAAAAGATAAATGGTGGCAACTCTGTTGCATATGGAGGGATTTTGGGGATTTTTATACTGGCTATGTGTGTGTGTGTGAGTTTTATTCTTTCTATGTATCTATGTATATGATAATACATACATACTTGTGTGTACAGCTTTTGTTGTTATTGTAGAGAAACGTTGTGCTTCTACTGTAATGTATCTGGGAAATAATCTAATAGCTGCAGAGAGTGGCAACCCTGAATGAAAGTGGAGAGGGAATGTATTTGATAATGTGTGTATATGTTGTTGGACGAGGGTGTTATTAAAAATATTGTTTCGTGCTTCATGACAGAGGAATTTTAATTTCATATTATTATGAAATTTCATTATGTGTGTATGTTTGTGTTTGTGTATTACGTCATCTCCTCTGTGCATGTGTGTGTATTTTTTGCTATAAAATATTATCATATATCTGAACTTCCCTAATCCTAGTATGTTTTTCATATTGGAGGAAGAGATTGCTTTATATTTTGTCAAGCTTAAATTTGTCCAGTGTTAAAGTCTGTCGGGCAGAAATTTGTTTATATTTGTATAAATATTAATTTCAGATTTTGTAAAATTCTTTTGTACGATCGTGTCGATTTTGTGTGTGTATGTGTGTGCGTTCAACCGTCAATAGCTTGGGGAACAGTTTGTATGTTTTCATGATATATATATGTAAGTGTAATTGATAAAATCCAATAAATATTTGAGCATGGGTAACATATGTACATATGTATCTACAAATTGATTTTATGTATGTATGTATGTATGTACATTCAAATAAGTCTGTGTCTCCATGTTTAAAAATACATTTTTGTCATATGCGGTATTTTGTTGTTGTTGTAAATATTCGCCTTGTGTATAGTTGTGAAATATCTCCGTATTTTTTTATTTGAAATTAAAAAACATTGTATTATTATACCCTTCACCAAAAATGGTAAAGGGTATATATAGGTTTGTCCAGATTTTTGTAACTTCTACAATATTCATTTACGGGCAAATAAAGTTAGTTATTCTGGATCCTTATGAATAGGAGATGAAAAAAAGACATGTCCGTCTGTCCGTCTGACCGTCAGCATGTACGGATTTTCTATATGTTGCTTGAAAGTGATTGTCTGAAGCTCCTAAAAGAGTTAGAGAGCTCGGAATTGGACTTAATCGACCGCATTTGTCTTGGCACGATTGGTATTGAAAATTAGCAAAAATAAAGAATCGGTTCTTGCATTTTCTATATATAAAGTTTTATGACACATTTTTTACAAATCTACCAAAAAAGTTGTCGTGCATAGAACCAACAATATTTAACTCTGTTACTAACCTCACTAGCTACCCCACCACTGAAGCTTGCTTAAATTTACTCTATATTTACTTTACTTAAACATTTTCTTTAACAAGCATTATTTCTTATTAAACCCCTTTTTGTCACCAATACATAGCCATTGCCTTATGGTGTTTTTGCTTGGCACATGCTTTTTCGTACGCATGCATATGAATTGATGTGTATAACAATGATTAGCGTCATGCAAAAAACTATATGTTTATATGTATGTAGGTATAAATATACGCTACCATGAAGACCATTCCCTCGTACACACACACATATGTATATGCAAGTTATTATTTCCCTTTGTTGGGAAAATAAAAAAAAACACAATTTTTTAGACGGAGAGTGCGTCCGCTCTTTATTGAAGTTAAATTAAAACTTAAAGTAATTTACATTTTGGTTCTATATTATACTCTATTTTCTGCTTAATTGACTTATTTCTAAAAGTGGCATAATTAGCAATATCAAAGCTGTTGCCCTCATTTCCCAAGAAATGTTAAAACAATTTTTTAAAGAAAATTAATTATATTTAATGCTCAGGTTGCATTATTGGTAGGTGCAATAAACTCTATAATTTCTTTTTAATTGATTGCAACAGCTTGGTAAATTGTGACTTTGCACTTTTTATTTTAGTTATTTTATTTTACTTTTCAAATAAATGTTTATGTTAACTTTTTAATAAAAGTTTACGTTAACTCTTCCCCTCTTAAGTCGATTGTCCTCAATCGATTATTTATTAATTTGGGGCGTCGAAATTTGCAGAAATGGCCCATTTTTTACATCTGGGATATAACCCGTGCTTACTTGCGGTTCTGAAAATATGTACCATTTCCGCTTAAACTTTAAAACTATTACAAATGTTATAAAAAAAAGAATTAAGATTGCCACATCTGTGCTTAGACTAGTTACATGTGTATTTTTATTTTTAGTCGTTAGTATTTCAATTTTATCTTCATGCTGCAGTTGTTTAATGTATAAATTTTCAATTTTTAGATTAAGTTTTGTATTATTATTTTCTTTTATCTTGGTAATTAGATTAGGTAACACAAGTGTATCGTATATCCTTAGATTAGAATTAATATATGTTTTATTTAGTACATTAATTTTACAATTTTCGAATCTGATAAGAAACGTTCCCTTCTGTTTTATTTTTAATTTACTGCAGTCATGAGTTATTATGCCTTCAAAATTTTTAAATACAATCAATCCTTGAATAATTTCTGTAACTGCGGTTTTTTCTGACTTTTCGAGTTCACATTGAGCCTCTCTAAAATCTAAGATATTTGATAAGCATTTATTGTCTAATGTAATTAAATTTTTTTCCAGGTTGTCTTTAACGTTTCTCGAATAAATGTTATTATTGTTATCGGCTAATATTTCTGTTTGGTTTAATATTATCGATTTATTTTGGATGTTTGGCAGGGGTTCAAATATTATTTTTGACAAAATATTAGACGAAAATTGGGGTATCAGTAGTGTCAATATGATTCTGTTATTTTGAAAAAGTACTACAATTTTTATGCTACTATAACTATCGAAGTCCGTGATTAAGTCTAGTTCCTTTTGAGTCAAAATGTCAGCGGGAATAACTCCTAACTTGCAGGAAAATATTATTCGTCCAATGTCCTCGACATGATTGTTCAGAAGTAGTATGTCATTGTTAACTCTGTATATGTGTTGGATGAATTGAACTTCATCTTCTAGTGTTTTAATTCTATTTTGTGTTTGGGATTTAAATTCATTAATGTAAGTACTAATGAGAACTTGTTGTTTGTTTATATGTTTTGTGATATTATTAATTTGTTCGCTCATTAGATTGTTTACGAGAGTTAAGTTATTAATTGTTGTGTTAGTAGCCTGTTCGCTATCGTGTATTTTTGATATGGTTTTTTCCTTTTCTTTTTTTTTTTTTGGTATTTTAATATAATGTATTATAATAAATTTTCTTAAAAACTTTTGACAAAATAATATAGCTTTAGAGTATTTTCAATACTACTAAACAAATAAAATTAAGTAAGGTACAATACAACTTATAATATTTTCTACCTTGATTCTTCTGGAAAATTTTTAGAGTTGATAGTCGGCTAGCACGTAATGCTTCCCGTTTGCTGCTGCTACTAAGGGACCGTTGTCTATCAGGATGTTGTCTATCAGGATGTTTCTTCTTTCTACTTCCACTTTTTACTCGGATGTTTCTCACTTTTAGCTTGGGTGTTTCTCACTTTCCACTCGGATGTTTCGTGGTTGTCTCTTCACTGCTTTTGTTCTGTTTACTTCGGGATTATCTCAATTTATTTTACTTCAGTTTAACTCCACAGTATTACTTTATTACAGGATTGTCTCAATTTAATTCCACAGTATTAATTTTTATTACAGGATTATCTCAGTTTAATTCCACAGTTTAAGTTTTTGTTACTTTTTATTTCAGTTCAACTGCACAGTTTCTAGTTTATGTCTTACGACTATTACACTTAGTTACTCCTTCTTTATTTATTGGAGCTTTGTATCGCTTTATAGTTTATCTTAAGCTTTTGCTGTAAGTTTTCGTTTTTAAATTCTCTCAATGATAAGCTTTTTCTTAACGGAGCAAGACTTGGATTTAAATTAATTGTACACCGTTTTTTTTTTTTTTTTTTTTTAAATATGTTTTGCACTTTTTAATAATAGACTTTACTGCACTTCTTCCTTGTTTCGAAGGATACACTTTATTCGGGCTTAACGTTTACTACACTGCGAACTTAAGGATGAATGCGCGGTAGACTTAGTTACTGTGCTACTTGAGGACATTTGTTACTAAAGGATTTATTTGTTATTTTTATTCCTTTGTAACTGTGCTACCTGAGGACATTTGTTACTAAAGGATTTATTTGTTATTTTTATTCCTTTGTAACTGTGCTACTTGAGGACATTTGTTACTAAAGGATTTATTTGTTATTTTTATTCCTTTGTAACTGTGCTACTTGAGGACATTTGTTACTAAAGGATTTATTTGCTCGGGCGCCAGTTATTATTTCCCTTTGTTGGGAAAATAAAAAAAAACACAATTTTTTAGACGGAGAGTGCGTCCGCTCTTTATTGAAGTTAAATTAAAACTTAAAGTAATTTACATTTTGGTTCTATATTATACTCTATTTTCTGCTTAATTGACTTATTTCTAAAAGTGGCATAATTAGCAATATCAAAGCTGTTGCCCTCATTTCCCAAGAAATGTTAAAACAATTTTTTAAAGAAAATTAATTATATTTAATGCTCAGGTTGCATTATTGGTAGGTGCAATAAACTCTATAATTTCTTTTTAATTGATTGCAACAGCTTGGTAAATTGTGACTTTGCACTTTTTATTTTAGTTATTTTATTTTACTTTTCAAATAAATGTTTATGTTAACTTTTTAATAAAAGTTTACGTTAACTTGCATAAGAGTGTTCATATGAACAACTACAACAACAACAATACGCTACAAATAGTATTGAAAGAAGAATATCCAATTGTATATACGTATGTATGTAGTCAAATCTACGCACAGCAACAATACGCTAGCAAACGTATTGAAGGAAGAATATTAAGTTGTTTGTGGTACGAAATGGGATTTTTGTTTTTGTATACAAATAAAGTATTGTGCTAATGAATGCGTGTTGATAAAATATATAAAATATATGTGCCCTTAATTATGAAAGTGGTCTAAGTCAGATATTTAATAGATTACATTTGAAGAAATTAAAAAAATATTTTTATATTATGCAACATTTTAACTAATAGTTGTACTAGTGTCGATTAATAGAAGTTTATTTACGGCCTTATGTATAATCAAAAATTGGCATGAAGTTAGCATAAGTGGCGAAATTGAACGTGGTCTTAACGTGTTTTGCCATACAATTTTACATTTAAAATTATGCTAGGATGTAATCCTGTGTTAAAACAACATTATGCGATGATTTTTAATGTCAAATTGTATAGAGGAACTCATCAACAAGTAGTTCAATTTTGTGACTTATGCTAACTTCATGCCAGTTTTTGATTATACATAAGGCCGTTAATATTTATTAAATATTTTTTGAAGTTTTTTAGAGATTTATTTCATATTTCGATGCAGAAATATATGCATATGACTTAGACCACTTTCATAATTAAGGGCACATATGTATGTATAATTGTAAATACGTATATTCAATGTGCCCAAGTATACATACATGCATATGTATACGTATAAATTCGTTTGCTATGTCGGTACTATGTAAATAAGCGCTTGTTAAAGAGCATTGGTTTTTTATAAATATTTCAAAGGGGATAGGATTGTGTTTGATTTGCTTGTTTGTTTTCTGAATATAATATATAACAAAATGCATAACATTTAAAGGCTAACGTGCTTAATAAGTAAGAAGTCAGTTTGTCATAACTTCTATGCTGAGTTTCGAACTTCGTTGAAAATTTTTTTTCAATATATTTTTGGAAAAAAATCAATCAGGGATACAAAATAATAATTATTGTTGAATTTTCATAGAAAAAAGGCAAAACTACATACAAGGAAGCATCAAACAAAGTGGACAATCACACCATTTTAATTATTCTAAACTATTTTCTACGCTCCAATTTTAAAATTATAATTTTTATTTTTTAAGCAGAAATAATTGTTATTTCCTGATTTTTATTTTTTAACTGGAAATAATTGTTATTTTCTGATTTTCCTTTTTTCCAGCAGAAATTGTTAGTGCTTTCGTTCTGCTAGTGTATGTCAGAATATTTACAATTAACTTTGGTGTTATTTGTTCCTTAAAAATTATCACATGTAATTTGGCTTACAGAGAGATACGAACTATAGCCTACTGAAATAATAATTATAGAAATAATTATTTTCCGATTTTTATTTTTTCGAGAATAAATAAAAATCAATTTGTGATTTCTACTTTTTCGAACAGAAATTAAATTAAGTTACATTGTGGGAAAAAATACATATACCTACATAGGTACATACTTACTATGAACTTATAGGTACATATAGGATATACCTAACTACTACGACAGGATCAACGTGTAGAGATTCCGTACCAAAAAACGTGGTAGCCGCCCAAAGCTGCGAACCGCTATTTTTCACACTTTTTTGATATGGCTGTCAAATGAAAGGGATTTTCCAATGGAAAAATCATGGTGGAATCATGCTGAAAATTTGAACTCATTTACTGATATTTGGCGTTGTTTTATTAAAAACTAATACACATTTTTAACCCTTTTACATACTTATGCATATTTTCGTCACATACATATATGTATTCCAGTTCACCCAATTTAATTCAAAAATTTTAAAGTGTGTACATACATATTTATAAAATTTCGGTACTTTGTACACACAGCGATACCATTAGACAATTATTTCAACACTTGTATTTCTTATAAATACTCCCAAGAAGATAAGCTTGAATGGCTGTATTTGAATCTGTCTTCTTATGGGTGAATACATTAAAGCTTGGATAGGAAAGCTATCCAACTGGCTGGCTTGATAATCTGAGTTCAGCTTTGCAGTGAAACTACTATAGATTATATAAGCATAATATAGTATGTTTTAATATGAATGTACGAAAATAGCTTAAACACAAATGCTTTAATCACAGGGAGATTTTGTATTTGCGTTTAAAATTACTATGTTCGATATACTTAGGTACTTTTTAATTTTTGGTAGGTACATAAATACCTTATATAAGTTTTGTAAAAGTTGAAATGGTACTTATATAGCTCTGAAAAGGCATAAATTTTTGGTTGTAAAATTATGTGCCTTCTTGAGTTATTGTAGGGTAAAATCATGTGTTTTATTGTTGTAAAAATTAAACTATAGCGACTCGCACTGAATTAGAGTGAAATTGTTTTTACAAAATTCAATTATTTATATATATAATATACATACATATGTATGTGTAGGTATAAATTTATGAAACGAAGATGTAATAAAACGAAAGCTTATGCTTACTAACTTATAACTATTTATTAATTATATTCAGAGACAGGTATTCATACATATGAACCTAAATACTTATGTAAGTGCTATTTAAAATTTTACTGGTTCCAAACCTTAATTTTTGCAGCTCTTGATTTCTTTATAATTTAAACAAAAATTTTCGAAGACATTTATACGAATGTTAGGCCGGGTTTACATCTGTGTGCCATGTACCCTACATGCGTAAAAAAAGCGTAACCACTAATTACTAATGAAAAACTGTTTGATTCAGACACGTATGTATGTACATATTTATTAAGTTGAACAGTTTCATGCATAACTAATAGACAATTTTATGAAATCCAACATTATTGGAAACAGTTTAAATCAATAAATACATGTCTGAATCAAACAGTTTTTCATTAGTAATTACTGGTTACGCTTTTTTTGGCACATGGCACACAAGAAATGCCAGATGTAAACTCAGCCTTACAAACTGCAAGAAATGAGCAGGATGGATCACACAAACCTCTAAAGTCTGATTCATTTTTTTCATATATTTTTGCATAAACATAATATATACTACAAGTGATGAAAATTGCGCCCTTAAAAATATTAATTATTTTTTATAAATAAGGCAATTGTTTTAAAAATTAAGCCTTGCAATTATTTATGTATAGATATTTATTAGCGCAATATTGACTTCGGTGTGAATCGATATACTTATATATCTATTTGCAATTGTACAACAATAAAACATGTATTCGTCCCCTACAATTAAAAAATCGGCAACATTTGGCTTACGTAGATTATTTGCAAGGAAATTGCATGAACACTTCTTCTAGTTTATTTATATTTTTTCTTTCGATATGTATATACATATATACATACATACACATGTTTGGAAATGCCAATGTTATTCTTGTACGATTTATACCCAGCGGGAAAAATAAAGATAAAGGATACCTTCTAGAAGGCCTTTGCACTCCTTCTTTTGGATGTACAAGGTCTACTCGCTTCATTCCACTCTTATATCATTTTTGCCTTTCCATTTCGCCTCTTTTGCCAGCAATTCTATCTTCAAATTAATTGATTTTTACGATTTGGTAAAAATACACGCAAAAAATGTTACTCCTCTTCCCCCTTTTCATAAAAGGGAATGTGGAATGTGTATCGTATCTTTTATGCAAAAGATTCGCGGCCTTCTATAAGGCATTCTTTAGCAGTTAGATAAAAATAGTAATTGATTTAATAAGGCCTGAAGTAAGAATATATTCTGAGTTTTCCCGCTGGGTAGCAACGTACTCGCTTTGTAACAAAGTAGTGGTTGGCGTACACATTGTACATGCCAGGGATGGAAAAGTTGGTACAATTGTACCATTTTTAGCACTATTTGAATGCCAAAAGTACCGTAGCACCACAATGGCCATTTTAGCACTATTGAATTTTTTTTCTATTATGTAATATAAATACAAATAGCATTAAAAATATAGAATATATAAGAAACCAGTTTTGAGCGCAGGTTCATGTAGAAGTTATTAAGTCCTTAAGAAACGACAGGATATGTATGTACCTTTTGCTCGAAGGTATTAGAAATGAAAAATTAGGTAAATGAAGCGATGTTTTCCGATATTTCAAAAATATGTTGGAGGAATGTTATCTATTCCAAATTCATCTGCAAATGTGAAAAATATATTTCCAAAGGATGGAAAAGTATATCCTAAATGTTACTTTTATATTCAGATCTCAGCAACTAATAGTCTTTTTTATACGTTCTGAAATTAAGGCATAATATTAATTAATAGTATTAATTAATAATATTATAATCATTGAACTTCAAAGTGCATTTTTGTCAATTGTTAATCTTTTACACATATACTAAGTGTGCCTTTTTAGTTAATTAATAGAAGTATTAAAAAATTAAAACTAAAGAATTTGGTACAATCGTACTAAAAAAAGTACAATTATTCTTGAAAATTAGTACAATTTCTAAATCTGATTTCTCATCCCTGGTACATTCATACAATTATAAATACATATACATATCTACACTTGAAGTAACAAACTAATCAGTGTTGCCAGAAAATGCTGATGAGAGAATGTTAAATCGGTAAAAAAAATTCTGCTAAAGTGTTCTACAGAAGAAAAGTATAATGCTAGATTTAAATGTAGAAAAAATTACTGAAATAGCTTTGAATTTCATGTTTATACAAACTCATTAGTATTTACATGTATTTTTATAGCACATACAAACATAAAATAGTTAATGATTGTGGTTTTTTTTTAAATGTTATAATAACGTTAAAAAAAGTTTTAACGCATTAATAATCTCAAATTATTATTTTACTCATTCAGTAAAATATTTGTTTATTAAAAATACGTAGGTACATTGAAATTGATTATTGAAGGGTTAGCTGGATCATATGCGCATTTCACTGTTGCTAGTGCAGATCATCAGGGAACATTTACCCTGCAATAAATACATGTACATTTATGAGAAAAATCCTTCATACAGAAGAATTTTTTTAAGAAATTAAAATTTTATATTTTCAACAAATTCTGCCAGAAAGCATTTAGCAGAATTTTTTGCAAGTTGAATACTGTTCAACTAATGAAAATGCAAGATCTAGCAGTGAAAATGCTAAAATGGCAACAATGAAACTATCCCAAACGCTTTTTGCTGTCATTGTGGATTATTAGTGCGTTAAAAACTTTTAAACGTAATTGCAACATTTCCTATAAAAATACCTGTAAATACTAATGAGTTTGTATAAACATGAAATTCAAAGCTATATAAATAATTTTTTCTACATTTAAATCTAGCATTATACTTTCCTTCTATAGAACATTTTAGCAGAATTTTTTGACCGATTTAGCATTCTCTCACCATAATTTTTTGGCAACACTGGTTGTTATATTGAGAACTTATGGATTTTTTTTAAAGACATGTTGATACATACATACGAGTACATATATGTATATAAATATGCACAATTAAATATAAATTCGTTTGCTAATGTCTGTATTGTATATGTATCTATATGTATGTTAAAAAAGTAAATCCCTTGCTAAAGATCATGGATTTCTTATAAATATTTTAAAGTGGACAAGATTGTTTGTTTGATTGATGGTGCTTGTTGTTGCTATTTTCTTTCTTTCATTCATGTGGTTTTTGTTTCTTTTTTCAATAAATTTAGTAAAAAGTACTTCTACTTAATTAAGGTGGTGTTTGTGTATAGGCAATCAGCAGGGATTGATTCACTGGCTGAGTTTAATTAATGATGAAGGTACTTATGTATGTATATAAATACCTACATAGATATATTTTTTAAAAAAGATTCAAATAGGTACATATACATAATAGGTACATATATGTATCTGTTTTATATTTTCTAAAATTCTTCAGAAAAACTCCTTTATAGTATATATGTACATGTAAATACATACATATCTATATGTATGATGTAGTATATGAAAGAAATATTTTTTAATATGTAGGAAAAAAACAAAAATGTTGAGATGAGAATATGAACTCAAGTTCTTCTATTTTCAGAACGAATGTTTGATTCACATTTTGTTTTATTGGCATTTTGCACTTATTTTAAAGCTCTAAAACTTATTTTAATTACATACATACATACATATGTATGTACCTATGTAGGTGCTTATGTACATATGTATCTATATATGTAAATAAGTATGTATGTAATACCTACATGAATGTTTGTATCTAAGTACTCGTATGTATACCTATCATTGCAAATGATATATTTATTAATGTTTTCCCCAGCAAAAAAAATTAATGCGTTCAAAATTTAATAGTGTTTCATGCTTTCTTTAGCATTTGTGTCTTCGAATGCATTCTAAAGATCATCGCAAATCGTAATAAAGCTATAGTTTTTGAACTCATCAAAAACGCATGCAATATTACTGGGTAATTACATTGGAATAAATATCCACACGAAATAGGCATGTATGTAAAAATAGAATTAAATCAACGCTTTGACACATTGTCATAAAACAAATTTTATCTCCACCAAATAATAAGAGTACAATAGCTCGGTGGTAGAGAGTGTGTCTTGACAGTCTTAACAGCAAGGTTGGTATCCTGGCTGCGACAAGGTTTTTTTTTGTTTTGTTAAAACATCATCGAATCAGGGAACTTTTATGGGTTCTAAGCACTCATTTCAATGACGAGCAGTTTTGTTAAATGTGAACCAATGCTCGCCAGTGACACGCCTGTGTTAAAATCTTGCGTTTTGCACCTGAATTGAACCCATGCAATAACTATTTCTTTTGCATGTCTTTTTTGCTGGATTCGAAAATAACTTAATTATTCGATTGCTAAATAAACTTACCTAAGGAAAAGTGTTGGGTTTTCAAAAAATAAAAAATTGATAACCTTTATATCTAAAGCCAGTTTGTATTCCTGCATTTTATTGGTAGATCTGCAGCAGTAATGTTTAAAAAGTTTATTTTTAATTTAAATTTTCTTAGGTATTATAAGAAATTTCAACGTAACATAGTACGCTAGTAGGTTATTTGCAACTTAACAAGCTACATATGTACATATCGCTCATTTTCAAAAAAAAAAACATTACATATATATCAAAAAATGGGATTTTTGGGTTAATGATGCAAAATCCTCATATTGTTATTCATATTGTGTAAAAATTTCATACAATATCTTGTATACTTAACTATCGAGAGACAAATAAAATTATCATTTTCCATTAAGTTGTGTGTAAATTGAAAACTTTAAAGTTTAAAATAAACTAGTTTTTTTTATTTAATAAACGAGCGATATGTATGACATTATATTGAGGGGTAACAAAAACTTTTTTTGAAGTGAGTCGCTCCAATGTACATATTTTAAAAAATTTATCGGAAGGGTAAATGAAAAAAGTTTTATAAACTAAAATATATTGTGTAAATGCATATAAAACACATATTTTTTAACCCTTATACCCATGCATATTGCTGCAAAGTGCCTATATTTCAGTTTCACTTGACTTAATTCATACGGGCCTGTTCTGCAAATCACGACATGTCAAAACACGATGATTTCAAAAAAGTAATGAAAACTAAATAATTGCTTTTTTAAATTGCACGATTGAAAGCGTTGGAAGTTGGAAGAAAATATTCTATTATAAATGACAAAAACTTAAAATACAATGAAAACCCACTATCAAGTCAGCTATTAGTGGTTTACTTTTGAAATCACCATGATTTTCAGAACAGGCCCAATAAATTTGAAAGTATGTATTTATACAAGGTCGCTGTTGAGCACACACAGTCATATTAACAAGGCAAGCGTCAGTTAAGGAATCTTTTGTCCGCAAGATGCATTTAAAATGCAGGTTTGCGCTGCTTATTGCAGTTTAATTGGTAATGGATACGAAAGTTTTCTCATAAAATTACACATGTCTACGTATCTACATATATACATATGTACATACGTACATATGCACGCATGTCTTTTCTTTACATTTTATGATTTGTGAAGGGTATATAAGATTCGGCACAGCCGAATATAGCACTCTTACTTGTTTTTAGATGTATTTACTTAAAAGTTTGTGAGGAGCTTCTGTTTTAAATAAAATTGAATTCCTCTCTAGTTATAGTAACTATAATAGAAATATTTAATATATTTAATTTCCATTCGTTTAAAGTTGATGTAGCCTGTATAGTCAATGTTAGAAATATTTCGATATACATTTTTTTCAACTAAGGGGATTTTCTTCACGTTTTTCATTTATTTTAGAACATCTTGCAATGACTTTTAAAAGTTGCCAAACATTTTGAAATTAAACTAATCTAGCAGTCTAGCTTAGGTGATGATAGCTTATATTAAATTTCTATATCAATTGGTCCGCTATTGAATAAAAGGAGCTTTTATCTTAAACTCTGATGCAGTTACAAGCGCTTGAAATTCTTTTATATACGAGTAGTAGCTTTGGAGTCTTAGCTATCATATAGAACTGAATAACGTTCGACGACGTTCGAAGTCGTTTTCTATGAATTTAGGTCTAGCCTCTCGACGGTTCCTTTAGTATACAAGATGACTTTGCATGTCGGAGTTTCTGGCTGTCCTTTGTCGGCATTACGGGTAATTAAATGTTAAAATTTTAATTGCCCAAATTGCGTTACTTGATACTGATACTATGTTTACATTAATAGGCTATATGTTTATTTTATGAAGGGTAATCGCCTATTCCTTTTATTTGATGCTCTAGATGATATGTTTTTCTTTTCTCATTGTATTAAAGTTCAGCGTATTGTATACATATTTCTGCTATGTTTAAGTATGCTTTGTTTTTATGTCAGAGAGGCTGTATGTATCAGTTGATCAGTCAGTCGCTTGTTTTATTTATTTTTTCGTCTGATGTATCACTATTTTTTTGGTTTTACTACTTGAAATAGAGAACATTAATATAATTTTTAAATCCATTATTTTTAATGAAAATATATACATATGTGAGTATGTACATATGCAAATGTATTCATATCTACATATATGCGAATATATGTATGTATATAGAAATTAGGTTATATAAAAAGAAATACATGTTTAATAAACAAATATTGCACCAAATCGATCTCAAAAAAATCAGTCACTTCCACCATGAATTCAGCGTAGCTGTTTTCATTTAGTGTCAGAAAAATTTCAATATTTACATTTGAAAGAATTTTTGCCTCAAATATTTCTACATCAGGTTTGTTGGTTGACCCCTTGAAGTTATTGTTGGTGATGTAGCCTGAGTTGTATTGGATTCAGATATTATGATTTCTAACTTAAAAGAGGTCCTCATCCTCTTGTATCTGGTTTTTATATTTTTCTAGCATGCATGTCTTATCATACTTTTGTCAATAGTGACGCGAGAGTCCGAGATGGAGTGGTGTTTCAGTTAAAAATCTATAATATTAGAATTTACGATTTTGCTCTTTTGAATCTTTTACAAAGTAGATACAAACATATGTATTTCATTTAGCACAGAGTCATAAAATTTCTTTGCTTACAAAATTGTGTGACGTGAAGAATTCTTTTAAATTTGCAGATATAGATATAAAGTAAGATCTGCTTACATTGCGTTTTACAATTTATGTATGCTTCAGCATGATTCCAGTTTAAGTCCATATTTATTCAGTAAGTTTCTTTGATACTAATTCATACACATCTACATTTTTAAAGATTGGAAATCTAAGCCCAATTTCAATAGTTTATCTATATTTTCTAAAGATCTGATAGCAATAGAATTGAAAGAGTGAATATCTTTTATAACAGCCCATTTGCATATTTTAAAATTTCGCTTGCTAGAGCTTTCGAAATGGAAAATGTACAACTTTCACTATAAAAAGTGATAATATTATGTGTTGGTGAATATTACACTGTATTGTAATTTATTTTGAACGCTTAAGTTTTCACAATGTTTCATACAGGCCAACAAGTTTAGAGAATTTCCAGTATATTAAGTTAATTATCTTTCTTAAGATTTATCATTCCTAATGAATCCTTAAAAAAAACAAAACAAACTAGATTTTTCCTTTTTAATTTTATTTTTACTTTCATTAAATTTGAACATTTTGTTCATCTTCAAATTACTATATTTAACAGCTTTTTTTCATTTGTTAAGTTAACTTTAATCGGAAACATTTTAATAGTGAGATGAACTTTTATATATATTAAGTACATTAAGTAATTCTTTGTATATTTCAATACACTTATATGAACCATCATCACATCATTCCTCTTGTTGATCTATTAAATCATTCTACTATAGGTGCTTTCATATTGAATAATATTTATTATTCTATTTAGGCATGAATTTAAGTGTTTATTAAAAAATTCTCTAAGGTCACCTGTTTGTACGTTTTATGGTACTCATCCCAATTCAAAAGTATTTTCCATTGCCTTGGCATTTTCGAGTCCACCTTTTATTTTCAGCTGTACTCACCATATAAACTTTGAGAATGTAGCAATTACAGTCAACTAAAATCAATTTATATTTATATTTTCTTTAGAATAGCTCCCTATTTTTACTAAATCAGCTTCCCAAATACTATATATTTCTTTTATTATATTTATACAACAAACAAACAATTTTCGATATTGCTTATGGAGTTCGTTTGCTAAAAGTCTTTTTAAAGAAGTTGAGTTGTTTTACAGATTTTTTTTGGAGAGTGTTATAATTTACTTGACGCACCTTCAGCTATTTACTCTAACATGTAGTTAATTTTCTAATCTATAAATTTTATCGTTCAGCTGTTCAATTTGTTTTTCAAAAGACGATTTAATTTTTAGAATATCTTTCTTAATTTTGTAATTGTCTTCTATCTCTAATTTTATTTCACGTTGTAGTCAATCAATTTACATTTGAATATATTATTGAATTATATTATATTTTTAATTTGTCATTTAGTTTTTTGATTTGAGTAGAAAATTTTATTGATAATATCGTTCGATTCTGATGATTCTGTATACATTAGTGGAAGTTATAACTTTTAGTAAATTTCAAATTAAAATTTGTGATAGCTTTTTTTTTTTTTATTTATGTTTTATTAAATATTAAAGACAATAAGACCGGTGTTAGAGCCCGTCTTAGGACTGCCAACCTGATTTTTACCCTCATTTAGCTCATTGTTACTGGTACAAAATTTTAATTTGTTATTATGATTCCTGCGTAGAACATAGTGAATATGTACTTCATTTCTCGCTTCCAAGAGTAAAAAATCAGTATAAAAGTATTCCCTATTAGAAGTCTGTGCGTAAAAACCATCTTCAGCATCATCATCATTATTAGCATCATTAAATAAGATGGTGTAATCAACTATTGTTCCTTCTACAAATTTCGTTAATGTACTTACCTCTATCTTGGCTGATGGTTTCTGAGACTTTAAACTCTGATTATTTTCAACTTCTGTCATCATTTTAATTTCTTCTTTCCTCGAAATTGTTTCAATACATTTCATTTTTGAATTAATGTTCGACGATTCATCGATATTTCGTACCAAGTTATTTTTAGGTTGTTTTACTAACCGCATTTGTGTAACTAAATGTATTTTATTACAACCATATGACATCAGAAAACATTTTTTGATATCGTATGGTTGTATTTTTTTTTCTATAATAAGAGATAATGATCCATACTCATAATCAAAGTAACATCAAAATATCCTTTGTTTTGAGTATGAGTATGCATCAATATTTATAACATGTACTTAGTTACACAAATGCGGTTAGTAAAACAAAATATATTTTAAGAATTTAAAATCAGTACTTTGTATGGTAATACTGGTTTTAAACTCTTAAAATGTACTTTGTTTTTAATGTGAGTATGTACTAATATTTATGAAATCCATTTCATAAATATTATCTCTTCTTATAGGAAAAATAAAATAGTATGTATAGGTATACGATATCAAAAAAACGTTTTCGCATTTGTGTAACTAAGTACAAGAAAATATTTTCTAATATAGTATGGCTGTATTGTTTTATTATTTCTATAATAAGAGATAATATTTATAAAATGAAATTAATTACACAAATGTGGTTAGTAAAACAACCTTAAAATAGCTTGGTACAAAATATCCATGAATTATCGAACTTTAATTTAAAAATTAAGCATAATTCCTTCCCGGTAAATTCTATTTGTGCCACAACAGTTGATCTGTCAAATTGTAAAAAAAGAAAAAAATGATGTTATAATTGGCTTGATAGATAGTCCTAATGGACTAAAGTTTGAAACATCTATTTATTCACAAAATCTCTTTAAAACCCCCTTTTTTTTTTTTTTTTTTTTAGTACATATATTTATTTATTGTATCTTCAAATATGAACTAACAATAATTATTCAAATCTTAAATCTAAATATAATTAATTAGGCCCGACCAGTGTCGGACATAAACTTAGTGATAGTTATTAATAATACATAAGTAATGATAAGCAAAAACAAAAGTATTTTCAAGCAGTTTCTTCTGGAGTGTTGAGTATTAGAGCCCTTGTGTCCCTCTTTTTTAAGCGGATGTGACCAGTAAAAGTCAAGATATTACGAGCAAGCGGATTAGGATGAGACTCGAGTTTTGTAAGATATTTGCCTGCGTATTTTGCAATTTCTTCAGTTACTTGTGGCATATTCAAATCACGATGTAAATTTGAATTTCTTATGTACCATGGAGCCGATGTTATTATCCGTAAAATTTTGTTTTTCCTTCGTTGAATTTTTTCTATATTTGAAGCTGAAGCAGTACCCCATAGCTGAATTCCGTAGCACCATATAGGTTTTAAAAGCGATTTGTATATCAAAAGTTTACAATCTAGACTGAGGGTTGAATTTCTACCAATCAGCCAATGTATCTGAATTAGTTTAAGTTTCATTTGCGTTAGCTTAGAGTCAATGTGGTGTTTCCATGTAAGCCTTCGATCAAGGTGTATACCAAGGTATTTCACTTGTAAATTTTGAGGAACAATTTGATTATTGATTGTAATGGGGGAACAAGTTTCTTTTCGTAGGGTAAATGTTACCTGAGCACACTTCTGTTCGTTTACCTTTATTCTCCACCTGTTTAACCATACTTCTAGCTGGGTAATATGTTGCTGAAGATATCGGGAAGCCTCGTGAGGGTTTTCGTGCATACTAAGGCAGGCTGTATCATCGGCAAATGTAGATGTGTGAATATTACTGCTCAAAGGCATATCACAAGTATAAATCAAATACAAAACTGGCCCCAGTATACTCCCCTGTGGCACACCAGATGAGATTGTTTCAAGCATACTCATAAAGTCTCCTTCTACAACAGTGAATTTCCTTGCAATAATGTAACTTTCCAAAAGATTTAGAATGTTTATCGGTAAGTAAGTCTTTAATTTTAAAATTAGGCCTTCATGCCACACTTTATCAAATGCCTGAGAAACGTCAATAAACAGCGCAGAGCAATACTTTTTTTCTTTAAAAGTTTTTCGTATAAATTGAACCAATCTTTGAGTTTGTTCAATGGTGGTATGCTGACTTCTAAAACCAAATTGATGGTCCGGTATGCACTCATTATCAGTTAGAATTGGGGACAATTTTATCTTGAGTAACTTTTCAAAGAGCTTTGAGATTGTTGACAGTAAACTTATTGGCCTATATTACTCGGCCTTGGTAAGATCTTTGCCCGGCTTTGGAATCATTTTAACCTTGGCAAGCTTCCAGCTGTTTGGATAATATTCCAGACGTAACATGGCATTAAAAATGAATAACAGGATTCTAATTGCAATACGAGGCAACTTCATCAGCATCTGGTTACTAATTTCATCAATACCCGGAGCTTTTTTCGGGTTGAGTTCAGCAATTAGTTTTTGTACATCACGCGTCTTAAATTTTATGGGTCGAGGGGGTAGCGCAACTACACTCGGCAAATCAACAGCACCAGTACATGAGTTTGGGGTAAATACGGATTTTAAATGCTCAGCAAATAATTTACCTTTTTCACAGTCGCTTCTTGCCCAATCTCTGGTAGATGTGCGCAGAGGTGGTTTAAACTCGACGGGTGTTTTAAGCTTTGTAGCAGCGCGCCACAAAGAGTAATTAGATGCTGGTGTGACATCAAGACCTTCCAGATAATTTTTAAGAGATGCAGTTTTTTCAAATGCAAGCAACTCTTGGAGTCGTTTAGTGCACTCTTTAAACCTAGTTTTATGTTGAGGTGATCTGTGCTGTTGCCATTCCCTTCTAGCTCTTCTTTTTTCACACACGAGACGTTCAATATCAGTAGAATAAATTCTATTAAACCCAGTCTGCGGATGGGAGGTAGTGGCATGTTCAGCAGCCTGTTTAATATTTTCATTAAGGTTGGTAATATTAGATTCAATATCATCGGGTGTTCTTAGCGTAATATTTTCTGTGCAATGAGTACTAAGATATTTTTTGAATCCCAGCCAATTAACACGATTTATCATCTTCACATAAGGATGAGGTAAGTCACTTCTTAATGGGCTACAAATTGAAACGATCGTGGGAGAGTGGTCGGACGAGAGATCTAGAGAAGCTTCAACTTGAACTAAATCCCTAGAAATATTTTTCATGACGCCAAAATCTATAACATCCGGAATTTTTTGTATGTCAGTAGGCCAGTAAGTGGGCTCCCCACTCGAAATGACGTCCAAGCCCATTTTTGAAATTGTGTTGAACAACGCTCGACCTCTGGGTGTGATAAGACGCGAACCCCAGAACGTATGTTTGGCATTATAGTCCCCAGCTGCTACGAAACAAGGGCCAAGAGATTTGAAGAAATCCTTGTATTGATCTTCAGTAATTGCGAATCTGGGAGGGGAGTAAATTGATGATATTACAAAATTAGTGCAAAAATTTTCAATACAAATATTCGTTGCTTGTAGATGTTCTTCAGAAATGTTGTCAATAATATAATGCTTGAGTCTTGACCTTATTAGAATTGCTGATCCACCGCATGCTCTTCCTCTTGGGTCCTTTGAATCATTAAAGGTGTAGCCAGAAATTTTAAAAATACTGCTCGAAGTCAAATGAGTCTCTGAGACCAACATTATATCAATATTTTTTTCCGTGAGGAAGTGCTCAAGTTCATTTTTATGTTGGCGAATGCCGTTTGCGTTCCAGAAACATATTTTTAACGTGTTCATGGTTTTTTAACTAATGCTTGAAGCAGTGTATTCTGCATTCGCAGCATTTCTTGCATCATGCTAGTCATATTTGTTGTAAAATTATTTATAGTTTGCACCAGATTATCAATAGTAGCTTCAAGGCGATTGAAATTAAAGCTTGAGTTTGTATTTGTTGAATTATTTGGTGATGAAACATTTTGAGTAGGAATAAAATTTGTCTTAGCAGCATCGGCATACGATACACGGGAAGTAACTGGTTGGCTCACTTGCGCAATAGTGGCGGATAAAGCGTTTGCTGATTGGGCTGGAGCTAATTTAGGTTTTTGCCCCATAGTCTGTTTGACGAAAGAGTACACAGGACAACCTCTGTAGTTAGCGGTGTGATTACCTCCACAATTGCTGCATTTTTTATCACTTTAATTTTTTGGCTTATTGCAACTAGCAGTGCCGTGTAATTCGCCGCACACAACACAAACAGTAGGTAAATTGCAGTAAGTTTTAGTATGGCCATATTCTTGACAATTATGGCACTGTACGGGTCCAGAACGCTTATGTGGTTCTTCAACTGTTATTTTTCGGTATAAAAGATATTTTAGATTATAAATTGGGTGCGTCTCATTTTTTCTCAATTTTATATCATTTGGCTCCAGTTCAACGCGAAATAGAGGTTGGGGGATCTTTTCCTTATTTATTATGTTCGATACATTTTTTACCTTAAATCCCTGGAGGACGAGTGCATCTTTTATTTCTTCGGGAGCGACATAGGAATCTATGCCCTTCAATACGATCTGCAGACCTTTAGCACTCTTGAGCTGGTATGTGTAGAAATTTGTTTTACTTTTTTCAAATTCCGAAACCATTGTGCGAAAATCTTTTTCTTCATAAATTTGAATTTTCGTTTCATCAATGCTACCACGTTTTATTAAAACAATGTGAAATTTATTCTCACCAATTACCGAAATTAATTTTTTAATAAGAGCGTTTGAGTTGTTTTCTCTTAAATAGATTGGTGGCGGCTTGGAGGCTTTGTTTGCAGATTCAGCGGGTTTGTCGTTGTCGTCTTGCAATATTTTAAAACGGTTTTGGCGATTAGTAGATGATGCGCTGTTATCCCTAGAGATCTTTGGAGCAGATGAAATTTTAGAAGATTTTGGGCTTCGCCCGCGCTTTACCACAGTTATATATCTGTCCATTCCGACTTGGACCTTGGGTTTTTGGCTACTCTTACCTATAGTGAAAACAGGGTTAAGTGATGACCACGAGCCCGAAGCGGATGATATTGCTGAGTTAAATGTAGAGGTACTGGGCAACGGTAATGTTAACGAATCACTAGATGGCATTGGACAAAGCGAAGTTGATCGCTGACGAAAATGCGGCTTTGCCGTTAGAGAAAGTCTATCATCAGATTTTTTATTTTTATTGTTTTTATTAAGAGCTTCAGAACTCACAGTAAAATAGGCATTTCTGCCGTTATAACTCACTTCGCAATTATTTGTATTTGAGGTACTCATATAGAGTATTCCTCAAGGGTACTTTGTCTGTGTTTTTTTGTTTACGGTTTTTTTTTGTTTTTGTTATTTCTATACGTAAAAATATTAGCAAAGCAAAAAAAAGCTTATTTATCAAAGTTAATATGTACTACGAATATTTTTTTGTATGATTTTTTTTGTTTAGTATGTATGTAAGAAAATTTCCGCTATTACGTCTGTTCACTATGAAGGTACAACGAGCTTATTAGGTAGATGGTCTGTTTTTCAGATCAGCTTATCAGGTATCAGATCAGGTAGCTGGTCTGGTTTTCAGATCAGCTTATCAGGTAGCTGGTCTATCAGGAGTTGCTCTGATTTTCATATCAGGTTATCTGGTTCAGATTGGGTTATCGTAGCTGATCAGGTTACAAGCAGCTGGTCATTTATAACATTTAGGTGAATGACGCTTAAGATCAGATAAAAAACGAAAAAGTAAACTTTTATGTACTCAAACTATTTTCTATAACGATCATCGTTTAATTCAATTTTTTTGCTTATAAACAAAAATCCAACACTACAAATTTCTTGAAACTTTTCAAAATTCATATTACTGACATCGTTATCACTATAAACATGCTTCATATTTTTCTCATCTTACTTAAACATTTACTTTTGTTTCAGTAATAAAGACTTTATTGCAGATGGGACAACTTGCGGTATTAATTTTATTTAATCAATTTTAAGATTTATTTATTTGTTTATAATTTATTTAATTGTATTATTTATAAACAATTTACTTAATTATTTTATTTATAAACAATGTACTTAATTATTTTATTTATAAAAAATTTATTTAATTTTTTGTTATAAACTATAACTTTGTTTAACAAACAGTAATTAGTTTTAGCACTTTTGTAGTTTTTTTGTTTTCAAACACTTTAAAAATTTGGTTTCGAAAATAGGTTGTGACTTGTTGAGATATCCGAGTATACTTATGACAATCTACATTATTTTTTCTATTTACATATATACATTACATGAGAATCGCGTAGTAGTCATCAAATCTAATTTCTCTGTTGGTATTACGACATATGATGAAATTCATACACACACGCACACACACACACATACAAACACACATCCCCACGATTCATATGAGAATCGCGTATTAGTCATCAAATCTAATTTCTCTGTTGGTATTACGGTATATGATTATATACACAGAAACACCCAGACCAAAATCGCTAGCATCAGTTTGTAATATGAAGGTATAAGAAAAATCGGAGCACGTAAGTGCAGGTCCTTCTATAAGTTTTTGCTTCATTTTCGCAAAAGATATTTTCCACAATTGTTACATTAAAGTAAAATATACTAAAATAAAAATATAATATGATGGGACTCAAAATATTTAATATCTGAAATGCCCTTGTACATATAAAACCCATGCCAACACAATATTTTTCTATCTCCATAATAATAGCAATGCCAATAGCCTAGAAAACATATATACACTCATATGTAAATATGCACGAAGAAGTGTTGATGTAATTCAGACAAGCAATGATATTCTTCAAAGCAAAAATATATACTATCACATACATTAATCCAACAACATAAACATACATACATACATTACCAAATACATTCCCTATTACCCTCCATTCCAAATATCTATCAGTGTTCCCAGTACCTACAGCTTTTAGATTACTTCCCAGAGATCTCAAAAATAAATGTATACATCAAATGACGATTACTACATACTCGTATACACAAATACACAGATCCTTTGTCACTACCCTGCAGTCAGACTGGGACCAAATGCCTTTGTGTCAACACTAAAATTCTAGTGACAATTGTAGTGTTATAAGTTTTCTTCTATCCGTCAATATAAGAGAAAGAGAGAAAACAGATATGGTGCATTTGTGGTGGAATTGTCAACAACTTGTCGATATACATACAGTTACTCACAAATATATTTTGCTTATATTCTTTTAGTATAAATTTTAATATTATATCTTAATAATATTGAAATAGTTATATATAACGATTTTTTTTTCTTTTTACCGGAAAACACAGTGTGTTGGTGAACAATTGCGAAAAAAAAGAAACGGCAACTCTCAACGTGCGCATGCGTTTACTGCTTTTTCTTTTATCAACTACGCAATTTGCAGCTCACAGAAGTATTTTGCTTTTTGAAGATACCGTTAATTTTTTCAAATATTTATGTTGTGTATTTTTGTTTTCTATGCTTTCTTTTGCAAAAGCAATTGTTATGTTTTCTTCAGTCGTAATTAATTCCTACTTGTTGTTCGCAGAGTGTTTGTTTTTTGCAATAAATATGCCTAAAGGAAAAGAATTAAATTATTCTGAGAAAAAATTTATTTTATACCTCTATGATCAGGGTAAATCCATAAAATATATTTGTGAAATGTTTGATAGATGTCGGCAAACAATTGAGAATATAATTAAACGGGCGAAAGAACGCGGAAATCTTGAAAATATTCCACGAAGGGGTCGTACAAAATTATTAACTTCAAGAAATGAAAGACAAATTCTGAAGGAAAACCGCGAAAATCCCCATTTATCTGCACCACAACTGAATGTAAAGCTTAAGGGAACACTGCGAACAAGTGTAAGTGACGAGACCATCCGCAGGGTTCTCAGAGCCAATAATATCAACGGCCGTGTCGCAAGAAAAAAACCTTACATTTCGGAAGTTAACAGACTGAAACGGTTATCATTTGCTGAGGTCCATAAAACTAAGACAATTGATTTTTGGAAAACTGTAGTTTTCAGTGATGAAAGCAAATTTAACCTATTTGGTTCCGATGGAAGACGTATGGTGTGGCGCAAACCGAATGAAGCCTTAAATATAAAAAATGTAATACCGACGGTAAAACATGGGGGTGGTTCTGTTATGGTTTGGGGCTGTATGTCAGCGGCAGGAGTGGGAAAGTTAGTATTTATTGATGGAACCATGGATAAGCATGTATATTTGTCCATTTTGAAAGACAACTTACACGCTAGTATTGAGAAAATGGGGTTTACTAAGGATGGATATTATTTTCAGCACGACAACGACCCAAAACATACAGCCCTGGACGTAAAACTATGGCTTCTATACAATACCAAACGCTTGCCAACACCACCCCAAAGCCCCGACATGAATCCCATTGAAAATCTTTTGGCATATTTAGATGGAAAAGTTCGGGAACATAGTATTTCGTCAAAAGTCAAGCTAAAAGAAATACTAAAAGAAGAGTGGTACAAAATACCTCCAGAAAAATGTCGCAGTTTAGTGGAATCAATGCCTAGACGTCTGGAATCAGTCCTGGGTAACAAAGGATATCACACAAAATATTAAATTCAATAATTTCACCGTTTTAAATATATATAAAACATGAGAAAAATCAAAAAGCAAAATACTTTTGTGTTATAACGAACTAGCAAATTATTAAAAAAAAATATATTAATTTCATGAAGTAAAATTTTTTTTAAATTTATTTTTTAGAATAATTAAAGTTGGAGTTCCTTTTATTTATAATTTAATAAAACATAAATTAATTTTTCAAAAAACATATTTTCATGAAGCATTTTTTCTTAAAATATACTTTATTTTACAGAAGCAAAATATATTTGTGAGTAACTGTACATTTGTATGTAGTTAACTTATAGAAATGTACCAGTAACTAACTGTCTGGTTGGCAAGTCTCCATATCCCCATAAGCACTAAGTAGTTACTATGTCTATGTCTATGCATTGCATGAATAATTATAGAGTAGTACTGGTTACAAGATGAAAAGCGAGTCAGTACATTTTCACCATCGACATTTCCTACAGGGTATAATGTTTGTCTGCCACTACACTAAAAGCAGTGGATAATGGCAAACATACAAGTAAATAAAAAAACGCACACATATGCACACACACATACATACACATATACAAACACTCACAGATACATCCATCTACTGTAAGCACAACGTTTCTCTACAATAACAACAAAAGCTGTACACACAAGTATGTATGTATATACATACATACATACATAGAAAGAATCAAACTCACACACACACACATAGCCAGCACGAAAATCCCTCCATATGCAACAGGGTTGCTACCATTTATCTTTTTTCCAGGTTTTGAATTCCTAAAACATGTCGTCCTCCGCCGTTAACTATCTGCTATCGTAATAAAAGAAGTTAATCAAAGCTGCATGAAGATTGCTGAGGGCTTAGATTAAATAACCGAACAAAGCACATCGACATAAAGTATCATTTCGTCAAAGACTATATCGAAAGAGGTGTAATCCGATGTGAATAGTGTCCAACAAACGATATGCAGGCGGACTTACTGACTAAGGCTCTCCCTCTAAATAGAATAAAAGACTTGCGGTCCAGGTTGGAAATAGCAGACAATTTAGAATGAGAAGGCGTATTGATAAATATATTTGTGTATAAAGTAACATTCTAAATATGTAAATATGGTAACTCTATTTTTATTCTTCTTCTTACTTTTGTAATATAATTATTTTATTCCTTATTCTTGGTATACATAATTCTTTAGAAGTTTTATTTTCAATAAAACACGTTGTACTTATTACATCATATCATCGTTGCGTTTTTCTACAGTTATTTATATACTTATGAAATAGTCAAATTACTTTCTAGAGCGAAGATCGTTTAATTTGCGATCTTTGCTTATCATCAAAAATTAATATTTATCCTTCCAACACTCTCGACAAATTTCATGAAACTTTTTAAAGCTCATATTGCATTATCTTGTTTAAACATTATTATAACATTTGCATTGTCTCGTGTCGTATTCTTGGCAATTCTTGTATAAGTTTGACACAAGTAGAATGAATCAACATCCCTATGTCGCCCCATACAAAAGTAAGTACGTTTATTATTATGCTTCTCACATGCAACATCATCAAATATAATAATTGAATTAGTTTTAGCTTCGTTAGGTAGAATACTTGATTCATTATCGGTGAATGTATAATACCCCATACCTTTAATTGGTGAAATTAGTTTCTTTGAGTATTCATATTTAGGTTGATAGAGAGATTTTGAGTATGAATAGATGTTTTCAAACTTGAGTCCATTAGGACTTTCTAGCAACATTAGTCTTTCCACAATTTGATGGTCCCACTATTAGAGCACGAATAGATTTTGGTAAGAGAGGACTATGCTTTCTTTTGGAACTGATGTTCGCTGAATCATCAATATTACGAACTAAAATATTTTTATATTGTTTTACTAACTGCATTTTTGTAACTAAATGCATTTCATACATATTACCTCTTATATAGGAAAAATTAGATAATATGGTTATACGATATCAGAAAACTTTTAGTCATAAAAACACCGTCGTTGGAGGAGGTATAGTAGACAAAATAATAAACTCTCTACCTATTGAACTTCATCTATCTGGATATCAGTACTGTGGATCTGGAACAAAACTATAAAAACGTTTAAATCGAGGTGATAAAGGAATTAATTTATTGGACTCTGCGTGTAAAAATCACGATATTGCTTATTCCAAAAATAAGGATTTAAGTACCAGACATTAAGCTGATAAAATACTTGAAAACTCCGCTTGAGATCGAGTTTTATCAAAAGATAGTAGTCTTGCTGAAAAATCATTTGCATATATGGTTACTAACGCAATGCAAGCCAAAACAAAATTTGGTATGGGTGTGGAGAAAAAGAAAAATGTTAAAAAGAACAAAGTAAATGTTAAAACACTATTTAGAACATCAATTAGAGCTGCAACAAAAATACTAAAAAAAGAAAAACCATTAGATATTAACTCAGCTATTAAAATTGCACGAAAAACTATTAACAAGTCATTAAAAGGAAGAAAGTCTCAAATTATAGTACCACGTGTAATACGTGTTCCAAAAATTGGTGGTGTTTTACCTCTAATACCAATTTTAACTGCTCTGGGTGCAATTGGTAGTCTAACAACTGGAGGTGCTGCTATAGCTAAGGCTGTAAATGCAACAAAGAATGCTAAAAATCATGAAGCAACTAGCATAATAGAGCGATGGAATCTATAGCAGTTGGAAAAGGACTTTACTTAAAACCATATAAAAAGGGTTATGGTTTAGTTCACAAAGAGGAATCAATAAACTCTTATAGATGCTGCTCAACAGACCACTTTCTGATGTGGACCTAAACCATTTTTAGAGGAGTTTTCATGTTGAATACTCTACCAAAACGAACAAAGAAAATTGAATATGGAAAAATCAATTTAGATGCATCAACAGGACTTGGTACACATTGGGTAGCATATTATAAAAACATCAATGAAAAAGAATATTTCAACAGCTTTGGAAACTTACAACCTCCTTCAGAAGTAGTCAAATATCTTGGTACAACTATAAAATACAACTATAATCAACATCAGAATTTTAATACATTTACCTGTGGACATTTATGTCTTAAATTTCTTTATGAAATAACTGAAAATATTAAATAAATACACAAACATTTATATTTTATAAAACTCTTTAATGTCTTTCTATTCATAATTTAGAAAACATAATAAATATAATTTATTGCCAGACAGGATATTGGTAATTTTGAATTAGAATTTCACTCAGCTCATTCTCAACGATTAGGTTTTCTTTACCTTCTCTACTTAGGCAATATGATCCGCTCGAGAGATCTTTAATATCGTCATCTGTTAAAGTATTATATCGTTTAGACAGAAACATTATATGTTTATCTATTTCAACTTTTAGTGTTGGTCCATATTTTGTTGTAACACGTATCACATTTCGAATAGTATATTTCATGGACGTGTCAAGCTCCTTTACGTGGATTAAGGTTTTGTTGTCTAGAGAATTAAATTTTGAAATTAGATTTGTTGTGGAGTCCATTTTTTTATTTAGTTCTTCTCACTTTGAATGTTTAACTGGAAATGATCTTAAAAGTAGCGATGATGACTTCAAGAAGGCTAATCGAAAATAATTATGGTGAAATAGTGAATAAGTGGGGGATAGTGATAGAGAGAAAAGTTTTAGAGAGAGATAGAGTGCTAAAAAGAAATATGGAATAGAGATGATAGTATAGATATTTGAAAAATTTAAAGAACAAATTAGTCTTAAAAAAACCTTCCAACATTCATCATCATCATTCATTTATCAGCAAATAAAATGAGCCAAATTAGACATCCACTAAACCAATTTATAAGAGCTTTTAAAAGCATCAGACTTTTTGATCATTGGGAGATGATAAATTTTTTCGAAAATATGCTGGATGAGAATGAAGAATATGCCATAATAGAAGATGAAGACAACACAGAAGAACACTTCAAAAGCTATCCTTGGTATGATCCTGAGTGTGAGGAAGGACCGATACTTGTAGATGTACTATATATTTTTTACGGAAAAGTATATTAGAACATCTAATAATTGGATACTATGAAATGTTTCCATCATTATAAATAGAATATTTAAGAAATTAAATTAAATGGTATTATTAACAGAAATAAAATAAAATAAAATTGTATTATTAATATATTCCTTGTTTTGTATTATTTTTTCTAAAGGAAAATTAGGAATCAGCTGTTCGAATAGAAAATAACAGAAACTTGTATGTAGTGAAAAATATAAGGAATTATCCGACTATCTAAATTTTTGGTCTTTATGAAAATATCTAATGAAATTTAACGGAATTTCATAATATTGTGAAATTCAATTCCTCTTGTGCCGAACCCCTCAAGAAAACTTTAAGAAGACTGTGCATGATTAAGGGAAATATAAATAAATCCCAAATAATGTAAACAAAAATTTGGAAATAAGCAAAAACAAAAATTTTTTTTTATCCAACTAAGTACATCAAGTAGAGAAACAAAATACATGCATATAAGACCCTTGTTGTTAAAATTTCTATTTAGTAAATTTAAGATGAAATAAAAAAGCATTTCCATATTTTATTCTGTTTTCAATATTTTATTTAAAATTTTTTCTTAAAAAATTCTTATGTATATGTACATCACTTTTTGTCTTATTTTTTCAATAAAATATTTTTCTTAATAACTAAAACTGTATACATTAATTTTTAATTAATTTTATACGTTTTCTTGCATTCTAGCAATCTCTTCTAGCAACATGTCAAGTTCGTATTCAGGGTTAGTTTCCTTAATACGAAAATGATACCATGCATATGTGTTAATGTTATTTGATCTAATTTTTCTCTTGTCGTCTCCATAACTTAAGACTACCTTATTTATTTCACTAGTATATATTTGATGCAGCTTATATTTAAATGTTGACATATTATCATATACATTAGATTTATTAAATAGACAATTTTTATAAGAGGCTAAACTATACTTATCTAATATTGCTCGCTTTACCCCCTTCGATTTTTTAGTGTCATTTTGGTTTTGTACACTAAATGAGTACATCTTTGAACGCAGCCCAACAAACTCTATCATTACCTTACCTCAATTTATATCCTTCATCATATCTAAAACTTTTTTATTAACTAGTGGAAGATTATAAATATTGTCTGCAGGGTAGTCCGATGTATCAAATTGTTGTTCTATATCATTCTTTATGTCAGCAAAAAAGTCGTCCGTTTTTATTGTATAAATAAAAGAGTCTGTGTCTATATAGTTTAATGAGAGTTTTGTCTTGAATTTAGGTTGCATGTACACGTAATGGAAATTATACATTTTCCATTTGGAAAGCTCCATTATGCAAAATCCTAAGTAAATTAGTTTATTGTAGCAGATTTTGACTCTAGTCATTTCGATTGCTGCCAGATCTTCGGAAAATATAGATAAACTATGAAAATTTGGTTTTGATATCCAATCTTGGGCATCCAATTGATTACAATTCGTTCTCTCCAAACTATTGACAATTTTAACATCTCTCCTCGTGTCCACATTTTCCATTGTTTACCATACACTGCATTATTGAGAAGTTTGAAAAAGTTTTTTTCAAAAGCATTTTTAGCAGTGGCTCTATGTCTGGTATTTAGGTCAATATAGCCTTGTAACCATAGAGATTGTTTAAATGCTAGAGTACGATGTGTTTTCTTTAAAAGTAGGCCATATTCTAAGCATTAGTTTACAACTCTATAGTGTATCACATATGATTGCTTTGTAGAGAAATCGGTTATAATTTTGTTATACTTCGCTTGCATAACTTTTTTATTTTCAGCGCAAAAAGGAAGGTCATTATGCAAGTCATGTAGGTGGGAAGGATAATCCAAAGTGACCTCATATACATAACCGTCTGTTCCATCGTTAGCTATACTCTTTGGATCCAGACTCAGCTTGTCATGCGATAACCATCTGAACCCACCATAAGAAAGATATTCCGACATCGCCCAATAGTAGAGGTTTTTTTGCGTCTAAGTATAGAAGAAATTCTGAAGGTTTGTCTTTATCAAAATCTTCCAAATATTTGTTATTCGCTTTCGAATATCTTTGGCTACACTGTACGATTCCCCCACGTATATCTTTTTTCATAAAATTGTACATGTCTATGTCCGTCAATAATTGTAATTCAATTTTTGTATATTTTAACATTGCATCCCAGGAAAGTCCAGGAGCTGTATAATATTGACATGGGTCCAGCTCATAAATACCCTTGCAAACTTTTCTAAAGTTCTCGAAAATATCTGTTAGTATTAGGACGTCTGTTCTTAAGTAAAGTTCCATGTAATCTTTCAGTGTTTTGCAACCAAAAGTATTCCATACCTCTACAGCATCTGCGTATTCCTCTAAAGAACACTCTTTATTGTTCAGCTTATTAAAGAAATCACTGCGTGAAGGAAGCTGACATTCATCTAGTTTTTGGAATGAGTTTAGGTACTCATACGAAAAAATGCCTTTTTTCTTAATAAGTTGAAACTCTTTTTCTGACTGAAATAAGGTTCTTATAGTGCTGAAATCATTATCTGACAAATTGGAAGCCAATGATTCCAAACTCTCAGCCATAAAGTGTATTGTATCAAGAAATCTGATTTCAAAATTATGACCATCGCTCATTTTTGTAAATTGGGAGAGTTATATATAAAGCTCCTTATTGAGAGGGAGTACTTTCAGTTGCATTGAAATTTCACCTAATTCTTTAATAAAAAGATATGAGTCATAATTTGAGAAGTTGTGAAAGTAAACTGGTATAAATTTGGGTATTTGGTAATTTAAATTACAGTTTTTGTAACCTCTAAATTTCCCGCTAATGAGACAGTGATCTCTAACGCGATCTTTATCTAAATTTTTTTGAAATATAGGGTGTTTTTTTAGAGGTATAGAACTTCGAATTGAAATAAAACACAAGAAAATCGTTTTAATGTTCATCAATTTGGCTTTATTGGAAGGATAATTTTATGCCATTAACGTTTAAATGTGATTTCGGGCATGTGGCCGCCGCGGCTGGCTCGAATAAAGCCAATTCTACAGGTCCAATTTTCAACCACTTTTTCGAGCATATGGGGCCGTATGTTGGCAATAACGCCACGAATGTTGGCTTCCAAGTCCCCTAACGTTTCTGGTTTGTTGGCGTAGACGAGCGACTTCAGCGGATGCGTATTATCACATAGAGTAAACGTAGTGCGAAAACGATCCATGGTTAACCGAATTAATTGCTCTGTCGACCATAAAATGGACGGAGCTTGCGGTAAACTTCGCGAACTGAACCATTATTTTCGAAATAAATTTGCACGATTTGCAAGCGTTGTTCTTTTGTCAACCTGTTCATGATGAAATGGCAAACCAAACTAAATATTAATCACTTGACAGCTGACAAAATGGCCGCCAGTTAAAAAAGTGATGCCAACTTAAAGTTCTATACCTCAATAAAAAACACCCTTTATATGGCAATTCACCGGACTATAAAAAGTAGAAGTATCAGAAGGGGATAAAGTATCTATTTGTCTATTATTTATTAAATAATTATTGTACATTTCCTCACAATCTTGAGCTAAAAATGTTAAAAAAATTTCTGAGTCATCTTTCCCTGTATATACTGTTCACTTATCTAACTTTTTGTCATGGAGACACTTAATATAAAAACTAAATGCACAAGGTGTGTGCTTTTTAATTAAGCTAGTTTTGCTACTTACACTATCACTTATATCTTCTAATATGCACTCGAAGTCCGCATATACCATGAAGGGTACATCCATTTTTCTTCTCTGATGTCCCTTAAACGGCAGAATAGCATCCGCACCTGTTGGCATAGTGGTTACTATCTTGCCACATTCTGCTTTATAATTAGTCATGACGTTCTCCCTATGCGTATACTGCAGGCAGCTATTGCAAAAAATTAGTTTGTGTCCATCCCTAGTAGTCTGCTTCTGTAAAAGTCTAATAAAAAAGTGAATAATAAAAAATAAAAATAGAAAAAGTTTATAAATCAAACGTACATATTTTATAAAAATATATAGCAATTATATGTATCCTTAAAAAAATGAGTTGTATAATTTTTTAACTTACCTTGATATATTCTTTATCAAAACGTAGTGATGACCTACAGCATTCTCTAAAAGCAGCAAGTTGACATGGTTAATTTTCTCGTCCTTGGTCACATAATAAGGACCAATGATCTCATCAGCTGCCTCATCGTACCCAAAAACATTCACACTTATTGCTGGATTATTAACCGCGAACTCTTTGATTTTATTTAGTGCTAATGGGAATCTTAAATTTTTAAAATTTAAGGCTACACAATTTCGCGTATAAATCATGTCAGCAGCAATATCATGGATGTTGTAAGAACTACAATGTTCTAATTTTTCTGGAGTAGATATATAATTTGAACTTTTAACGAGAGATGCTTTATTGATGCTTATTTCCGCTCGAACTATAAGTATCAAAGTCCAACCAGAGTCCCTCTCTTAGAATTCAGACATTTTATTTTTAATTTCTGATATTTGGTTAGAAAATAGCTCTTCTACATTATCTGCCTTCGTAAGCAAACTCATTTTAGCTCTATGATGAATTATATTGAGCTCCAATTCCTCACCCACAAGTTTTACAATACTTATATTAAATTTTATGATTGTGTGGCTTAGTAAATGACTTTCAAGTATCTCTATGAAAATATTTTTCTTTTCTCCAACAAACTCTTCCAAGAGCAGTTGATCTTTTTTATTGTTTAATCCATATGTGACGATATTATTTTTAAATGCTCTTGATATTTTATGATATCTCACATTATCTTCTTCTGTCCTAGAATGCGAAGTATTCATTGGAGTTGCTAGAGTTTCTTCTCCTATTTCTTCTACTTCTATTTCTTCATCGCTATCCGGTAAATTTATATCCATAGCATCGTTCAATAAAGTCCCTCCGAGGATATCTACTCCTTGTTGTTGAGGCTGTTGTTCTTGTTGATGTTGTTGTTGTTGATGGTAAGTAAGAGGTTGCCATTGCATCAAATTGGAAAACTGCTGCAATTGATTATCTCCTCTAAGGTGATTATAAGTGTAGCTTGGATAGTCATATTGCTGATATTGTATTGGTACTCCTGTTCCCAAAAACTGATTAATCCATGACATTTGGGTAGGGTAACAGTAAGGCATAACGTATTACTGATAACTCATTGGTAGTTGATATTGAGGGTATTGTAGAGAAAGTTATTGCTGATGATGATGAAAAGTATTTAGCTGCTGATTTTGAAGAGAGAGCGGTTGCTCTTGATTTTTGCCTCCTTGATTCATCATACTATCGGTCTTAAGGTGATCTTAAAAGGATTTTTCATATTTTTAAACTTTGTTACATATGTCACAATTATAACGTGAAGAACTCATTTTTCCAAATTGAATCAAAATTATGAACGCGGAAGTATAATAGATTGACGACAATGATGCTGCTTAATACAATAAAGTACTGATGTGTTGATTAGTAAAGTTGGCGTATTTATACGAAAATTAGTAGCGGTAGCTCTACTTACTCGCAAATTTATAATTTTTGTTTCTCTGATGATGACTGTACTTAGTTGAAACTTTGCTACTTTAAAATAATCGTAGTCAAAGAAATGTCTGCGTTGCAAAATATAAATGTATTCAAATATTACCTCTGTATTTAACAGAGCAACGAAATATTCCATGCACAAATTCGCACGGTCACACATCCATATGTATGTACGTACATACATACATACACATTCAAGAATTTCATAATGTTATGAAATAAATATTCCTTAAACAAATAAACAAAATATAAACTTATCTGGGACAGACAAACTCGACCACCCACACACAAGCATTAGGGGGTTCACATACATGAGAACATTTTACATCATAAAATGTCGGTATGATAAATAATTTATTAGCGTGAGGAAATCGCACATACACATTCCCACGATTCATATGAGAATCGCCTATTAGTCATCAAATCTATTTTCTCTGATATTACTGATATAGTATTACTATAACAAATTTCTACAGTCAGGCAACGCCGACTATTTTCCCTTTGGCATTAGGAAAAATAATCATGTTTTGCCGTCGGCATTTGAAAAAAATTATCATGCATTGCCGTCGGCATAAGGAAAAATTATCATGCATTGCCGTCGGCATTAGAAAAAATTAATTTCTCACTATTTCACCATTGGTATTAGGAAAAATCATCTCATGATTTCCCCGTTGGTATTAGGAAAAATCATTTTCATGATTTTCCCGTCGGCATATATGTATAATTATGAAATCTTAATCTTATGAAACCCCTTAATCCACCCCACAAACATACCTACATATAAATTCCCACGGTCATAAAAAACACGACTTATTAAACCTGCCCTCGTATGTAGTAATAAAAAAAAACTCCTTATGTAAACAAAAAACTCTTTATGTAAACAAAAAATTGGACAGACTTATTGAACCACCCTCGTAGGTATCAAATTACACAAATTTCCAAGAATTTTAAAATTTGGGTAATTAAAATTTGA
Organism: Nowickia ferox; assembly: GCA_936439885.1. Lineage (NCBI taxonomy): Eukaryota > Metazoa > Arthropoda > Insecta > Diptera > Tachinidae > Nowickia > Nowickia ferox. Next base: position 57,771,191 of record OW387026.1, read on the forward strand.
AAATTTAAAATTTTTTTAAATTTTTTTTAAATTTTTGTTTAAAATTTCAAAATTTTTAAATTTTAATTGACGCCGTACTGGGAGTTCCCTACTACTAGTAGGGAAATGGAGATTCTCCGCCAATTAGAATATTGAAATTTGTGTGAAATTTCTAAGAATTCTTTAAAATTTTGCTGAAATTTGTGAAATTTGTCTGAAATTCTTTAAAATTTGTGTGAAATTTAAGAATTTTGTTTTTTTGTTAACATTAGGAGTTTGTTGTTTATATTAACTGTTTTTTGTTTATATTAAGTGTATGTATGTATGACCGTGGGAATTTATGCATGAAATATTTTGTGGGAATACATTAAGGGGGTTTATAGGTTTTAGGCTTCTATATGTGTATGATTTTCTAATACCGACTGAAAATTTGTGGAAGCGTTTAGCTGTAGGAACTGAATTGTCTAGACTGTGGGACCTTAACGCTGACCGTGATTTGGGTAGGTGAGGGTTTTGTTGTAATATGTAACCGTGGGAATTCGGAGGCGGTTTATACCTGTTGGAATTTAAGCCAAGCTGTGCTTGGTGTTGGGCCGGAATGTATTTGAGGTAGATCGACTGTGTGTGTGTGTATATCTGTGGATCTGTCTGTTGGAATTTAACTCGAGCTGTTATTGGCGGGGGGCGGGGCGTTGTTGTAATATGTATCCGATCGAATCTGTGTGTATATATGTATTTATGTGTGCTGTATTTGGAAATTTAAGGCTAATTGTGATTTATGAGGGGCGAAGTGTTCATGTAATATCTAACCGTGGCAATTTGTGTGTATGCTTGGTGGGGTTTAAGGCTGATCATGATTTATGAGAGGTGTGGTGAGGGTGTTCATGTATATGTATCCGTAGAATCTGTGTGTATGTATGTCTGTAGAAGTCTAAGTCTGATCGTGATTTATGAGAGGCGTGGTGAGGGTTTTCATGTAATATCTAACCGTATTTGTGTGTATGTTTGTCTGTATGAGTTTAAGGCTGATAGTGATTTGAGGTGGTTGAAGCTGTTGTTGGGATAGATAAAATGTGCGCGTATATGTATGCTTGTAGGGCCAGGCTGTCCTTGATTTGGGGTGGGTGAGGGTGTTGTTGTAATATGTATCTATAGGAATTTGTGTGTTTGTATGTCTGTAGGAATTTTTGTACATGTATGTCTGTAGGAGTTTAAGGCTGATCGTGATTTGGATTGTTGAGCTTGATCGATTGTATGTGACCTTGAGAGTTTGTGTGTGTATGTATATCTGTATGAATTTAACGCTGATAGTGATTTGTGAGGGAAAGGGTGTTGTTGAAATAGTTTGAATTTTTCGTAGATGAATTCTGTATGTGTGTTTATGTTATTTTCTCACGCTAGTATTTATATGTACGTAGAAATAAATTGTTTCTCATATGGACATTTGGTGCTATAAAATGTTATCATATATCTGAACTTCCCTAATCCTAGTATGTTTTTCATATTGGAGGATGAGATTGCTTTATATTTTATTAAGCTTAAATTTGTCCAGTGTTAAAGTCTGTTGGTCAGAAATTTGTTTATATTTGGATAAATATTAAATTCAGATTTAGAAAAATTCTTGCGTACGATCGTGTGTGGGATAAAGTTTGGCTGCCTGTGACAAGTTTGTTTATTTAAGTACATTTGTCTTCTTCGACTGAACGTCTTTTCAACCGTCAATAGCTTGTATGTTTTCATGATGTACATATGTAAGTGTAATTGATAAAATCCAATAAATAATTGAGTATGGGTAACATATGTACTTATGTATCTACAAATTGATTTTATGTATGTATATATATATGTACATACAAATAAGTCTGTGGCTACCTGCTTAAATTAATTTTTTGTCATGTGCGGTGTTTTGTTGTTGTTGTAAATATTCGCCTTGTGTATAGATGTGAAATATTTTCATAGTTTTTTTATATTTGAAATTAAAAAAACGTTTTATTAATTTTAAGATGTATTTACTTAAAACTTTGTGAGGAGTTTCTATTTTAAGTAAAATTGAGTTCCTCTCTAGTTATAGTAACTATATTAGAAATATTTAATATATTTAATTTCCCTTTGTTTAATGTTGATGTAGCCTATATAGTCAACGTTAGAAATATTTCGATATAAAATTTTTTTCCAACTATCATCTTTTTTCTTCACCTTTTACATTTATTTTAGAACATCTTGCATTGACTTTTAAAAGTTGCAAACATTTTGAATTGAAACTGATTTAAAAGTCTAGCTTAGATGATTATAGCTTTTTTGTTAGCCAGTTTGCTTATTTTTATTTTTTATTGATAATAATTTTAAATCAAAAGGGAGTTTTATGATGAAATTGTTAAAGTCATTTTGTTTAAAACATCCGCCAATTCTTTTTGTAATGAAAATCATTCGAAACTGTTGGAGACACTTGCAAATAAATCAACTTCATAAATACTAATTATTTATAATCATGTTGGCATTGAATTATTTTCATTCATGTAATAAGATTTTTTTATTTTTTTGATTGATTCTGGTTTTGAAACTTCAAGTAAATTAAACTTAATTTTTTTAATATTTTTGTAAAAAAATATTTTGTGTTTTAATTTAAAAACCTTAACAAATTGGCGACGAGGATATGGCTCAAGATTTAAAAATCCTGGAATTATTGGAGATGCAAAGCAAACTTCTTGCAAGTCTTACGCAAGGAAATGCGTCAAACACCAATCAAGATTCTGTTATGGAGAAGTTGGCAAATAGTATTACAGAGTTTTGCTATGACCAAGAAAATTCTGCAACATTTAGCAATTGGTATGCTCGTTATGAAGATATTTTTCTCGTAGAAGGGAAAGATTTGGATGATGCTTCTCGTGTGAGACTCCTTATGAGAAAACTCAATACAATAGCCTATGCACAGTATTCAGCATATATTCTACCCAGAAATCCAAGGGATATATCGTTCGAGGATTCAGTTAAAATCCTGAAGGATATGTATGGAATACAAGCTTCCATGTTTAGTATACGATACAATTGTCTTCAAACTTCTAAGATGTCACAAGAAGATTTAATTTCTTATGGAGCTCGTGTCAACAAAATTTGTGAAAACTTTAAATTATCTGAATTGAGCTCTGATCAATTTAAATGCTTAGTGTTTGTTTGTGGTTTACAGTCTCATACAGATTCAGAAATTCGCATGAGATGTTTGTCAGCTCTAGAAGATGATTCCAACCAAAACATCAACAAACTAATTTCTAGCTCTCAGCGGTTAATTAACTTAAAACATGACACAGCTATGGTAGAAGTTAAACCGAGTTCATCCATAAATGCAATACAGTCTAACACAAAGCAATATGCCGTCCAAAATGGTAAGTCGAAGCCGAAAACGCCCTGTTGGAATTGTGGTGCAATGCATTATTCCAAATATTGCAACTACGCAAAACACATGTGTACACAATGTCAAAATATAGGACATAAAGAAGGTTACTGCAAACCCCCAAAATCAGCAGAAAAATTCAACCAAGGAAAGAAGGGGAAAAACAAAAATCCAAAACACTCGAAAGCAAAATCCAATGTTGTTCAAATCAACCGGATTTCGTATGCAGCAAGAAGAAAATTTGTTACAGTCAACATACAGAATTTTTTGTCAGAAACAAACTTCGATGTCAAAATGCAAATCGATACAGCATCAGATGTGTCAATTATAGGAAAAGCATTATGGTGTAAAATGGGTAAACCTGGAAAAAAACTAACAAATCGTTTTGTCACAAGCGCCTCTAAGGACAAAATCAAGATTATTGCCGAATTTTCATGTCAAGTTCGGCTACAAGGTGATGTAAAACTTTGCAATTTACTAGTTGTAAGCATTGATACTCTTTCAATTTTTGGTTCAGATTGGATTGAAGTTTTTCACTTGTGGGATAAACCGTTGAATAGTGTCTGTTCTCAAATCAAACAAAACAAAGTCGATGGTTCTATTTTAAATAATATTAAAACTGAGTATTCAGACATTTTCCAGAATTTTCCATCCAAATGTACAAAAACGCAAGTGCAACTTCATCTAAAGCCTAATTCAAAACCAGTTTTTCGTGCAAAGAGACCAGTTGCTTATGCTATGCTTCCTTTGATAGAAGAGGAGTTGCAACGATTAGAATCATTAGGTATAATCACACCAGTTGATTACTCAGAGTGGGCAGCACCTATTGTTGCCATAAAAAAACCTAATGGTACAATTCGCATTTGTGGAGATTATTCATCAGGTCTTAACAATTGTCTGGAACCACATATGTACCCATTACATCGACCTGAAGATTTGTATGCCAAAGTCGGAAAAAGCTGCTTATTTACGCATATTGACTTGTCAGATGCTTATTTGCAAACTGAAGTTTCAACAGAAGCAGCAAAACTTCTTACTATCAATACTCACAAAGGTTTGTATACATTCAATCGTCTAGCCCCAGGTGTTAAAAGTGCTCCAGGCGCATTTCAACAATTAATGGACACTATGTTAATTGGTATAGATGACACGGCAAGCTACATTGATGACATAATTATTGGTGGTAAAACGGTAGAAAAACACATAGAAAACGTAAAAAAAGTTCTTCAAAAACTCCGTGAGTATAGTTTTCATATTAAGTTGGAAAAATTCAAGTTTTTTGTTAAAGAGGTAAAATACCTTGGAAACGTTATGTCTTCATCGGGTTTACGTCCTGATAAAACCAAAATACAAGCAATTTTAAATCTACCACCTCCATCAAATATATCTGAGCTTAGATCGTTTTTAGGATCTATAAATTATTACGGAAAATATGTTAAAAATATGACCAATTTAAGAACGCCTCTCGATAGACTTCTTCAAGATGACACCAATTATGAGTGGTCAATAGAATGTCAGCAGTCTTTCGAAAATTTCAAAGATATCTTAAATTCTGATCTTCTTTTAACTCACTACAACCCAGATTTACCAATAAAAGTAGCAGCAGATGCTTCTGGAAAAGGCATTGGAGCCTTAATATGTCATATTTTTCCTGACAATTCCGAAAAGGTAATTGAACATGCGTCTCGTACTCTTACTCCTGCAGAAAGAAATTACTCTCAAATTGAGAAGGAGGCATTAGGTCTATTATATGCCGTAAAAAAATTTCACAAGTATATATATGGGCGAGAGTTTATTTTGTGCACAGACCATAAACCTCTTTTATCAATTTTTGGCAACAAAAAAGGTATTCCCGTATACGCAGCAAACAGACTTCAAAGATGGGCAATCACTTTAATGATGTACAATTTCAAAATTCAGTACATAAGTACTAAAGAATTTGGTTGTGTTGATATGCTTTCAAGACTTATCAACAATGAGTTAAAACCAGATGAAGAAATAATAATTGCATGTACAACTTTTGAAGAAAACTGTTCCGCAACACTAATGGATCATTTTAATGAACTACCTGTCACTTTCAACATGGTAAAACAAGCAACACAGAAATGTTCAGTATTACAGTCAGTCATTCATTCACTCAAACATGGCTGGAAATCAAACCGAAATGCAGAACTTATACAGTTTTATTCCAGACGGGAAAGTTTATGTGAGATTAAAGGTTGTTTAATGTATAATGATAGAGTCGTTATACCAAAATGTCTAAGAAACATGATAACAAAACAGTTGCATCGTGGCCATCCTGGAAAAGAACGTATGAAAGCATTGGCAAGGAGTCACGTTTACTGGCCAGGAATAGATGATGACATTTCATTTTATGTAAGAAGCTGTCATAAATGCGCGGTTGCAGCAACAGCACCCACGAAGCATACATTACAGTCATGGCCGTTGGCATCAAAACCAATGGAACGGTTGCATATTGATATAGCAGGACCATGCAATTCGCAATATTATTTCATAATAATAGACGCCTACTCAAAGTGGCCTGAAATATATCAAGTTTCAAACATCACGTCTTCAACAGTTATATCAAAACTTTCAGAAATGTTGTCAAGGTATGGAGACTGTGATACAATAGTCTCAGACAATGGTACGCAATTTGTCAGTGAGCAGTTTAAACAATTTGTCAAACTACGTGGAATCAATCATATTACGACTGCACCTTACCATCCACAATCAAATGGTCAAGCAGAAAGATTTGTAAGAACGCTTAAGCAAGCTTTACAAAAACTTAAGGATGAGGGAAATAGTCACGAAATACTCCAAATATTCCTTCAAACGTATCGTTCGACTCCAAGAGAAAATTTTAAGTCTCCTGCAGAATTATTTCTTCTACGTAAAATTAAAACAACATTAGACTTACTAAAGCCTCAACATTCAATTTTACCATTACAACGTGATGTTAAAATGGAAAAACAATTCAATTTTAAACATGGAGCTAAGGACCGAAGTTTTGAACCGAAAGATCTTGTTTACGCTCAAGTACACAAAAATAATAAAATGGTGTGGATCCCAGGTTCTGTAGTCGAAAAAGTTGGAAATGTTAACTATAATGTTTACATTTTTGATAATAAAAAAAAATTGATTAGGTCTCATGCTAACCAACTTAAAAGACGATACGATAATAACAATGTATGTCAGTCAGATTCAATACAACTTTTTTTGGAGTTATTTGGAATTAAGTCCGGTACTATAAATCAAGCGCATCAGCAACAACGAGCAGAAAATAATTTAGCTACGTTAAATCCTGAGCGAAGAATTGTACAAAATACTCCACCATGCACTCCTGATAATCAATCTGGCACTTCGTTTGCATTCAGCACTCCTATGGCTGAACCTCCCGTCATACACTTAAGACCACAACGAAATCGCAAGCCCCCTAACAGATTTGGAATATCCGATTAATTTTAAAAAGAAGAGATGTTGGAGACACTTGCAAATAAATCAACTTCATAAATACTAATTATTTATAATCATGTTGGCATTGAATTATTTTCATTCATGTAATAAGATTTTTTTATTTTTTTGATTGATTCTGGTTTTGAAACTTCAAGTAAATTAAACTTAATTTTTTTAATATTTTTGTAAAAAAATATTTTGTGTTTTAATTTAAAAACCTTAACAGAAACCTTACTCGTCTATTAAAACCATTTTTTTTACTTAATTTATAAGACTTTCAGGACTTTCTATTATTTGATCAGTAGTAAAAATGCAGTAGCTGAGGTCCTTGCTTACTGTTTCATATTAAATTTCCATATCAATTGAGCCGCTATTGAATAAAAGGAACTTAAACTTTAGTGCATTTGGAAGTGTTTGAGATTCTTTCATATAATAGCTTTGTTGGAATCTTAGATACGAGTACATATAATATAGAATTGCATAACGTTTATTTTTAATTTTTATGATAAGATCATCATCATTTGGATATGAGACTGAATTTAAATGTTCTTTTAAATTAGTTAAATCATAATGAGGAAACTTGTTTTCTTCTTGAATAGCGATCAACAGAAAACGAAATCGTTTTCTTACAATTTAGGTCTGGCCTCTCAACGGTTCCTCTAGTATACAAGATGACTTTCTATGTCAACATATCTGTCTACTCTTTGTCAGCGTTAAGGAACAACAATTAAATGTTAAAATTTTAATTCCTCAAATTGTGTTACTTCATACTGATAATATGTTTTCATTAATAAGGTATATGTTTATCTTATGAAGGTTACTCGCCTATGGCTTTTATTTGATGTTCTAGATGATTTTTTTCTCATTTTATTAAATTTCAGCGTATTGTGTATATATTTCTGATATTTTTAAGTGCGCTTTATTTACCTGTCAGACAAAGTGTACGTATCAGTTGATCACTCAGTCTCTCTTTTTAATATTTTTTTTTTCTTTTAATGTATCAGTACTATTTTTTCAGATTTTACTACTTGAAAAAGAGAATATTTGTATAATTTTTAAATGTGTTCATATATACATATAGGTAAATATATGTATGTATGTATAGAGAAATTACTTTATCTACAAAGAAATACATGTTTAATAATCAACTATTCTAGAAAATCTATCTCAAATAATTCAGTTACCTCCACCATAAATTCACCGTCTGTGTTTTCATAGTGTCAGAAACATTAGAATAACTATGTTTGAGAGAATTTTACATCGAGTTTTTCTACATGAGGTTTGCTGGTTGGCCCCCTTGAAGTTATTGTTGACGTAGGCTGGGTTGTATCACATTCAGATGTAATCATTTCTCACTTAAAAAAGGTTCTCATCACCTTCTATCAGGTTTTTATATTTTTCTAACATGCATGTCTTAGCATGCTTTTGTCCATAGTGACGCAAGCGTCCGAGATGTAGTGGTGTTTCAGTTAAAAATCTATACTATTAGAATTTACAATTTCGCTCTTTTTATTCTTTTACAAAGTAGATACATATTTATGTATTTGATTTAGCATAGAATCATAATATTTCTTTACTTACAAAATTATATGACGTGAGGAATTCTTTTAAATTTGCATACTTCGGCATGCTTTCAATATTTTTTCTGTAAATTTATTTTATACTCATACAGATACAGACATAAAGTAAGATCTGCTTATATTGCATTTTACAATTTATGTATGCTTCAGCATGATTCCAGTTGATGTCCATATTTATTCAGTAAGTTTGTTTGATACTAATTCATACACATATACATTCTTAAAGATTGGAAATCTAAGTCCAATTTATGTAGTTTATCTATATTTTCTAAGGATTTGATAGCTATAGAAATGAATAGAGTGAAGATCTATTATAATAGCCTATGAGCATATTTTAAAATTTCGCTTGCTAGAGCTTTCGAAATGGAAAATGTACAATTTTCACTATAAAAAGTGATAATATTATGTGTTACTGAATATTACACTGTGTTGTAATTTATTTTGAACGCTTAAGTTTTCACAATATTTCATACAGGCCAACAAGTTCAGAGAATTTCCAGTATATTAAGTTAATTATCTTTCTTAAGACCTATCATTCCTAATCATTCCTTCAAAAATACAAACCAAACTAGATTTTTCCTGTTTAATTTTATTTTTTACTTTCATTAAATTTGAACATTTTGTTCATCTTCAAATTATTATATTTAGCAGCTTTTTCTCATTTGTTGAGCTAACTTTAATCGGAAACATTTAAATAGTGAGATGAACTTTTTTATTGTATACGAGTACATTAAGTAATTCTTTGTATATTTCAATTCACTTATATGAACTATCATCACATAATTCCTTTGGATGATCTATTAAATCATTCTACTATTGATGCTTTCATATTAAGTAATGTTAAATATTCTACTTATGCATGAATTTTCCAGTATCTATTAAAAAATTCTTTACAAACATCCATTTGTAAGTTTTTTGGTACTCGTAACATTTCAAAAATATTTTCCATAGCCTAGGGTTTTTCGAGTGCAACTTTTATTTTCAAAGGTATTGACCATAGAAACTTTGAGAATGAATCATTTATAGTCTACAATAATCAATAATTTCTATTTTCTGTAGAATAGTTTCCCATTTCACCTAAATCAGCTCCATAAAAGATCAACTATTCCTTTCATTACATATCTGCAATGCACAAACAATTTTCGATATTTATTATAGAGTTCGTTTACTAAATTTCTTTTGGAAGACATTAAGTTGTTTTACAGATTTTTTGGAGAGTGTTGTGATCTACTTGTAGTTAATTTTCCAATCTATAAATTTTATTGTTCAGCTGTTCAATTTGTTTTTTCAAAAGATGATTTAATTTTTAGTATGTGTTTTTTCAATTTTATAACTATCTTCTATCTCTAATTGTATTTCACGTTGTACTCCATCAATTTGCATTTTAATATATTCTTGAATTATATTAATGCCTTAAGCTGTATTATTAATTTGTCCTATAGTTTATCGTTTTGAGTTTCCAGAAACAATTTACTGATAACATCATTCTCCGTCAGTGAATGATGATGTTTTTTATTGAGGTATAGAACTTTAAGTTGGCATCACTTTTTTAACTGGCGGCCATTTTGTCAGCTGTCAAGTGATTAATATTTAGTTTGGTTTGCCATTTCATCATGAACAGGTTGACAAAAGAACAACGCTTGCAAATCGTGCAAATTTATTTCGAAAATAATGGTTCAGTTCGCGAAGTTTACCGCAAGCTCCCTCCATTTTATGGTCGACATAATCGTCCATCAGAGCAATTAATTCGGTTAACCGGTCAATTGGCCACCAAGATCGTGTGATTTGACACCATTGGATTATTTTCTTTGGGGATATGTGAAGTCGCTCGTCTACGCCAACAAACCAGAAACGTTAGGGGACTTGGAAGCCAACATTCGTGGCGTTATTGCCAACATACGGACCCATATGCTCGAAAAAGTGGTTGAAAATTGGACCTGTAGAATTGGCTTTATTCGAGCCAGCCGCGGCGGCCACATGCCCAAAATCATATTTAAACGTTAATGGCATAAAATTATCCTTCCAATAAAGCCAAATTGATTGACATTAAAACGATTTTCTTGTGTTTTATTTCAATCCGAAGTTCTATACCTCTAAAAAAACACCCTATATTAGTAGAAATTATATATTTTATATAGTTTTCAAAATAAAATTTCTCATAGTATTTCCATGTTTTATTATCAATCATTAAAGAAAATAAAGCTACTATTAGAGCCTATATTTGACCATCAACTTGTATTTTATCTTCATTTAGTTTTAGGTTACTATCACCAAACTTCCATTCATTATTCAAATCTTAATGTGGGCCATAGTTTGTATCTAATTCAATTCTTCCTTCCAAGACTGATAAATGAGTATAAGTGTCTTCAGAATTGGAAGTCTATGAGTAAAAATCATATTAATCATCCTCATCATCATTCTCAGTATTAGCATCATTAAATAAGATGATATCATCAAATATTGTTCCTTCTGAAAGTTTCTTCGGTGTACTTGTCTCTATATTGACTGATGGCTTTAAACTTATATTATTTTCAGCTTCTATCTTGATTTTACTTTCTTCTTTCTTGTGAATTCTTTCAATATTTCTAGAACTATTTATGAATTCTTTGAGACTGATTTTCAGATCAACTTATCTGATTCAGATTGGGTTATAAGTTTACAAGTAGCTGCCTATTTATAACATTTAGATGAATGCAGTTTAAGGTCAGATGAAAAACGAAAAAGTAAACTTTTATGTAGTCAAATTCTCTTTTTTTCTATAACGATCATCGTTTAATTCAATATCGTTGCTTATAATCAAAATTCATATTTATCCTTCCAACATGCATTTTATTTGTCTCATCTTACTTAAACATTATAATTACATTATGATTATCTGGTATAAAATGTTTGGTGATTCTGGTATAAGTTTGACATCAGCAGAATGCATCAACATTCTTATCTCACTCCATACAAAAATATGTTTCTCACATCTAACATCGTTAAATATCATATCGGAATTACTTTTAGCTTTGTTAGGAGAAATAACAGATTCAGTATCTGTAAATGTGTATTATCCCATTCCTTTAATTAATGAAATTATGTAATTTCTTTAAGTATCCATATTTAGGTTGATAGAGAGATTTTGAGTATTAATATGTAGATGTTTTAAAATTTTAGTTCATTAAGACCTTTTAGCAAGCCAATCATAACATATTTTTTATTTTATTTTTTTACAATTTGACAGACCAACTATTTTTGCGCAAATAAAATTTGGTAGAAAAAAACTATGACTTGTTTTTGAACTAACATTTGATGAATCATCAAAAATTTCGTACCATCCTATTTTTAGGTTGTTTCACTAACCACATTTGTGTAACTAAATGCATTTTATAAAAGAATGTCACACAATTTTGTAAGTAAAGATATATTATGATTCTATGCTAAATCAAATACATAAATATGTATCTACTTTGTAAAAGAATAAAAAGAGCGAAATTGTAAATTCTAATAGTATAGATTTTTAACTGAAACACCACTACATCTCGGACGCTTGCGTCACTATGGACAAAAGCATGCTAAGACATGCATGTTAGAAAAATATAAAAACCTGATAGAAGGTGATGAGAACCTTTTTTAAATGAGAAATGATTACATCTGAATGTGATACAACCCAGCCTACGTCAACAATAACTTCAAGGGGGTCAACCAGCAAACCTCATGTAGAAAAACTCGATGTAAAAATTCTCTCAAACATAGTTATTCTAATGTTTCTGACACTATGAAAACACAGACGGTGAATTTATGGTGGAAGTAACTGAATTATTTGAGATAGATTTTCTAGAATAGTTGATTATTAAACATGTATTTCTTTGTAGATAAAGTAATTTCTCTATACATACATACATATATTTACCTATATGTATATATGAATACATTTAAAAATTACCCAAATATTCTCTTTTTCAAGTAGTAAAATCTGAAAAAATAGTAGTGACACATTAAAAGAAAAAAATTATTAAAAAGAGAGACTGAGTGATCAACTGATACGTACACTTTGTCTGACAGGTAAATAAAGCGCACTTAAAAATATCAGAAATCTATGCACAATACGCTGAAATTTAATAAAATGAGAAAAAAAATCATCTAGAACATCAAATAAAAGCCATAGGCGAGTAACCTTCATAAGATAAACATATACCTTATTAATGAAAACATATTATCAGTATGAAGTAACACAATTTGAGGAATTAAAATTTTAAAATTTAATTGTCCCTTAACGCTGACAAAGAGTAGACAGATATGTTGACATAGAAAGTCATCTTGTATACTAGAGGAACCGTTGAGAGGCCAGACCTAAATTGTAAGAAAACGATTTCGTTTTCTGTTGATCGCTATTCAAGAAGAAAACAAGTTTCCTCATTATGATTTAACTAATTTAACAGAACATTTAAATTCAGTCTCATATCCGAATGATGATGATCTTAACATAAAAATTAAAAATAAACGTTATGCAATTCTATATTATATGTACTCGTATCTAAGATTCCAACAAAGCTATTATATGAAAGAATCTCAAACACTAACAAATGCACTAAAGTTTAAGTTCCTTTTATTCAATAGCGGCTCAATTGATATGGAAATTTAATATGAAACAGTAAGCAAGGACTTCAGCTACTGCATTTTTACTACTGATCAAATAATAGAAAGTCCTGAAAGTCTTATAAATTAAGTAATATGAATGAAAAAATGGTTTTAATAGACGAGTAAGGTTTCGAATGATTTTCATTACAAAAAGAAGTAGCGGATGTTTTTAACAATAATGAGTATAACAATTTCATTATAAAACCGCCATTTGATTTTAAATGTTTATCAATAAAAAAGGAAAGAAAGTGGTTAACAAAAAACTATCATCACCTAAGCTGGACTGCTGGATCAGTTTCATTTCAAAGCGTTTGTCATTTTTTAAAGCCAATGCAAGATGTTTAAATATATGAAAAAGGTGAAGAAAAAAGATGATAGTTGGAAAAAAATTTACACCGAGAAATTTCTAACGTTGACTATATAGGCTACATCAACTTTAAACAAATGGAAATAAAAAATATTAAATATTTATACTATAGTTACTACAACTAGAGAGGAATTAAATTTTACTTAAACCAGAAACTCCTCACAAACTTTTAAGTAAATACATCTAAAAATTAAAAGAACTTTTTTTTAATTTCAAATAAAAAAACTACCGAGATATTTCACATCTATACACAAAAGACCACGCGAATATTTACAACAGCAACAACAGCACACGACAAAAAAAAGTGTATTTAAACAGGGAGCCCCAGACTTATTTGTATGTACATATATATATACATACATAAAATCAATTTGTAGATCCATATGTACATATGTACACATATTATCAAATTTCTTACCCATGCTCAAGTATTTATTGGATTTTAACAATCACACTTACATATCTACATCATGAAAACATACAAACCGTTCTCCAAGCTATTGACGCTTGAAGAAGAAAGTCGAAGAAGACAAATGTACTTAAATAAACAAACTTATCACAGACTACTCAAACTCTATCGCGCATACACACATACACACACACAAAATCACCACGATCGTACACAAGAATTTTGCAAAATCTGAAATTAATATTTATACAAATATAAACAAATTTTTGATCGACAGACTTTAACACTGGACAAATTTAAGCTTGATAAAATATAAAGCAATCTCATCCTCCAATATGAAAAACATACTAGGATTAGGGAGTTCAGATATATGATAATATTTTCTAGCAAAAAATGTTCATATGAGAAACAATTTATTTCTACGTACATATAAATACTATGGTGAGAAAATCACATACACACACACATACTAAAATTCATCTACGAAAAATTAAACCTATTTCAACAACGCCCCTCCCCTCACAAATCACAGTCAGCCTAAAGTTCTTACAGATATACATACACAAAATCTCAAGGTAACATACAATCTATCAATCTCACAACCTAAATTACGATTAGCCTTAAACTCATATAGACATACATACACACAAATACGTATACATATACATGAACACCTTCACCTCACCTCTCATTATTCATGATATATTTAATGATCACTTCGCCCCTCATAAATCACGATAAGCCTTAAATTTTCTACAGATATATATACACAAATTCTCAAGGTCACATACAATCGATCAATCTCAACAATCCAAATCACGATCAGCCTTAAACTTCTACTGACATACATGCACAAAAATTTCTACAAACATATAAACTCCCAAATTCCTCTAGATACATATTACAATAACACCCCCCCCCCCCGCGCCTACCTCAAATCAAGGATAGACTTAAACTGCTACATATACATACATACATACACATACACATTCTAACTATCTATCACAACAAGACCCTCCTCCACCTCAAATCACAATCAGCCTTAAACTCCTACGATCATAAATATACACAGATTCCCACGGATACGTATTACATGAACACTCTCACCTCACCTTTGATAAATCACAGACAGCCTTAAACTCTTAGAGACATACATACATACATGTACACAGATTCCCACGGATACATATTACAACAACTCCCTACCCTATACCAGTCGATCTACCGCGAATACATCCCGCCCCTCCACGAGCACAGCTTGGTTTAAATTCCAACAAGCATAAACTTCACCGAATTCCCGCGGTTACATATTACAAAACACCCTCACCTATCCAAATAACGGTCAGCCTTAAGGTCTCACAATCTAGACAAACCCCGTCCTCCACCAATCACAGCCAGACTTCAATTCCTACAGCTAGACACACCCCGCCCTCCGCCAATCACAGCCAGACTTCAATTCCTACAGCAAGACACACCCACAAATTTTCCGTCGGCATTAGGAAAAATCATTTCCATGATTTTCCCGTCGGCATTTGAAAAAAATAAAGATGTTATCCCGTCGGTAGAAAATCATATACATATAAAAGCTTCAAACCTTTAAACCCCCTTAATGTATACCCACAAACATACATACATATAAATTCCCACGGTCATACAAAACCTGACTTATTGAACCGCCCTCGTATGTAGTAATAAAAAAACTCCTTATATAAACAAAAACCAGTTAATGTAAACAAAAAACACTTAATGTAAACAAAAAATCGGACGGACTTATTGAACCACCCTCGTAGGTATCAAATTTCACAAATTTCCAAGAATTTTAAAATTTTCAAATTTTAATTACCCAAATTTCACAATTTCAGCCACAATTTAACAATTTCAGCCCAAAATTTCACAAGTTTAATTGTCCCCGTACCGGCAGTTCCGTACTACTGATCATCAGTAAAAATGCAGTTGCTGTTTAAAATTAAATTTCTATATCAATTGGTGCACTATTGATTAAAAGGAGCTTTTATCTTAAACTCTGATGCCTACAAGCTCCCCTAATAAATCACAATATGCCTTAAATTTCCAAATACAGCACACATAAATACATATATACACACAGATTCCCTCGGATACATATTACAACAACGCCCCACCTTGGGTTAAATGCCAACAGGCATAAACGCCTCCGAATTCCCACGGTTACATTGTACAACAAAACCCTCACCTACCCAAATCACCGTCAGCCTTAAGGTCCCACAGTCTAGACACACCCCGCCCTCCACCAATCACACCCAGACTTCAATTCCTACAGCTAGACGCACCCACAAATTTCCAGTCGGTATTAGGAAATCATACATATAAAAGCATAAAACCTATAAACCCCCTTAATGTATTCCCACAAAATATTTCATGTACAAATTCCCATGGTCATACATACATACATAAACTTTATATAAACAAAAAACAGTTAATGTAAACAAAAAACTCCTAATGTAAACAAAAAAACAAAATTCTCAAATTTCACACATATTTTAAAGAATTTCAGACCAATTTCAGCAAAATTTTAAAGAATTCTTAGAAATTTCACACAAATTTAAAAATTTTAATTGGCGGAGAATCCCCGTTTCCCTACTACTTATGTCTTGAATTTTTTATGAAATAAATAAAAATATTAAATAAAACACAAACATTTATATTTGAACAACTCTTTAATGTCTTTTTATTTATAATTTAATACAAAATTAATTTATTTAATTGCCAAATAGGATACTGTGAAGTTTGAATCAAAAATTCACTCAACTCACTCTCAATGATTAAGTTTTGTTCATCTTCTCTACTTAAGTGATATGATCCGCTCGAGAGATCCTTAATTTCATTATGGGTTAAAGTATTGTATCGTTAGGTAGGAACATTATGTTGTTTTCAATTCAACTTTTATTGTTGGTCCATATTTTGTTGTTACACGTTTTACAGCTTGAATATTGTATTTAATTGATGTTTCAAGCTCCTTTATATGAATTAATGTTTTGTTTTTTAGAGAATTAAATCTTGATGTTAGATTTTTGGTGGAGTCCATTTTTATTTAGTTCTTATCACTTTCAATGTTTAATTGAAAATGATCTAAAAAGTAGTGGAGGTGACTTCAAAAAGGCTAATCGAAAATATTTATGATGAAATAGTGAATAAGTGGGGGATAGTGATAGAGAAAAAAGGGATAGAGAGAGATAGAGTGCTAAAAAGAAGTATAGAATAGAGATGATAGTATACATATTTTAAAGATCAGGGGATACTACTTTCAAAATTTAGAGAGCAAATTAGTATCAAAGAGGGCTTCAAACAATCATCATCATTCATTCATAAGCAAATAAGAAAATGAGTCAAATAAGAAAAACTTTAAATCAATTCATATCAGATTTTGATAGCTTCAGGCTATACGATCATTGGGAGATGATAAAAGTTTTCCAAAATATGTTGGAGAAGAATGAAGAATATGGCGTCATGGAAGATGAATACAACACAGGGGGCCATTTTGGAAGCTGTCTGTGGTACGAACCGAACTGTGAGGAAGGACCTGATACTTGTAGGTGTATAATATATTTTTTTTACAAAAAACTATTTTAGAAAAATTAATATTTTCATACTATGAAATGTTTCCATCATTGTAATTACAATAAAATAAAATTAAAATGTGTTATTAAAATAAATAAAATAAAATTAAATTGTATTATTAAAATATTCCTTGTTTTGCATTATTTTATTTCAAAAAGATAACTAGGAATCATATTTTCGATTAGAGAATAACAGAAACTTGTGTGTAGTGAAAAATATAAGAACTTATCCGAAAATTTAAATCTTTTGTCTTTATGAAAATATCAAATGAAATTTAATGGCATTTCATAATATTGTGAAATTCAATTTCTCTTGTGCAGAACCTTTCAAAGAAACTTAACAAGACTGCGCATGATTAACTGAAATATGAACAAAACCAAAATAATGTAAAAAAGAATTTGCAAATAAGCAAAAACAAAATTTTTTTGATCCAACTAAGTACATCAAGTAGAGAAACAAAATACATATGTACATATAAAAATGTAGACACTTGTTGTTAAAACTTCTATTTAGTAAATTTAAGTTGAAATAAAAAACCATTTACATATTTCATTCTTTTTTCAATATTTTATTTCACATTTTTTTTTTTAAATTCTTATGTACATTACTTTTTGTCTTATTTTTACAATAACATATTTTTTCTTAATAATTAACATTTTATGTACAATACTTTTTGCAATAAAAGATTTATTCTTAATAACTCAGATTTTAACAATAATAGAATTTTTGTTAATAACTATGTACAATAATTTTAAATTAATTTATCCGTTTTCTCGCATTCTAATACGAAAATGCATATGTATTAATGTTATTAGATCTTATTTTTCTTTTATCATCTCCATAACTTAAGACTACTTTATTTAACTGATTAGTATATATTTGATGTAATTAAGATTTAAATATTAACATATTATCATATACATTAGATTTATTAAATATACAATTTTTTTACGAGGCTAAATTATACTTCTCTAATATTGCTCGCTTTACACGCTTCGATTTTTTAATGTCAGTTTGGTTTTGTACACTAAATGAGTACATCTTTGAACGCAGCCCAACAAATTCTGTCATTATTTTACCGCAATTTTCATCCTTCATCATACCTAAAACTTTTTTATTAACTACTGGAAAATTATAAATATTGTATGCAGAATAGTCCGATGTATCAAATTGTTGTTCTATGTCGTTCTTTATGTCAGTATAAAAGTAATCTGTTTTTATTGTATAAATAAAAGAGTCAGTGTCCATAGAGTTTTATGAGAGCCTTGTCTTGGACTTAGGATATTATACATTTTTCATTTGGAAAGCTCCAGTACGCAAAATCCTAAGTAAATTGGTTTATTGTAGTGTGTCTTGACTTTATTCGATAGCTACCAGATCTTCGGAATATATAGATAAATTATGGAAGTTGGGTTTGGATATCCAATCTTGTGCCCCCAAATGGTTCCGATTTGTTCTGTTACAACTTTTGACAATTTTAACATCTCTCCTCTTGTCCAGATTTTCCATGGTTTTATTGAGAAGTTTGAAAAAGTTTTTTTTAAATCGTTTTTAGGATGGAGATTGTTTAAATGCTAGAATACGATGTGTTTTCTTTAAAACTAAGCCATAGTTTAAGCATTGTTTCAGAACTTTATAGTGTATCACCTATGATTGCTTTGTAGAGAAATCTGTTATCAACTTGTTATACTTCGCTTGCATAGTTTTTTTATTTTCAATGCAAAAAGGAAGGTCATTATGCAAGTCATGTATGTTGGAAGGATAATTCATATTGACCTCATATACATAACCGTCTGTTCCATCGTCAGCTATACTCTTTGGATCCAGACTCAGCTTGTCATGCGATAACCATCTGAACCCACCATAAGGAAGATATTCCGACATCGCCCAATAGTAGAGGTTTTTTGCGTCTAAGTATACAAGAAATTCTGAATGCTTTTCTTTATCAAAATCTTCCAAATACTTATTATTATTCGCGTTTGAATATCTTCGACTACACTGTACGATTCCCCCACTTATTCCTTTTTTCATAAACTTGTACATGTCCGTCAATAATTATAATTAAATTTTGGTGTATTTTAGCATTGCATCTCAGGAAAGTCCAGGAGCTGTATAATATTGACATGGATCGAGCTCATAAGTACCTTTGCAAACTTTTCTAAAGTTCTGGAAAGTATCTGTCAGTAAGAGGGGATCTGTTTTTAAGTACAGTTCCATGTAATCTTTCATTGTTTTGCAACCAAAGTATTCCATACCTCTTCAACATGTGAGTATTCCTCTAAAGAACACTCTTTATTGTACAGCTTATTAAAGAAATCACTGCGTGAAGGAAGCTGAAACTCATCTAGTTTTTGGAATGAATTTAGGTACTCATACGGAAAAATACCTTTTTTCTTAATGAGCTGAAACTCTTTTTCTGACTGAAATAAGGATCTTATAGTGCTGAAATCATTATCTAACAAATTGCAAGCCAATGATTCCAAACTCTCAGCCATAAAGCGTATTGTATCAAGAAATCTTATTTCAAGATTATGACCATCGCTCATTTTTGTAAATTGGGAGAGTGATATATATATAAAGCTCCTTATTGAGAGGGAGTACTTTTAGTTACATTGAAATTTTGCCTTATTCTTTAATAAAAGGATTATGAAAGTTATGAAAGTAAATTGGTATAAACTTGGGGATTTTGTAATTTATATTACAGTTTTTGTGGGCTGCACCTCTAAATTTCCCGCTAATGTATGGATAAAGTATCCATTTGTCTATTATTTACTAAATGAAAGTGTTGTTAATTATTTGTGTTTTATATATGTTCTAATGAAATGTCATGATTTTTTTCTTCTTCAAACAGACGAATAATATTTAACTTTTGGTCGATATATATATATATAATAAAACAATTTATTTGAATAATTTCAAAAAAGTTTAATAAGTTTTAATATGAGTTTAATTTTTTATTAACAAACAAAAAATATTGTATTGCACAAGAAAAACAAATAGTTTTAACAACAAACTTAGAAAAACTGAAAGAAAATTACGTGAAAAGCTTACGTTTTTATACAAATTTACAAAAATGTTTAATATGTCATTGATTTCTTTTAAAAAAGTAATTTAAAATCAGCAGATAGTCCCATTTTTTAGCTTGTAGGCGGTTCTTTTTTTACTTTTGATAAAAGAACAAGTAGAAAAGTATCTTTCGCCAATTGTTGATGTTCGTGATACCGTTAAAAAAGGATTAAAAAGCATATCCAGTTTGTGTGTTCCTTTCTCTGATATTAAAATAATTTAAAACAACCTCAAAATTGTTGATTTTGATTTTTATTATTGATATTTATATTAGTACAATTTCTTACTTTATTGATACAATTTTTTAGATCAGCTAATAAAACATTATCAGTTACTTCAGAAATTTCATTTAATACTTCATCGTACTTGAGATTATTTGCGAAATTTTTATTACAAAATAATTGTGAAATCAAACTATTTACGCACTCTTTTTTAAAAAGTTATTATTGGAAAGTTTAAGAATAATATTATTTATTTATATATAACAGATTTGTAGAAAAGCAATTATTTTTTAAACTCTTAACCAGGAATTGTAAGACACCTTTTGATTCAATTACAGACCAACCTAAATTACGACGCAAAGCGCAGCGTAAAAAAAATAAAAAAATTTCATGTTTTTTGAAGCAATAAGCAATAAGGCTATAAAGCGCATAATAAGTCGCTTTAAAATATGAGCTGTTTAGAAGCAGTGAACATATATGAAGCAAACTATAGAACAAAAGGTGATTTAACAGCGCCACAATAATGCAGGTTTTAAAGCCAGAAATTTTGCTAATGTAATCTTGAAAAGCTCTTTTTACATAAGTAAATACGTTTATATTATTAATCCTTTAAAGAGCGCTTGAGATAACTGCTATATTTGCATGTTTTGAAAAAAGCGCTTTTGTGAGCAAAAAATGTACTACTCCAAACAGGGGACTCGCCATACAAAAATCAGCAGTGATATCAGTAGGTTTGTCAGCTCTACTTTTGCTTTCTTAGTAAAAATCTGCTTTATTTGAAGCAATTTTTTTGCTGGGAAGTAATTAAGGAAATTGTTCGAATATTCGAATATTATACAAAAATAGTTCGATAATAAAATATAAATAATTGTATACACTCTTAACTTATCTAACTTTTTGTAATGGATACACTTAATGTAAAAAGAAAATGCACAAGGAGTGTGCTTTTTAATTAAACTAATTTTGTTACTTACGCTGTCATTTATTTCCTCCTCCTCTAAACTGCAGAATAGTATCCGCACCTGATAGCATAGTAGTTATTATTTTGCCGCATTCTGCTTTATGGCTACTCATACCATTGTCGCTATGAGTAAAAGTCTGTGAATAATAAAAAATAGAATAAAGTTTATAAATAAAACGTTCATATTTTATAAAAATATATAGTGTTGTATAATTTTTTAACTTACCTTGACATATTCTTTATCAAAACGTAGTGATGGCTTTCTGCATTCTCTAAAAGCACCACGTTGACATGCTTCAAATTCTCGTTCTTGGTCACATAATAAGGACCAATGATCTCATCAGCTGCCTCATTGTACCAAACACATTCACACTTATTGCCGGATTATTCACCTCGAACTCTTTGATTTTGTTTAGTGCTAATGGGAACCTTAAATTGATGAAATTTAACGCTACACCATTTCGCGTAACAATCGTCTCTGCATAAATGTCAGGGATGTTATAAGAACTACATCGTTTTGGCCGATCGTAATTCCTGGTATCCATTGCAGCAATCAGATACCACTTGAAGCAGTATTCATCATTGTTTTCTATTCTTTTATAAAGTTTTTCAGGAGTAGACACCCAATTTGATCCTCTGACGAGAGACGATTAATTGTGCTTATTTCAGCTCGAACTATACGTATCAAAGTGCAACCAGAGTCCCTCTCTTGGAATTCAGACATTTTATTTTGAATTTCTGATATGATATGGTTAGAAACTAGCTCTTATACATTATCTGTCTTTGTCAGCAAATTCACTTTAGTTCTATGATGAATAATATTGAACTCCAAATGCTCTCCCACAATTTTTACATGATCTGCCACAATACTTATATTAAACTTTATTATTGTGTGGCTATGAAAACATTTGTATTTTCTTCAACAAACTCTTGCAAGAGCATTTGGTCTTTTTTATTGTTTAATCCATATGTGACGATCAGTTCTCGTTGTACCTTCATAGTGAACAGACGTAATAGCGGAATTTTTCTTACTTACATACTAAACAAAAAAAATCATACAAAAAAATATTAGTAGTACATATTAACTTTGATAAATAAGCTTTTTTTTTTGCTTTGCTAATATTTTTACATATAGAAATAACAACAACAAAAAAAACCGTAAACAAAAAAACACAGACAAAGTACCCTTGAGGAATACTCTATATGAGTACCTCAAATACAAATAATTGCGAAGTGAGTTATAACGGCAGAAATGCCAATTTTACTGTGAGTTCTGATGCTCTCAATGATAACAATAAAAATAACAAATCTGATGATAGACTTACTGTGAGTTCTGAAGCTCTTAATAAAAACAATAAAAATAAAAAATCTGATGATAGACTTTCTCTAACGGCAAAGCCCTGTTTTCACTATAGGTAAGAGTAGCCAAAAACCCAAGGTCGAAGTCGGAATGGACAGATATATAACTGTGGTAAAGCGAGGGCGAAGCCCAAAATCTTCTAAAATTTCATCTGCTCCAAAGATCTCTAGGGATAACAGCGCATCATCTACTAATCGCCAAAACCGTTTTAAAATATTGCAAGACGACAACGACAAACCCGCTGAATCTGCGAACAAAGCCTCCAAGCCGCCACCAATCTATTTAAGAGAAAAAAACTCAAACGCTCTTATTAAAAAATTAATTTCGGTAATTGGTGAGAATAAATTTCACATTGTTCCAATAAAACGTGGTAGCATTGATGAAACGAAAATTCAAATTTATGAAGAAAAAGATTTTCGCACAATGGTTTCGGAATTTGAAAAAAGTAAAACAAATTTCTACACATACCAGCTCAAGAGTGCTAAAGGTCTGCAGATCGTATTGAAGGGCATAGATTCCTATGTCGCTCCCGAAGAAATAAAAGATGCACTCGTCCTCCAGGGATTTAAGGTAAAAAATGTATCGAACATAATAAATAAGGAAAAGATCCCCCAACCTCTATTTCGCGTTGAACTGGAGCCAAATGATATAAAATTGAGAAAAAATGAGACGCACCCAATTTATAATCTAAAATATCTTTTATACCGAAAAATAACAGTTGAAGAACCACATAAGCGTTCTGGACCTGTACAGTGCCATAATTGTCAAGAATATGGCCATACTAAAACTTACTGCAATTTACCTACTGTTTGTGTTGTGTGCGGCGAATTACACGGCACTGCTAGTTGCAATAAGCCAAAAAATCAAAGTGATAAAAAATGCAGGAATTGTGGAGGTAATCACACCGCTAACTACAGAGGTTGTCCTGTGTACTCTTTCGTCAAACAGACTATGGGGCAAAAACCTAAATTAGCTCCAGCCCAATTAGCTTTATCCGCCACTATTGCGCAAGTGAGCCAACCAGTTACTTCCCGTGTATCGTATGCCGATGCTGCTAAGACAAATTTTATTCCTACTCAAAATGTTTCACCACCAAATAATTCAACAAATACAAACTCAAGCTTTAATTTCAATCGCCTTGAAGCTACTATTGATAATCTGGTGCAAACTATAAAAAATTTTACAACAAATATGACTAGCATAATGCAAGAAATGCTGCGAATGCAGAATACACTGCTTCAAGCATTAGTTAACAAACCATGAACACGTTAAAAATATGTTTCTGGAACGCAAACGGCATTCGCCAACATAAAAATGAACTTGAGCACTTCCTCACGGAAAAAAATATTGATATAATGTTGGTCTCAGAGACTCATTTGACTTCGAGAAGTATTTTTAAAATTTCAGGCTACACCTTATATGATTCAAAGGACCCAAGAGGAAGAGCATGCGGTGGATCAGCAATTCTAATAAGGTCAAGACTCAAGCATTATATTATTGACAACATTTCTGAAGAACATCTACAAGCAACGAATATTTGTATTGAAAATTTTTGCACTAATTTTGTAATATCATCAATTTACTCCCCTCCCAGATTCGCAATTACTGAAGATCAATACAAGGATTTCTTCAAATCTCTTGGCCCTTGTTTCGTAGCAGCAGGGGACTATAATGCCAAACATACGTTCTGGGGTTCGCGTCTTATCACACCCAGAGGTCGAGCGTTGTTCAACACAATTTCAAAAATGGGCTTGGACGTCATTTCGAGTGGGGAGCCCACTTACTGGCCTACTGACATACAAAAAATTCCGGATGTTATAGATTTTGGCGTCATGAAAAATATTTCTAGGGATTTAATTCAAGTTGAAGCTTCTCTAGATCTCTCGTCCGACCACTCTCCCACGATCGTTTCAATTTGTAGCCCATTAGGAAGTGACTTACCTCATCCTTATGTGAAGATGATAAATCGTGTTAATTGGCTGGGATTCAAAAAATATCTTAGTACTCATTGCACAGAAAATATTACGCTAAGAACACCCGATGATATTGAATCTAATATTACCAACCTTAATGAAAATATTAAACAGGCTGCTGAACATGCCACTACCTCCCATCCGCAGACTGGGTTTAATAGAATTTATTCTACTGATATTGAACGTCTCGTGTGTGAAAAAAGAAGAGCTAGAAGGGAATGGCAACAGCACAGATCACCTCAACATAAAACTAGGTTTAAAGAGTGCACTAAACGACTCCAAGAGTTGCTTGCATTTGAAAAAACTGCATCTCTTAAAAATTATCTGGAAGGTCTTGATGTCACACCAGCATCTAATTACTCTTTGTGGCGCGCTGCTAGAAAGCTTAAAACACCCGTCGAGTTTAAACCACCTCTGCGCACATCTACCGGAGATTGGGCAAGAAGCGACTGTGAAAAAGGTAAATTATTTGCTGAGCATTTAAAATCCGTATTTACCCCAAACTCATGTACTGGTGCTGTTGATTTGCCGAGTGTAGTTGCGCTACCCCCTCGGCCCATAAAATTTAAGACGCGTGATGTACAAAAACTAATTGCTGAACTCAACCCGAAAAAAGCTTCGGGTATTGATGAAATTAGTAACCAGATGCTGATGAAGTTGCCTCTTATTGCAATTAGAATCCTGTTATTCATTTTTAATGCCATGTTACGTCTGGAATATTATCCAAACAGCTGGAAGCTTGCCAAGGTTAAAATGATTCCAAAGCCGGGCAAAGATCTTACCAAGGCCGAGTCATATAGGCCAATAAGTTTACTGTCAACAATCTCAAAGCTCTTTGAAAAGTTACTCATGATAAAATTGTCCCCAATTCTAACTGATAATGAGTGCATACCGGACCATCAATTTGGTTTTAGAAGTCAGCATAGCACCATTGAACAAACTCATAGATTGGTTCAATTTATACGAAAAACTTTTGAAGAAAAAAAGTATTGCTCTGCGCTGTTTATTGACGTTTCTCAGGCATTTGATAAAGTGTGGCATGAAGGCCTAATTTTAAAATTAAAGACTTACTTACCGATAAACATTCTAAATCTTTTGGAAAGTTACATTATTGCAAGGAAATTCACTGTTGTAGAAGGAGACTTTATGAGTATGCCTGAAACAATCTCATCCGGTGTGCCACAGGGGAGTATACTGGGGCCAGTTTTGTATTTGATTTATACTTGTGATATGCCTTTGAGCAGTAATATTCACACATCTACATTTGCCGATGATACAGCCTGCCTTAGTATGCACGAGAACCCTCACGAGGCTTCCCGATATCTTCAGCAACATATTACCCAGCTAGAACTATGGTTAAACAGGTGGAGAATAAAGGTAAACGAACAGAAGTGTGCTCAGGTAACATTTACCCTACGAAAAGAAACTTGTTCCCCCATTACAATCAATAATCAAATTGTTCCTCAAAATTTACAAGTGAAATACCTTGGTATACACCTTGATCGAAGGCTTACATGGAAACACCACATTGACTCTAAGCTAACGCAAATGAAACTTAAACTAACTCAGATACATTGGCTGATTGGTAGAAATTCAACCCTCAGTCTGGATTGTAAACTTTTGATATACAAGTCGCTTTTAAAACCTATATGGTGCTACGGAATTCAGCTATGGGGTACTGCTTCAGCTTCAAATATAGAAAAAATTCAACGAAGGCAAAACAAAATTTTACGGATAATAACATCGGCTCCATGGTACATAAGAAATTCAAATTTACATCGTGATTTGAATATGCCACAAGTAACTGAAGAAATTGCAACATACGCAGGCAAATATCTTACAAAACTCGAGTCTCATCCTAATCCGCTTGCTCGTAATATCTTGAATTTTACTGGTCACATCCGCTTAAAAAGAGGGACACAAGGGCTCTAATACTCAACACTCCAGAAGAAACTGCTTGAAAATACTTTTGTTTTTGCTTATCACTACTTATGTATTATTAATAACTATCACTAAGTTTATGTCCGACACTGGTCGGGCCTAATTAATTATATTTAGATTTAAGATTTGAATAATTATTGTTAGTTCATATTTGAAGATACAATAAATAAATATATGTACTAAAAAAAAAAAAAAAAAAATATGTGACGATATGCTTAATATCCTATTTGGGAGTAAAATAAATTTATTTATTTATAATAATTATAATTTATTTTGTAACTAATAAAACTAAATTTAATATAAATTATTGAATTTCAAATTTTAATCTTTTTATTTATTTTATAAGGAAATTGACGGCATAAATGACCACAATTAAATGTTTAAACCTTCTGATATTGATTATAGTTGTATCTTATATTTTTACCCACATATTTGATTACTTCTGCAGGAGATTGTAAGTTTCCAAAGCTATCGAAATATTAAATTTCTTTGTTCTTTTTAAAATATGCTACCCAATGTGTGCCAAGTCCTGTTGATATATCTAAATTGATTATTGCACATTCTTTATTCCTCGCCCGTTTTGGTGGAATGTTCAACATATAAAGTCCTCTAAAGTACGGAATTTTTGCTGAAAAATTTTGTAGATCAAGATCGGTTAACGGTCTAGTGGGCAGCATTTGTATAATTTTTTTTTCGTTTTCTTTACAAATCTAACAATAGCCTTTTTTAATAGGTTTGAGAAAAAGCCCTTTCCAACCGCTATAGATTCTATTAGTCTTTTATGTCTAGCTGCTTCCTCAAGTTGTCTGCTTGCATTTCTTGTTCAGTACAGTCGTCAATAGACTACCAATTGCACCCAGAGCAGTTAATATTGGAAGTAATGGTAGAAAATCACCAATTTTGCGAACACATATTATACGTGGTGCTATAATGTGTGAGTTTTTCCCCTTCAAAGAACTGTTAAAAGTTTTTCGTGCAATTCGAATGGCTGAGTTGATATCCAGAGGTTTTTTCCTCTTCAGCATTTTTGATGCAGCTCTAATTCATGTACTAAACAGCTTTTTAGCATTTAAATTAATTTTTTAACATTTTTATTTTTTTCCACACTCATTCCAAATTTTGTTTTGGTTTTCATTGCGTTAGTAATCATATACTAGTATGCAAATGATGTTTCTATGAGAGTGCTATCTTTTCAAGTATTTTATCAGCTTTATGTCCAGTATTTAAATCCTTATTTTTAGAATAAGCAAATGTCGTGCTCTTTAGAAGCAGAGTCCAATAAATTAATTAATTTTATTTAATTATTAAATAAATTAATTTATCACCCCTACCTAAACGTTTTTATAGTTTTGTTCCAAATCCGCAGTGCTGATATCCAGGAAGATACTTCATCTAAACAGGTAGAGAGTTTATTATATTGTAAATTAAACCTTCTCTAATGACATTTTTTATGACTAAACGATTTTCGATATCGTATAACCATAGTATTTTATTTTTTCTATAATCTAAGGTGTATTTATGAATTGAATTTAGTTACAAAAATGCCGTTAAAAAAAATATTTTATTCCGTAATATTGATGCTTCATCAAACATCAGCTCAAAAATAAAGCATAGTTCCCTCTTACGAAATTCTATTCGTGTTCTAATAGTTGGCCCATCAAATTGTGGAAATATTAATGTTATGATTAGCTTGGTAGAAAGTCCTAATGGACTCAAGTTTAAAACATCTATTTATACTCAAAGTCAAAAATATGAATACCTGATACCAATAAAAGGAATGGGATATTACACATTTACATATAATGAATCCGTAATTTCCCTTAACGAAGCTAATAGCAATTCAATTATGATATTTGACGGTGTTGCATGCGAGAAGCAAAATAATATACCCGCATATTTTTGTATGGAACGACATAAGAATCTAGATTCATTTTGCTTATTGATAAAAGACAGTGCCAATGAAAGTATAATGTTTAAACAAGATGAGCAAAATATAAAGCATGTTTATAGTGATCATGTGGCCAGCGATATGAATTTTGTAAAGTTTCAAGACATTTGTCGAGAGTGTTGGAAAGATAAACATGGATTTTTGATGATAAGCAAAGGTAATGAATTAAATAATAGTCGTTACAGAAAACAATTTGACTGTTATGAACAATATAAATTACTTAACATAAAAGTTAGCCTTTAGTTCTTCATCTGGCTTTAAACTTCATACATATATCTTTTATAATTTTTATAACCCGGTCTGATAACCTGATCTGATATCTGAAAACCTGATGTGATAACCTAATAAAATACATAGTAACCTGATCTGATAGCTAAAAAGCTGATCTGATACCTGGTAACTGGTCTCATAGCCTGATTTGGTACCTGAAACCTGATC
Organism: Nowickia ferox; assembly: GCA_936439885.1. Taxonomy (NCBI): domain Eukaryota; kingdom Metazoa; phylum Arthropoda; class Insecta; order Diptera; family Tachinidae; genus Nowickia; species Nowickia ferox. The sequence continues at coordinate 57,800,498 of OW387026.1, forward strand.
TGATAATCGAATAAAATATATATTAACCTGATCGGATAGCTAATAAGTTGATCTGATATTTGACGCTACTAAACATGGATGAGAAAGTTTTAAAAGAGCTGGTTACAAGAAGAAATATTTAATCCTATAACAGACCTCATAGGAATTTATAAATAATTCTAAAAATATTGCAAGAATCCCCAAGAAACAAAAAAGTAAATTCCAAACAAAAATTGAGAACAACAAAAGCTTAAAGTCCTTGAAAGCATCAGTCAAGGTAGAGACAAGTACACCAAGTAAATTTCTACAAGGAACAATATTTGATAACACCATCTTAATTAATGACGATAATGATGTTATTGATAATGATGAAGATGCTTTTTACTCACAGACTTCCAATACTGAAGAGAGTTGTACGAACTTATCACTCTTGGAAGCGAAAAATGACTTAGATACTAACTATGGTCCACATAGAGATTACAATAGCGAATAGAAATTTGGTAGTAGTAACTTTGAGCAAAATAAAGATAAAATTCAAGTTGGCGGTCAAAGATGGGCTCTAAAACCATGTTTGTTTTCTTTAACGTTTCATAAAACATTTGAAAATTTGAAATCTACAAAAAATTTTAATTACAACTACTGCATGCAGAAGAGACTGTAAACCTGATGGTCAGACCAAGGGGACGAGATGATATAAATATAAGCATATAATTAAAAAAATATTTACAGAAAATAGTCAGAAGACCGTGCCCAACGCAGTAGCAAATAAAGCAATTCCTTATTATAAAGGTGATGGAATGATGTGCGCTTTAACCCCCGAAAACAAAACTATATATATTGGGATGATACCCATGATTTATTTATTTATTCATAAGATTTTGTAACAACAAAACTCAATATGATATAAAACTAAATGAAAATAGTATAACAAATATTATAAAAAAACAACAAAATATTATCTATATTTATGATTTGATCAGGCTAAAGTTTGTATCGCTTTCTTGTTATTAATAAACAAATAACACCAAAGTTAGTTGTAAATATTCTGACAAACACGTAGTAGAACGGAATTGTGAATTGTTTTGATTCATGGTATTACAATTTGCTGAAAGATTTTTGGTAATCTCTAAATTTACAACAGTCTTGCCGTTGTCGTTTGGTCCACATAGTGATCAAATCATAAATATAAAAAAATGAAGTTCGAACAATAATAATTAAAATTAATAGCCATGGGCCTGTGGCAAAAAAACTAAATAAAAATATACTTATAGTATCAAACCAAAATAGTTTGTCTTAAGTAGAACAAAAATAAGCAAATTAACTAACATGTGCATAATTAGTAAAGAACAAACGACAGCAGCAAGACTGTTGTAGATTTAGAGATGGTAAAACTGAGCTTTCAGTACAAAAAAAAGCTTTCAGCAAATTGTAATACGATTAATCAAAACAATTCACATATTCCATTTCTTTCTTTGCAAAAAGTTGCGTATATAAAGCAGAAATCTACATCAACTGACACCACACACAGTGGACCAAACACAAAAGAACGCTGATGAGGAAAGTGTAGTGGCCTTCGAAAACAGCCGTTTGTTCCGTTATACTACGTCTTTGTCAGAATATTTACAACTAACTTTGGTGTTATTTGATTATTAATAATTATCACATGTAATTTGACTTAAAAAGCGATACGAACCTTAGCCTGATCAAATCATAAATATTATATTATATACGGCATGAATTTGCAGCAACACATAATAAGATTATAAAGTAGCAAAACAAAATTAGGTTCCGCCTTTGCGATGTTCAATGGAAAAGTAATATATGTATACACATACACACATACAGACACCTATACTCATACACATATAGATATGCATACACTCACATACATATACACACATGCACAAGGTATTGAATATAGTATTGAGTAAATTTTTCTTGTAAACCGTTGAGGAAAAACAAAATGTCCGCAGATTATTAGGCAAGTTGTTCCAAGTACGAGCAATTTTTACCAGAAACGATCTCTCAAGAAAAGAATTGTTTATTTTAGGAATTAGTTCATGTGTATTTCTCGACGAATGTATAAAATGGATACGATTGGACAAAAAAGATGGTGCTCCACTTTTTATAATACCGTAGAATGTTGATAATAGTTTTAGAAGCAGAAAACTAAGAAAAGAGCATTTTAGGGATCGACAGGCAAATAATGAAACATGATCTCTTCTCGAGAGTCGAAGTACAAATCGTGCTATATTATACACCAAGAGCTGAATTCTGCGAATGTTACTAGAAATTGTACAAGAGAAAACTTCGCGATAGTATAAAACTTTTGACATAAACAATACATGGGCAACTCTACATCTAACGCCATTTCACGTTAAGAGAGTATAACTGACAGAGAGTAAAGTTTACTTTTACGCATAACGAGCTTATATGATCCGAGTAATTGAGCCTGCTGTCTAAGACCACACCCACTTTAAGCCTGGCTACAGAGATTAATTCAGTACCACATACCATAAGTTTAATCCCTTCAGTAGAAGACGGACCAAATCTCCTAACTCATGTTTTAGAAGTATTTATAAAAAAGTTATGAGACCCCATCCAGACTAGAACGTCACTTAATTTATTGATAATATAAAATTGTATATCGCTCAATGAAAGGCGCTGGTGAAATAAGAGGTGTATGTCATCAGCAAACACATATGATACACATGATTGTGAATCGGTAATACTGAATAAACTATCAAGATACATTAAAAAAATCCCTGGCCCAAGGACAGATACTTGGGCTACGCCAATCCTGACATTTTGTACTTGAGACTCGATTCCATTAAGCGAAACAAATTGTTAACGATTACTTAAATAAGAAAATAATAGTTAAACTCTTCGTTGAGTTTTCTTATCAACTTCTTATGGTCTACCCAATCGAAGGACTTCGAAAGGTCAATAGAAACCAAAACACATGTTATGTCATTATTTACTTTATCTCTGATTGACTCAGTAATACCTAAAAGAGCCAAAGACGTGCTGCAGTTACTAAGAAATTCAGTTTATTATTAACTAGGAGATATGTAGAAATGTGGTTGTCTATTTGGGCCATCATAATGTGTTCACACATCTTAGAAAAAACTGGTAAAATACTAATTGGCCTAATATTGTTCATTTGAAAAGAGTTTCCATTTTTAGGAATTGGAATAACTTTAGCGGATTTCCATTTGTTTGGGAACATTGATGTTGTTAGAATACAATTAAAAAATGCAAAATACGGTCTGATAGCATGAGAAAAATTAGTTTATAAAAATACGGAAGTATTCTATCAACTCCACACTAGACTGGCCCTTATTTATAGAAAATTCCTTCGATTTCCGATTGCTGGGCGGAAAAAGTTTCCTTTTGAAACCAAATGCTTAGCATTAAAATTTGGTAGCGATCGGAGAACGTTTGAGCCTGCCGCCCAAGACTTAAAGTTGGAAAAATCGAAATATATGGGAAAAACCAATTTTTTTATTGAAATACTTAAATTTTAATATATAAAACTAGTTTCAGTTGTTGATTTTTAATATTTAATTGAATTGCCAATTAAATTACCATTTCAACGAGCTTTATAAATCCAAAATTTAATGAAAAATATCAAAGTTAGACAATTTTATAGCTGCAAAATACTAAATACAGGCAAATTTAAGTGAGTGTGGATTTCTTATGTGAAGGGAATTTCTGACGATATGACTCGACGAACTGAAATACCAATTGTTTTTGATTTTCGTCATTTGTTAAGATTCGATTGTAATCTTTCATGAATTTGACGCCGCGTTCGGCAGCATCGTTTACGACGAACAAATTACGACAAAAGTCCAAAGCGTCTTGATAGTCATCATCTTCTTCCCATAACGATGGATCTTTTTCCAAAAAACAGGCAGACAAACCAAATGCAGTGAAAAAACATTTTGTTTTATATGATACTAAATCGCTCAATGAACTGGAACGTAAAACTTCAACGTTTGCAATTCGACGGTTCTCCAATAGGTTTACGTTCGGTTCACTTGATTGGAGACATTTGATCATTTTGCGCTTTGCTTCATCTGAAACGGAAGGATAAAAAAATGCTAAAGCAACGTTTTCTGGTGCTAGATACCACAAATGGTTTTTGATTTTTGATAGAACTATGTTGGACACTGCTGCATCTGTTTCAGCGTATGCAATCGAGTCCTTTACAAATTGTAGATATTGATTTGGAGCTGTGATGGCATTTGGGCATCCATACCAGACTTTGACATATAGTCGAACTAGAAAAATACATACATCTCGCAGCGCGCTCAATTGTCTATCTGTGCATTTGAATTGTTCGCGAAAAAGAAATATTTTCAGGCAATAAATTGCTTTTCCCATAAACCTTGCATGGGACGTTGAACTACACGTCCGAAAATTGCCACCGCTTCCACCAAGGAATGTGACTGTGAGCTGTAGAAATTCTTTATAATCAGCGCGAATTTGATCTTTTTGTAAATTTTGATAGCAGACATGTTTGACTTCATCACAATCCTCTTCGCTTATTTTTGAACGGACAATTTCGTCGTCGAGACCGCATTTGAATGAAGTTTGATTGAGATTGTCCCAAGCTTCCGCAAATCGATTGAAAATAGGAACTTCGGGTGCACTGGTCGCTGAGTATTTCAAGTCAAAAACACTTTTCAAGACAATTTCGAAAATATGATGACGACATGGAAGTTTGATTAATTTCCGCTGTAAATATTGTTGTAAGAATGCGATTGCACCATTGTTAGGACCAGTGTTTGAAGAAGTAGTGTCGAAACTCATCGCACCAACGCGATCAATAATATTCCAACTAATTAAAGCATTACGAACAGCGCCCGCAATATTCTCTCCCGTGGCGGGTTCTACAATTGCTGCACTGAGAAATTTTTCGGTGCCTTTATAACTGACGAGAATTGCGATTCGCTCAACTTTTTTTTTTTTTTTTTTTTTTTACCAACTATTGCTTCCATTAATTTGCCATCCCAATGAACAACTAATGATTGTGCACTATTTATCTACGGAAAAAAAATATATATATAATTAAAATTAAACCAAAAGTAAAGTAAATTACGTCTTCGACGAACTCAGTCTGAATCTTCTCAAATTCTTTTTCACGGTGCTTTCTTCGTAAATTTTGGAGAGACGTTCGATTGACAACATGCTCATCAACGTTGACATGCAAGGCTTCTGCCACTGCCATTATTATATGTATTGCTTTTCTATCGGAAACCTTAGCATCATCCAGAGCGGCTTCGAGCACTTCCTTACGGAAAAAGATATTGATATAATGTTGGTCTCTGAGACTCATTTGACTTCGAGAAGCCTTTTCAAAATCAATGGCTACAACTTATATGATACAAAAGACCCTAGAGGAAGAGCATGCGCTGGATCGGCAATTCTAATAAAGTCAAGACTCAAGCACTATATTCTTGACAACGTTTGTGAAGAAAATCTACAAGCAACAAATATTTGCGTCGAAAATTTTTGTACAAATTTCGTTATATCATCAATTTACTCCCCTCCCAGATTTTCAATCACTGAGGATCAATACGAGGATTTCTTCAAATCTCTTGGACCTTGTATTGTAGCAGCTGGCGACTACAATGCAAAGCATACGTTCTGGGGTTCGCGTCTTATTACACGTAGAGGTAGAGCGTTGTTCACCACAATTTCAAAAATGGGTTTGGACGTCATTTCGAGTGGGCAGCCCACTTACTGGCCTACTGACATACAAAAAATTCCGGATGTTATAGAGTTTGGCGTCATGAAAAATATTTCTAGAGATTTAGTTCATATTGAAGCTTCTCTAGATCTCTCCTCCGATCACTCTCCCACTATCGTTACAATATGTAATCCACTAAGAAGTGACTTACCTCATCCATATGTGAAGATGGTCAATCGTGTTAATTGGCTGAGATTCAAAAAATATCTTAGTAGTCATTGCACAGAAAACATAACGCTAAGTACATCCGATGATATTGAATCTAACATTGCGAATCTTAACGGAAATATTAAACAGGCTGCTGAACATGCTACTACCTCCCACCCGCAGACTGGGTTTAATAGAATTTATTCTACGGATATTGAACGTCTCGTAAGTGAAAAAAGAAGAGCTAGAAGGGAATGGCAGCAACACAGATCACCCGAACATAAAATCAGGTTTAAAGAGTGCACTAAACGACTCCAAGAGTTGCTTGCATCTGAAAAAACTGCATCTCTTAAAAATTATCTGGAAGGTCTTGATGTTACACCAGCATCTAATTATTCTTTGTGGCGCCCTGCGAGGAAGCTTAAAACAGCCGTTGAGTTTCAACCACCCCTGCGCACTTCTACCGGAGGTTGGGCAAGAAACGATACTGAAAAAGGTAACATATTTGCTGAGCATTTAAAAACCGTATTTACCCCAAACACATGTATGGGTGTTGCTGATTTGCCATGTGTAGTTGCCCTACCCCCTCGTCCCTTAAAGTTTAAGATGCGTGATGTACAAAAACTAATTGCTGAACTCAACCCAAAAAAAGCTCCGGGTATTGATGAAATTAGTAATAAGATGCTGATGAAGTTGCCTCGTATTGCAATTAGAATTCTGCTATTCATTTTTAATGCCATTTTAAGACTGGAGTATTATCCACACAGCTGGAAGCTTGCCAAGGTCAAAATGATTCCAAAGCCGGGCAAAGATCTTACCAACGCTGAGTCATACAGGCCAATAAGTTTACTGCCAACAATGTCAAAGCTCTTCGAAAAGTTACTTATGATCAAATTGTCACCAATTCTAACTGATAATGCGTGCATACCGGATCATCAATTTGGTTTTAGAAGTCAGCATAGCACCATTGAACAAACGCATAGATTGGTTCAATTTATAAGAAGAACACTCGAAGAAAAGAAGTATTGTTCTGCCCTCTTTATTGATGTTTCTCAAGCATTTGATAAAGTGTGGCATAGAGGCCTAATTTTAAAATTGAAGACATATCTACCAATAATAATCTTCTGCAAAGTTATATTCTTGCTCGAAAGTTCACTGTTGTGGAAGGAGACTTCATGAGTGCGTCCGAATCAATCTCATCCGGTGTGCCACAGGGGAGCATACTGGGCCCAGTCTTGTATTTGATTTATACTTGTGATATGCCTTTGAGCAGCAATATCCATACATCTACATTTGCTGATGATACAGCCTGCCTTAGTATGCACGAAAACCCTCACGAGGCTTCCCGATACCTACAAGAACATATTATACAGCTGGAATTATGGTTAAACTTATGGAGAATTAAGGTAAACGAACAAAAGTGTGTTCAGGTAACATTTACTCTGCAAAAAGATACCTGTTCACCCATTCGAATCAATAATCAAGTTGTTCCTCAACATTCACATGTAAAATACCTTGGTATACACCTTGACCGACGGATAACATGGAAACACCATATTGACTCTAAGCTAACACAAATGAAACTAAAATTAACTCAGTTACATTTGCTGATTGGTAGAAATTCAACCCTGAGTCTAGATTGCAAACTTTTGATATACAAGTCGCTTTTGAAACCTATATGGTGCTACGGAATTCAGCTATGGGGCACTGCTTCAGCTTCAAATGTAGAGAAAATCCAACGAAGACAAAAAAAAATTTTACGGTTAATAACATCGGCTCCATGGTACATAAGAAACTCAAATTTACATCGTGATCTAAATATGCCACAAGTGACTGAAGAAATTGCAAAATACTCAGGCAAATATTTAATTAAACTCGAGTCACACCCTAATCCGCTTGCTCGAAATATCTTGAACTTTACCGGACACATCCGCTTAAAAAAGAGGACATACTTACCACACCAGATGAAACTGTTTGAAATTATTTTTTTATTTTTATTTTTTGCTTTGCACAACTCTTATGTATTATGAATTACTATCACTAAGTTTATGTCCGACACTGGTCGGGCCTAATAATTATATTTAGATTTAAGATTTGAATGCTTATTGTTAGTTCATTTTTGAAGATACAATAAATAAATATATGTATGCATAAAAAAAAAAAAAAAAAAAAAAAAAAAAAATCCAGAGCGGCTGAAAGACGTGGTGTTATCAATTGCGTACGGCCTCTTCTTTCCTCTGGTTGAGTGTCATAATCGTCCACGTCCATTGTTGGATCGTTGTCGTCGGAAATATTATCGCTTTCACTAGCACTATTGTTTTCTTCAATCGCTGAATGAAATCATAAAAGAAGTTAGGAATTCATTCATTCCAATAATTGATATGTATTATACAATGCAAATTAAAAATATTTACCAATATCTACGTTTTGAGACTCATCGTGCTTTCGCTTTCGTGACTCTTCTCTTGCTCTTCGCTCCTGCGATCGCTTTTCACGGCTGAATAAATGCATATCGACTCCGATCATGCATCCGGGGCGCCCTTTTTGTCTTTATTTCAATAAAAATTCCCGATCATCTTCAATGCGAATCATCTGCAACGCGTTGTTGTGAGCAATGTCGAAGAGATTGTCCAAATTTTCGAGAAATTCTGACTGATCTTTGTTCGCTTTCCCTTTCGACGACTTTTTAGAAACACGTCGCCATTCATTGTACAGTTTTATCAATTTATCAGCACATTTGTACAAATCACGGATCGGTAAGCGGGCTTATAGCCAAAAAAGGGATGCAGCGTTCACTGCCAATCTTGCACTTTCTTTCTGCGATAATTTGGCGAATCGAATATTATAAAAATAGACTTGCAATACTTGTCGATTGGAGGGTAATTTAGCTCCACTTATTTGATGTGTCACATTGCCAATCAAATATATTTGACGTAATACTTTATAAGACGTACGAGTAATCACTTTTGATGTTGTTGGTTCCATTTCGGCAAAGGTTGATGGTTCGTCCGACTTTATATTATCAAGCTGCAAATCAAAAATGCAATCTTGGTTACAGACAATTTAATTATTATATTAATTATTGCCAATTAATGGTAATTTAATTGGCAATTCAATTAAATATTAAAAATCAACAACTAAAACTAGTTTTATGTATTAAAATTTAATTATTTCAATAAAACAATTGATTTTTCCCATATATTTCGATTTTTCAAACTTTAAGTCTTGGGCGGCAGGCTCAAACGTTCTCCGATCGGTACGAAGTTTTAATGCTAAGCATTTGGTATCAAAAGGAAACTTTTTCCGCCCAGCAATCGGAAATCTATTTTTAGTGGCCAGTCTACTCCACACGTATTGGATTTAATTTTACCAAAAACAATTAAGGGCCATTCACATATTACGTAACGCCATTTTTTCCGATATTTGAATCCCCCCTCCCCTACAGTAACAGATCGTAACAATTCTTAGAACCCCCGCCCCACCCTCACAATAACGTAACAAGAACTTTAAAAAAATTGCAATTGTTTCAAGTTTTTATTTAAAAAAAATTAATTTATTTCATACACATACATATGTATGTATTTTTAAATAACTTTTTGTTTGAATTGAAGTAAATTTCTTTATTTAGTTATTACAAACTAATATACAAATATTTTTATGGCATTTTCTTAAGTTTCGTTTAGGATTTATGCATATATTTATTTTATTTATGGGAAAATGCAAGTAATTGAGAATGGACGAATATTCGGGAATTCGAATACTTTTGTTCCTTTATTTTTATTTTCTGTTAGACTAACACAGTGCGTATACATAAATTAAATAAGCTTGCAAAATATAAATAATAACAATTATGTATTTATGTACATACATATGTATATGCATATATTTATATCTACTTAACACTCATGATTCTTGATTTATTATGTATTTCTTTGATAAATTAAATACATAAATAAATGAAAAATCGAAGTGTTTTTGTACGAAATTAGTAAAATTTATGTTACGTAACAATTTTACAGACCCCCCCCCTACCCTCCCTAACAAATCATAACAAAACTCGAACCCCCCCCCCCACAAGGGCGTTACGTAATATATGGATGGCCGCTTACCAGACCATCTAAATCAATGCATGAAAAAGAAAAACATTCAGAAAAGTTTTCAAGCGATTCAAGGTCGAAATAATAAATGTTTTGTATACCACAAGAATAGAAGAGTCACAAAAGTATACATTTAACTTGTTAATATCTAGTTCATCAATACTAGTCATATATTTGCTTTAGAGTAATGGCATTTCACAACGTTTCGGATTACCCTTTTAGCTTTGTTTCTGTATTTACAGTAAATACGCGAGTTTTAGGCAATTTTATCATTCATATATGCTCTATACGCAATATTTCTTAGAGAATAAGGGTAGGTAATCCGCTTAGATTTAACCCATTGAAACGATATTCTCTTAATTTCAACTTTAAATATTGGGACAAGGGAAAACATTCTATATATTAATAAATCTAATGACTTTGGTTGGTCGTTAACATTAGAGTAGATCATCCTTGTTAATTAGGGAATAGTACTTATACCCAACGTACTCATCCAAATTTTGTCAAGGAGGCTAGGTATTGATGTAATGTTGGCATCTGAGACCCATTTGACTTCCAGAAGCCTTATTAAAATCAATAGCTACACCTTATATGCAATTCTAATAAAATCAAGACTTAAGCACTATATTATTGAAAACATTTGTGAAGAACATCTACAAGCAACAAATATCTGCATTGAAAATTTCTGTACAAATTTCTTGATATCATCAATTTACTCTCCTCCCAGATTTTCAGTCACTGGCGATCAATACGAGAATTTCTACAAATCTCTCGGACATTGTTTCGTAGCAGCTTACGACTACAATGCAAAACATACATTTTGGGGTTTGCGTCATATTACGCCTGGAGGTTGGGCGTTGTTCAACACAACTTCAAAAATGGTCTTGGAAGTCATTTCGAGTGGGGAGCTCACTTAATGGCCTACGGATATACCAAAAATCCGGATGTTTTGGATTTTGGCGTCGTGAAAAATAATTCATGTTGAAGTTTCCCTAGATCTCTCCTCCGATCACTCTCCAACAATCGTTATAATTTGTAGCCCACTAAGATGGGAATGTGATCAATAAGAACATCCGAAGGTATTGAATTGCAGATGCGCTCCTGCTTTATTTTTAGTTGACTATGCATTCATATGTGCATGCATGCTTGCCTCATATATATTTACATACCTATATTTATTGCATTAAACTTCATTATTTTTTTTTTTGCTTCAGATGTCCAACTGTAAAGCGTACATACACATGTATTTTCGGTAAACGTCTCTTATTTATCATAATGTAACGATGTGCATATTATGTTTTTTTTTTGCAATTTATGTTTTACACTATTCTTTTTGAATTCATAATTTCATTCGACTTATTACTTTTGAAATAAAAGGTCAATACTTAATTTGTAAACTAAGTTTTTTAATTTGCCTGCAAAAAAGATTACAGACACAAAACATTGGTGACACCTACGTGATTGACTTTATATTAATATCAATTCGGATATTTAATAATAGTTTCGCATCTCGTAAAAATACAACTTGCGCTAATAATCATCAAATTTCAGTGCAATAGAATTACTTGCAGTATCGTTCATATAAATCATGAAATGGCAACCAATAACAGTGATCGCAATAATAAGGAGCAAACTTCCGTTGACACGCTACCTTACTTTTCTAAAGTATCGGGTATAATAAAGCAGTTGGAGGATCTAAACAGTAATTTAACCCCAATACAATTAAAACAACACGATGAGGGTTCTCTTGGACTATGTTGAGAAGCTCAACGAAATCTTCGAAAGGCCCAATCCGTAAGAGAGGAAATATACAGCAGTGAATCAATAGTTAGTGATCGCACAAGATATGTCTCGGTATACTTTGCAGTAAAATCCAAATTAACGCGTCAAATAAACACCATTCGTAAAATTTACATTGACCAACGTTCATCAACATTACGCCAATTTTCTCTCATTGAACCCCCATCTCCAGCAGCGTCGCACAAAACCAAAGTCCCTGAAATCCAATTACCCAAATTTTTTAGCGCCTATTCCGAGTGGCCAAATTTCTTTTCGTTATTTTCGACTTTTATAAATGACAACGGTGATTTAAACAGGCTTGAAAATTTTCATTATTTACGTGCCAGTCTGGGAGATATTGCCCTCGATACTATTGCTTCATTGGAACTCAATGAAGCAAACTATGAAGAAGCCTTTTCATTGTTGAAAAATCGTTATGACAACAAGCTCTTGAATTTTCAAACACTCATAAAAGAAATTTTCAATTTGAATTCTGTCGACAATGGTTCCGCTGTCGGCTTACGTCGTTTAAGCGATAGTATAAACGTACACTTGTGTGCTTTACAAACAATTGGAAATCAACAGCAGCTTATTGATGGGACACTAATTCATTTAGTGTCAACAAAGCTCAATGCTAAGTCGCTAGTTAAGTGGGAAGAAAATTAACCAATAAACGAGCACCTACTTGGTCCTCAATGGCAGCATTTTTAGAACGAAGATGTCGAATGGTCGAAAATTTCAAGAGCTCCGTGGTAAATAAAAACACAAAGCAACACATTTTGAAAAAATCAAATCATAACAATCGACATGTTCATGTTTCGGTAGCGGCATCTACAAAATTATGCACTTTTTGTGATTCTAAATATAATTTTATTACCAGTTGCTCCCGTTTCTCAAATTTATCGTCGGCTCTACGTTTTAAAGAAGCAAAGAAAATGAAGTTATGTCTTAATTGTTTAAAAAAGGGGCACATGCTAAAAAACTGTACCTCTGGTTTTTGCCGACAGTGCTCTTCGAAACACCACACGATGCTTCACATCGATACCGCGTCTACGGACCAGCCCGTAATAGAGGCTGCTTCATCACAAGCAGTACTTATCTCGTCGAATGATGCTGATGCAACAACAACATCGTCACCAGCTGCAAGTGTTTTGCTGGTAGCAGCCATCGTTATGGTCAAAAATAAATTCGGAATTTTTTTACCATGCCGCGCAATATTACATTCTGCATCGCAACTTAATCTTATTACAAATCGTTTCGTGAATCAATTAAATCTAAAATGCAGTCAGACTTATGCAACTATTTCGGGAATAGGTGATGGTTGTGTTACAGTCAATAAATCTACTGAAGTCGTGGTTAAGTTTAATACTGGAGATTACTCAACAACTTTTAAAGCTATTGTTGTTCCCACAATAACAAGTTATCAACCCAACATTAGCACTAATACATCGGAATGGAAAATACCAAAAAATATACAGCTCCCTCTTTTGATAAATTTGGCCGAATTGATATTTCATTTGGAGCTGAACTATTTTTTGATTTGATGTACTACAAAAAACATTACTTGGTTGGGTTGTTGCTGGCGGTGGCTCTCATTCTCATCATTCATGGTATTTAGCTGTTAGAATAAATCAAGATGATCAACTATTATCCGTGGTAAAGAATTTTTGGGAAATAGAAAATAACTTTGCCAATTGTGATGATTCGTTATCTAATGATGAAATTGCTTGTGAAAATCACTACTTAAAAAATACTACTCGTCTAGACAATGGCTCGTTTTTTGTTCGTCTACCTGAAATAGAAGGTGGTACCACGCATTTGCTTGGTGATTCGTATGATAGTGCCTTAAAACGATTTCAACTCTTAGAAAACAAACTAGAAAGGCAGCCACAAATCAAAGCTCAATGTACAGATTTTATGCGTGAGTATATTTCGTTAAATCATATGTCATTAGTTTCCCCGCAGGTTGTACATAAGAAATATTTTCTGCCACATCACTATGTGAGTTCTCGCTGAACCTTCATAGTGAACAGACGTCTTAGCGGAGTTTTTTTTTCATATACTAAACAAACAAAAAATCATACAAAAAAATATTCGTAATACATATTAACTTTGATAAATAAGCAAAGCACATATTGCTAATATTTTTTTTACATAGCAAGAATCAACAAAACAAAAAATAAAAAAAAACCGCAAAGTGCCCTTGAGGAATACTCTATATGAGTACCTCAAATAAGAAAAATTGTGAAGTGAGTTCTAAGGGCAGAAATGCCTATTTTATTGTGAGTTCTGAAGCTCTGAATGAAAACAATAAAAGTAAAAAACCTGATGATAGTCTTTTTTTAACGGCGAAGCCACTTATTCGTCAGCGATCAACTTCGCTTTGTCCTATGCCGACTAGTGATTCGTTAACGTTACAGTTGCTAGTACCTCATCATTTAAGTGCTCATCTCTTAACTAAGTTATCACTATTGATAACAGTAGCTCAAAAACCCAAGGTCCAAGTCGGAATGGATAAATATATAACCGTGGTAAAGCGTGGGCGAAGCCCAAATTCTTCTAAAATTACATCTGTTCCAAAGATGTCAAGCGATAACAGCGAATCCTCTGCTACTCGTCAAAACCGTTTTAAAATATTGCAACATGACAACGACAAACCTGATGTATCCTCGAACAAAACTTCTAAGCCACCACCAATCTATTTGAGAGAAAAAATTCAAACGCCTTTATAAAATAATTAATCTGGATCATTAGTGAAAACAAATTTCACATTGTTCCAATAAAACGTGGTAACATTGATGAAACGAAAATTCAAATTTATGAGGAAAAATATTTTCGCAAAATGGTTACTGAATTTAAAAAAAAAATAAAACAAGTTTCTACACTTACCAGCTTAAGAGCGCTAATGGCCTTCAGATTGTGTTGAAAGACATAGATTCGTATGTTGTTCTCGAAGAAATAAAAGATACACTCGTCCTCCAGGGATTTAAGGTAAAAAATGTATCAAACATATTAAATTGGGAGAAGATCCCCAACCTCTATTTCGCTTTGAACTTGAGCCAAATGATATAAAATTAAGAAAAAATAATACCCATCCAATTTATAGTTTAAAATATCTTTTATACCGAAAAATAACAGTTGAAGAACCTCTCAAGCGTTCAGGGCCCGTACAGTATAGCCAATTGCCAAAAATATGGGCACACAAAAACCTTCTGCAAATTACCTACAGTTTGTGTGATCTGCGGTGAATTGCACGGTACTGCTAGCTGTATTAAGCCAAAAGATCAAGCGGATAAAAAGTGTAGTAATTGTGGAGGTAATCACACCGCTAACTACAGAGCATGCCCTGTATATTCTTTCGTTAAACAGGTTATGGGTCAAAAACCTAAATTAGCTCCAGTTCAATCAGCCAACCCTTAATCTCCGACTTTTCCTCAAATAACCCAACCAATTACTTCACGTGTAACGTATGCCGATGCTGTTAAGGCAATTTCTATTCCCGCACAAAAAGTTTCACCAAATAATTCGACAAACACAAACTCTAGCTTTAACTTTAATCGCCTTGAAGGTACTATTGATAATCGGGTGCAAACTATAAATAAGTGTACAACAAATATGACTAGCATGATGCAAGAAATGCTGCGAATGCAGAATATACTGCTTCAAGCATTAATTAACAAGCCATGAACACGTTAAAAATATGTTTCTGGAACGCAAACGGCATTCGCCAACATAAATATGAACTTGAGCACTTCCTCATGGAAAAAAATATTGATAAAATGTTTGTTTCTGAGAGTCATTTGACTTCGAAAAGCTTTTTCAAAATCAATGGCTAAGAACATGCGAAGATATAGAATTTAACGTTGCCAATATTAATGAAAATATTAAACAGGCTGCTGAACATGCCACTACCTCCCAAACTTAGATTGGCTTTAACAGAATTTATTCTACGGATATTGAACGTCTTGTATGTGAGCTAGAATAGACTGGCAACAACACAGATCACCCCTAAATAAAATCAGACTCCAAGAATGTACTAAACGACTTAAAGAGTTGCTATCGTCGAAAAAAACTGCATTACTGGTAAAATATTTAGAAGGTCTCGATGTCACGTCAGCATCTAATTACTCGTTATGGCGCGCTACTAGAAATCTTAAAAGACCGGTTGAGCTGAAATCACCACTGCTCACTTCGACCGGAGGATGGGTCAGAAGCGATAGTGAGAAAGGTAACTTATTTGCTGAGCATTTAAAATCTGTATTCACTCCCTATTCATGTACGGGTGCTGTTGATTTGCCGAGTGTAGTTTCTCTACGAATGCAGTATTTGCCACATAACTGGAAACTTGAGAAGATCAAAATGATTCCAAAGCCGGACAAAGATCTTACCAAGGCTGAGTCATATAGGCCTATAAGCTTACTATCAACAATCTCAAAGCTTTTCGAAAAGCTGCTCATGACTAAATTTTCCAAAATTTTAGTTGATAATGGGTGCATCCCTGACCATCAATTTAATTTTAGAAGTCAGCATAGCACAACTGAGCAAACGCATAGATTGTTTCAATTTATAAGCAAGACATTTGAAGAATAGAAGTATGTTCTGCCCTTTTCATTGATGTGTCTCAGGCATTTGACAAAGTATGGCACGAAGGCCTAGTTTTAAAATTGAAGACATATCTGCCAATAAACATACAAAAACTTTTGGAAAGTTATATTACTGATAGGAAGTTCATTGTGTTGGAAGGAGACTTCATGAGTGTGCCCGATTCTATATCTTCCGGTATCCCAAAGGGTAGTATTCTGGGGCCAGTCTTGTATTTAATATATACTTGTGATATGCCTGTGAGCAATAATATTATTACCTCTACATTTTCCGATGATACAGCCTGTCTGAGTGTGCATGAAAACCCCTATGAGGCAGCCCGAAATCTCCAGGAACATATTACCCAGCTGGAAATATGGTTTAGCTTATGGAGAATTAAAGTAAATGAGTAAAATTGTGTCAAGATAACCTTTACCTTAAGAAGAGATACTTGTTCCCGTACTTGAATTAATTGTCAATATATTACTCAACATACTCAAGTGAAATACCTTGGTGTACACCTTGATCGAAGGTTTACATGGAAACATCATATTGACTCTAAACTAACGCAAATGAAACTTAAGTTAATTGAAATACACTGGTTGATTGGCAGAAAATCCACACTCAACCTAGACTGCAAACTGTTAACATATAAGTCGCTTTTGAAACCAATATCGTGCTACGGAATTCAGCTATGGGGCACTGCTTCAGCTTCCAATTTAGATAGAATCCAACGAAGACAGAACAAAGTTTTACGTTTGATAACATCGGCTCCATGGTACATTAAAAATTCAAATTTAACTCGTGATTTAAATATGCCACTAGTCACTGAAGAAATTGCAAACTACGCAGGCAAGTACTTAACAAAACTTGAGTCCTATCTTAATCCTCTTGCTCGTAACTTCTTGAATTTTACTGGACAAATCCGTTTAAAAAAGAGGGACACTACGGCTCTAATACTCAACACTTCAGATGTAGCTCCCTGAATATACTTTTATACTTTTATTTTTTTTTCCTCGCTTAGCACTACTCTTATGTATCATTAATTTACTATCACTATGCTTATGTCCGACATTGGTCGGGTTTAATTAATTATATTTAGATTTAAGATTTGAACACTTATTGTTAGTTCATGTTTGAAGATACAATAAATAAATATAAAAAAAAACATCATTGTGTGCACAATCTTGACAGTACAACAACCAAACTAAGGGTTGTGTTCGATGGCTCAGCAAAAACAACAACTGGTTTGTCACTCAATGATATATTGCATGCTGGTCCAACCATACAGCCTAAGCTTTTCAATACGCTTTTGCGATATCACTGTTTTAAGTTTGTTCTTAGTGGTGACATTTGTAAAATGTACAGATGTGTTCGGGTTTCTTCCCCAGACAACTACATGCAATATATACTATGGAGGGACAGAAAAGAGGACGAGATTAAAAAATATAAGCTGAATACTGTCACGTATGGTACAAAGCCTGCAGCATTCCTATCAATGCACAAATTGGCAAGTGACGAAAGAAGTAGTTTTCCAATTGGTGAAAAAATTGTGAAACGGGATTTCTATGTAGACGACATGTTGTCCGGTGGTGACTCTATTGAAGAGGTTATAGAAATAAGGCATCAGGTTACTGCTTTGCTACAGCGAGGTAATTTTTTGATAAGAAAATGGTGCTCTAACAATCCCGCAATTTTGAATGGTGTACCACCGCGGTGCACCGGAAGAGTGTGAGAAGTTTTTAAAATTTGACGATGGTACTGACATCACAAAAACGCTCGGTCTTATTTGGGATCCTAATGACAACAATTGTATTTTCGCGTTCAACGCCGTTGATAATTGTAAGGTGGTCACAAAACGTTCCATTCGTTCATCAATTGCTCATCTGTATGACCCACTTGGCTTAATTGGCCCGGTTATCACAAAGGCAAAAATTTTTATGCAGTGTTTATGGAAGCTGGAGCTAAAGTGGGACGAAAGTCTTCCCCAATCATTACAATCTTCGTGGCTGAATTATATTTCTCAATTTGATAACATTAAACACTTTAAGATTCCTCGGTGTGTTTTGATCTCAAACTCAAAAGTGCAAATTCAAGCATTTTGTTATGCTAGTTTATCTGCCTATGGTGGATGCGTATACATGAGATCTGAATTGGAAAATGTTGCTAAATCGTCACTTATGTACTCTAAATCGAGAGTTGTTCCCTTAAAGGCTTTAAGAGTCCCAAAGTGGGAGGTTGCAGCAGCCTACCTTTTAGCAGAACTCGCAGAAGTTGTTAAAGCTCTGTCTTTTAGTTGTGACGTACATTGCTGGTATGATTCTATGGTCGTACTTTCGTGGCTCAAGCAGCAGCCATCAAATTTCAACGTTTTTGTATCCAATAGAGTTTCTCGTATACAAACAATTACAAACAAAATTACCAGGCATTATGTTCCTACCAATCTGAACCCAGCTGACCTACTTTCAAGGGGTACTTCGCCTAAGGAATTATTTAATTCAACTTTGTGGAAGAATGGACCTAGTATTTTGCGCCTTGATTCTTCGTTGTGGCCTGATAATAAAAAATTTTCAAATGACCTGCCTGAGCGACGTCGTAATATTTTGGTTTTGGCCTCGCTGTCGGACATGTCAATGAATTGTAAATACCATAATTCGTTCGCGAAAGTGCAACGAGTATTCTTATATCCGAAATTGACAAGCCAAAATGAAGGACTGACTTCAAATGACATAACAAATGGAACATATCTTTTAATGAAAAATATACAGATAATTCATTTTGCAGCTGAGTATAAGGCCTTAAAAAAAATCAAAGCATTCCCTCATCCAGCAAGCTTCGTTCATTGATGCCTATAATTGATTCTGTTGGTTTGATTCGTTTTGGCGGTCGTCTTCAGCATTCGGCTCTTGGCTTTAATGCGCGACATCCTATTATTTTGCCTAAACATCACGTATTAACTTTGTCTCTGATAATGCACTTTCATAAAAGGCTTTTGAATGCTGGCCCGCAAGCTTTATTGGCTTCTATTCGGCAGCAGTATTGGCCAATGGGTGCTCGTAAATTAATTAGTAGTATAATCTCAAAATGTCTAAGTTGTTTTAGAATGAAACCATTATTAAGTCAACATATTTGGGTAGCTTGCCTGCTGAACGAGTGACGCCAAGCAAAGTCTTTAATACTACTGGAGTGGATTTTTGTTGTCCGTTTTATTATAAGTCTGAAGTAATCAAGCAATCAATTCAGCGGCAGTGTATTGAAGATGAAACAGAATGGAAATTCATTCAGCCAAGGTCGCCACATTTCGGAGGCTTGTGGGAAGCTGCAGTAAAAGCAATTTTAAATTCTCGTCCGATTTCTCCAATTTCAGAAAATTGTGACGACCTTGATGTTTTAACTCCCGGACAGTTCAGCCTGGCATCACTCATATAGACACAAGCCACCCCAGCAGATGGCAAAATGTTACCCAAAAGCAAAAAATTTTTTGGAAAAAATGGAGTAGTTCGTACCTATCTCTTTTGCAAGAGCGCACAAAGTGGAGTCAGCATGGTAAAAATATAACCTGTGGTGCAATGGTGATTTTGAAGGACGAAAACCAGCCTCCATTAAAGTGGCAAATGGGCCGTATATCGGATAGCTTGAGTCGCAATTGTTCGAACAAATAATGGTTTGATTAAACGTGCTGTTACCAAACTTGCTGTTCTTCCTATAGAATCATCTGTTGAAGGCCCTCAACTTCCAACGGGGGGAGGATGTTAACTGCAGATGCATGCATGTTTGAATTCATAATTTCATTCGACTTATTACTTTTTAAATAAAAGGTCAATACTTAATTTGTAAACTAAGTTTTTTAATTTGCCTGCGAAAAGATTGCAGACACAAAACAAAGTTATTAAACGGACTGCTGAACATGCCACTACCTCCTATCCGCAGACTGGCTTTAATAGAATTTATTCTACATACATTGAACGTCTTGTATATGAAAAAAGGAGAGCTAGAAAAGATTGACAACAATACAGATCACCCTTAAATAAAATCAGACTTAAAAATCGTACTAAACGACGCAAAGAGTTGCTATCGTTGGAAAACACTGCATTACTGGAATAATATTTAGAAGGTCTCGATGTCATCTCAACATCTAAAAACTCTTTATGGCGTGCTGCTAGAAATTTTAAAAGAACCCGTTGAGCTGAAATCACCACTGCGCACTTCGACCGTAGGATGGCCAAGAAGAAAGGTAACTTATTTGCTGAGCATTTAAAATCTGTATTGACTCCCTATTCATGTACGGGTACTGTTGATTTGCGGAGTGTAGTTTCTCCACAAAGTAGACCAGAGTCGTAGAAAGTGACTTA
This sequence comes from Nowickia ferox, assembly GCA_936439885.1. NCBI lineage: Eukaryota > Metazoa > Arthropoda > Insecta > Diptera > Tachinidae > Nowickia > Nowickia ferox. The sequence goes on from OW387026.1 coordinate 57,821,188, forward strand.
TGAAAAAAGCTAAAATCTGCTGATTTGAACTGTTAGAAAGGGACAAATATAGTGTACTTGTTATTAATATTTTTACTACAATAATCAAAACAAACCACAGAAAATTTATACTTAGCGAAATGAACAATTGAAAATTTTTACAAAATTAAATGAAAGATTTGAACTAAATAAAACAATGTGTAAAATATTAGTAATATCAAAGTGATTAAAATTAGTTTCCAAATGCTTACAAACTCAATTTTTAAAAATTTCCTTCAAAAATATTAATTTTTAACTTCAACTTGCAAAAACCAAGCAACCAATAAGACCACAAAGCATAAAACGAAAATACACTTGAGCTCATGAACATTTGTACAAAATTAAATGGAGAAATTTGTGGTATTGAATTAAAAAACACAATGCGAAAATATTATTAGTATTAATAAAGTGATTAAAATTTGTTTTCAAATGATTAGAGACTTCGTTTTAAGCATTTTCGTTCGCAAATATTAATTTTTACCAATTATTTACAAAAACTAGGCTGCGAATGAGACCACAAAGAATAAAATGTAATTACTTTAAAATAATACCACCCGAAAGAAAAAGTAAAGAGGATTTGATGACTGTGTGAGCGAGGCCTCCAAAAACACCACAAAATCACAATTATCTTCCGTCTTACTTTGTGCTCGTGACACCTCTGGTCTACTTTATGGTTTCTCTATTCCCTCATCCCTTAAAGTTTAAGCTGCGTAAAGTACAAAAGATAATTGCTGAACTCAACCCGAAGAAAGCTTCAGGTATTGATGGAATTAGTAACAAAATGCTGATGAATTTGCCTCAAATTGCAATACGAATCCTGATTTTTTTTAATGCCATTTTACGAATGCACTATTTTCCATATAACTGGAAATTTGCGAAGATCAAAATGATTCCAACGCTGGGCAAAGATCCTACCGAGGCTGAGTCATATAGGCCTATAAGCTTACAATCAATAATCTAAAAGCTTTTCGAAAAGCTGCTAATGACTAAATTGTCCAAAATTTTAGCTGATAGTGGGTGCATCCCGTACCATCAATTTGGTTTTAGAAGTAAACATAGCACAATTGAGCAAAGGCATAAATTGGTGCAAGTCATAAAGAAGACATTTGAAGGAAAGAAGTATTGTTCTGCCCTCTTCATTGATGTTTTTAAGGCATTCGACAACTTATGGCACGAGGGCCGTTTTAAAATTGAAGACATATCTGACAATAAATATATAAAAACTTTTCGAAAGTTATATTATTGATAGGAAGTTCACTCTTGTGGAAGGAGACTTCATGAGTGTGCCCGGATCTATATCTTCCGGTTTCCCACATGGTAATATTCTGGGACCAATCTTCTATTTAATATATGCTAATGCTATACATGTGAGCAATTATTATTATGTTCTCGTTGAACCTTCATAGTGAACAGACGTCATAGCGGAGTTTTTCTGACATACATACGAAACAAAAAACAACAAAAACAAAACTTATACATGCAAAACAATATTCGTAATACATATTGACTTCGATAAATAAGCTTATTTACTTTACTTATATTTTTTTACATAGCAAAATACAACAAAACAAAAAAAAACCCAAAGTGACATTAAGTAGTACTCTACATGAGTACCTCAAAAACAAAAAATAGTGAAGTGAGTTCTAACAGCAGAAATGCCTATTTTACTGTGAGTTCTGAAGCTCTTAATGTTAACAATAAAAATAAAAAAATCAGATGATAGTCTTTTGCTAACGGCAAAGCCACTTTTTCGTCAGCGATCATCTTCGCTTTGTCCAATGCCAACTAGTGATTCGTTAACATTACAATTGCCTAGTACTTTTTCATATAAGTCAGCAATATCATCCACTTCGGGCTCGTGTTCATCACTTAACCAAGTTATCACTAAATATAAGAGTAGCTCAAAATCGAAGGTACAAGTCGGAATGGACAGATATATAACTGTGGTAAAGCGTGGGCGAAGCACAATTTCTTCTTAAATTTCATCTGTTCCAAAGATGTCTAGGGTAAACAGTACATCATCTACTAGTCGTCAAAATCGTTTTTCATTATTGCAAGACAATAACGGCAAGCACGCTGCATCATCGAAAAAGTCTTTTAGGTCACCACCTATCTATATGAGAGAAAAAACATTCTAAAGCGCTTCTAAAAAAACTATTGTTGGCCATTGGTGAAAATACTTTTCACATCATTCCAATTAAACGAGGTAATATTGATAAAACTAAAATCCAAATATATGATAAAAAAAATTCCGAAAAATTGTTAGTGAATTTGAAAAAATAAAACACATTTTTACAAATAATAACTTAAACGAGCTAAAGGCCTACGGATAGTATTTAAAGGCATAGATTCATATGTAGACTTTGAAGAAGTAAAATGTGCACTTATCGACAAAGGATTTAAGGTAAAAATATTACTAATATAATAAACAAAGGAAAAGTAACCTAACGCCTATTTCGGGTTGAACTGGAGCAGAATGACATACAATTGAAAAAAATTAAACCCATCCAATTTATAGCGTAAGGTTTCTCTTACACGGAAAAATCACAGTTGAAGAACCAAATAAGCATTCAGGTCCAGTACAGTACCATAATTTCTGTGCAGTAAATTGCACCGTTCTGCTAGCTGTACTAAGCCAAAAGATCAAGCAGAAAAAAATGTAGTAGCTGTGGAGGTAATCACACTCCTAACTACAGAGGATGTTCTGTATGTATGTATATTCTTTCGTTAAACAGACTATGGGACAAAAACCTAAATTATATCCAGCTCAATCAGCAAACGCTTACTCCTCCATGAGGAGGAGCAAACCAAGTACTTTACGTATATCTTATGCCAATATTGTTAAGACAAATTCTATTCCTATGCTGAAAGTGTCACCACCAAGTAATTCAACAAATGCTAATACTAGCTTTAATTTCAGTCACCAAGCCACTATTGATAATCTGGTGCAAACCATAAACAACTTTTTTACAAATATGACTAATATGATGCAAGAAATGCTGCGAATGCAGAATAATATACTTCAAGCATTAATTAACAAGCCATGAACACGTTAAAAATATGTTTCTGGAACGCAAACGGCATTCGCCAACACAAAACTGAACTCGAGCACTTTCTTACGGACACAAAATTTTATATAATGTTGGTTTATGAGACTCATTTGACTTCGAGAAGCCTTTCTAAAATGAATGGCTACACCTTATATGATATAAAGAACCCGAGAGGAAGAGCATGCAGTGGATTGGCATATATAATAAAGTCAAGACTCAAGCACTATATTCTTGATAATATTTGAGCAGAACATCTACAAGAAACTAAAATTTGTGTTGAAAATTTTTGTACAAATTTCGTTATATCATCAATTTACTCCCTTTAAGATTCTCAATCACTGAAGGTCAATACGAGGAAATCTTTAAATCGCTTGGATCTTGTTTAGTAGCAGCTGAAGAATTTAATGCAAAACATACGTTATAGCGTTTGCATCTTATTACACCTAGAGGAAGAGCGCTGTTCAACACAATTTGAAAAATGGGCTAGGACATAATTTCGAGTGGGGAGCCCACTTATTGGCCTACAGACATACAAAGATTCCGGATGTTATAGATTTTGACGTCATGAAAAATATTTCTAAGGATTTAGTTCATGTTGAAGCTTCCCTAGATCTCTCATGCGATCACTCTCCCACTATTGTTACAATCTGTAACCCACTAAGAAGTCATTTACCTCACCCATATATAAAGATGATCAATCGTGTTAATTGGCTAAGATTAAAAAAATATCTTAGTAGTCATTGCACGGAAAACATAACGCTAAGATCATCCGATGAGATTGAATCTAACATTGCTAATCTTAACAAAAATATTAAGCAGGCTGCTGAACATGCTACTACCTCCCATCCTCAGACTGGGTTTAATAGAATTTATTATACGGATATTGAACGTCTCGTTTGTGAAAAAGAAGAGCTAGAAGGGAATGGCAACAACACAGATCACCGCAACATAAAATAATGTTTAAAAAGTGCACTAAACGACTTCTAGACATGCTTGCATCTGAAAATCCTGCATCTCTTAAAAATTATCTGGAAAACCTCGATGTCACACCAGCATTTAATTACTCTTTGTGGCGCGCTGGGAGAAAGCTTAAAACACCCGTTGAGTTTAAACCTCTGCGCACTTCTACGGGAGGTTGGGCAAGATGTGATACTGAAAAAGGTATTTTGTTTGCAAAGTATTTAAAATTAGTAATAATATGCTAATGAAGTTGCCTCGTATTGCAATTAAAATCCTGTTATTAATTTTTAATGCCATTTTGCGACTGGAGTATTATCCACACCACTGGAAGCTTTCCGAGGTCAAAATTAATCCATACAGGACAATAAGCTTACTATTAACAATGTCAAAGCTTTTCAAAAAACTACTTATGATAAAATATTCCCCAATTCTAATTGATAATGCGTTCATACCGGGTGATCAATTTGGTTTTAGGAGTCAGCATAGCAGGATTAAACAAACGCATAGATTGGTTCAATTTCGCATCCGGTGTGCCATAGGGGAGTATACTGGGGCCAGTTTTTTATTTGATTGATACTTGTGATATACCTGTGAGCCGCAACATGCACGCGTCTACATTTGCCGATGATACAGCCTGCCTTAGTATGCACGAAAACGCTCAGGAGCCATCTCGATATCTTCAGGAACATATTACCCAGCTGGAACTATGGCTACACGTATGGAGAATAAAAGTAAACGAACAGAAGTGTGCTCAGGTAACATTTAGCGTACGAAAAGATACTTGTTCCCCCATTAGAATCAATAATTAAATTGTTCCTCAACACTCACATGTAATACCTTGGTGTATGATACGATACATTGGTACACATGTCTGTTATATATGTTGGCAATATCAGCCATTTTGGATTGTCAGTTTGTTTTTAACAGATAAAAAGGTTAGTCGTGTTTTGGTGTACTCTTCTATTTTTTACTAAATTTTGAGCAAAAACAACTTTGCATGGACATCGCTCAGGAGCTGCTGAACATCGTCAACTACGATTTAGATTTCCTCAAAAAGGTCATAACTCGTGACGAATCATGGGTGTATGGCTATGACATTGAAACCAAAGCTCAATCATCCCAATGGAAGCGTCCAGAAGAGCCAAGACCGAAAAAAGCACTTCAAGTTCGGTCAAATGTGAAGGTTTTGCTCGTTATTTTCTTCGACTGCAATAGCTTGGTGCATCACGAATTCTTGCCACAAGGTCGTACGGTCAATAAGGAATACTACCTTGAAGTTATACAACGTTTGCGCGAAGCAATTCGTCAGAAACGCAGAGAATTGTGGAAAAAAACAAAAATGATGGAATTTGCACCATGATAACGCACCAGCTCACAAATGAAAAGTTAGTAGTAGTGAACTGGGGGTCCGGCGACAATTAAAATGGTTAAAATTGTGTGAAATTTCTAAAAATTCTGGACTAAAATTTTTAAAATTTTGCTGAAATTTGTGAAATTTTGAGAAATTGTGTTTTTTGTTTACATTAGGAGTTTTTTTTGTTTACATTAATTGTTTTTTGTTTATATTAAGTGTATGTATGTATGTATGACCTTGGGAATTTGTGCGTGGAATATATTGTGGGAATACATTAAGGGTGTTTATAGGTTTGAGACTTTTATATGTGTATGATATCCAAATGCCGACGGGAAAACATGTTTATTTTTTTCAAATGCCGACGGGAAAACATCATTATTATTTTTTTCAAATGCAGACTGGAAAATCATGGAAATGATTTTTCCTAATGCCGACGGAAAATTTGTGGGTGTGTCTAGCTATAGGCTTTGAAGTCTGGCTGTTATTCTTGGAGGGCGAGGTGTGTCTTGCTGTATAAATTGAAGTCTGGCTGTGCTTGGTGGAGGGCGGAGTGTGTCTAGATTGTGAGACCTTAAGGCTGACCGTGATTTGGGTAGGTGAGGGTGTTTTGTAATATGTAACCGTGGGAATTCGGTGGCGTTTATGCCTGTTGGAATTTAAGCCAAGCTGTGCTTGATGGGGGGCGGGATATATTTGAGGTAGATCGACTGGTGGAGGGCGAGGCGTTGTTGTAATATGTATCCGTGGGAATCTGTGTACATGTATGTATGTATGTCTGTATTACTTTAAGGCTGTCTGTGATTTATGAAAGCCGAGGTGAGGGTGTTCATGTAATACGTATCCGTGGGAATCTGTGTCTATGTATGTTTGCAGGAGTTTAAGGCTGATTGTGATTTCGGTTATTGAGATTTTTTGTATGTATATCTGTAAGAACTTTAGGCTGACTATGATTTGTGAGGGGAGATGAATTCTAGTATGTGTGTGTGTATATGATTTTCTCACCCTAGTATTTATATGTACGTAGAAATAAATTGTTTCTCATATGAAAATTTTTTGCTACAAAATATTATCATATATCTGAACTTCCCTAATCCTAGTATGTTTTTCATATTGGAGGATGAGATTGCTTTATATTTTATCAAGCTTAAATTTGTCCAGTGTTAAAGTCTGTCGGTCAGAAATTTGTTTATATTTGTATAAATATTAATTTCAGATTTTGCAAAATTTTTGTGTACGATCGTGGCGATTTTGTGTGTGTATGTATATATGCGCGATAGAGTTCGGCTGGTCTGTGATAACCCTGCAGAAAGCATGGGGTTAAGTGTCCTCAAGTCACCACTTTTGTCGACTATTTTGGTGACATTGTCAACAGAGCGTCTATTAATTATGGTTTTAATGCGTAGGAAACATTTTTTTAGATACACACAACTATGCTTCTTCTTGATGTTTTATTGGTTTGTTGAAAATAAACGTGACATCAAGCAAAATTTAAGTGTTTATAAAAATTATCTTAAGAAATAGAATTATAACGTTAATATATATAAATGTATTTAACAATAATTAGAAACATAATACACAAAAACAATAAAAAAAGTTATAAAATAACAATCAATATTGTATAAAAATATAAAATGTGAAAATTGAAGAGTTTTAAGTGAAAAGAAATTTTTACCCTGTGGAAGATTTTGTGCCATCAGGTAAAGATTTGTCACATTTTAAGATCCATAAGTAAGTGTTTGACTTTACTAATTCAGCGAAACATAAAGTCTTTAATTTTAATATACATACACCCAAAAAATAAAGTTTTAAAATCAAGAAGAAACATTTTGATTTTAAAAACGAAACCTTTATGAAATAGAACTAAGTTTGTTTTGTGTTATTTTAAAAATTTTCATTCTTTGCTTAAAAATTAAAACTATTTTGGAATGAAAAATTATTATTTTTGTTTTAAGAAACAACAACCTTGATATAAAGTTGAACATACTCAAATTAAGAACATATGTTTTTGAATTAAGAATGAAATATTCTTGAAGTAATAATGAAGCATTTTTATTTTAAAACTAATTATTTTTATATAAAAAATGAAATGTTTTGACTTAATAATGGAGAATTCTTAAATTAAAAATGAAGCGTTTTAAATTAATAAAAGAGAATTTTGAAATTACGGATGGTTCGTATTAAAATTAAAAATGTAAATTTTGTTTGGAATCAAAATGGCCTTATTATGAAAAATTTTCGGTCTTCGACTGTAGTCCAAAGTGCTAATCGAACGAATTTTCATTAGCGTCATGACGAGCAACACCGTGTTTTTTTAAAATTTCGCAATAATTTTAAGATTTTGTGCGCAAGGATCATACAGGATAATGGACATTAATCTACACTTGGTCATAATAACAGATTAATTATTTTTTTTCAACACGACACAAATATAAAATGTTACTCAGGGAAAAATATATTCTTTTATTTAAAAAAATTAAAGTTATTGATATAATAATAAAATATTTGTGTTTTTAGAATGTTTAAAAATACATTTTCTTTTTTATTATGATTTCAAAAATTATAATTTTTATCTTAATAAGAAAACATTATAGTTTTTGAAATTTTTAAAGTGAAAGCGCACATTTTTGTTTTAGAACTGTTTCGTTATAAAAATAACAATGTTGTATATTAATATTATAAGAAACATTCATATTTTAAAAATGATTTTTAAAAAAGCAGCATTTTGAAAACAAAAACGCAAGATTCTTGTTTTAAGAATGCTTTTTTTTGGTTCAGTGTATGTATTTAATAGAAATGACAAACAATTTCCTGCAGGTGGTGACAGTGTCTATAGTGAATCAGTACAGTTTTACTACGGACATCGAGCTAGGAAATATCGATATTGTAGACTAGAGCCCCTAAAATTTACTAGTGAATCTTTGGTGGCAATGTCTCCATGTGGTCCCAAAAAAACTACTTAGTCAGTAGTGCTACAGTCTAGTGGTGGATTTTTAATGACAAGCTAATGTTAAATGTCAATAGGCGATTACAATGGCTGGGGTACACCTGGTCAGTAGTGCAACTGACAATGTCACTACTAAATCACTACATTTTCACTATTCCCATTTTCTGCAGGGAAGTTTGTTTATTTAAGTACATTTGTCTACTTCAACTTTCGTCTTCCACCGTCAATAGCTTGGAGAACGGTTCGTATGTTTTCATGATGTAGATATATAAGTCTGATTGTTAAAATCCAATAAATACTTGAGCATGGGTAAGAAATTTGATAATATGTGTATATATGTACATATGGATCTACAAATTGATTTTATGTATGTATGTATGTACATACAAATAAGTCTGTGGCTCCCTGTTTAAATACATATTTTTTTTGTGATGTGCGGTATTTTATTGCTGTTGTAAATATTCGTCTGATGTTTTGTGTATAGATGTGAAATATCTCCATAGTTCTTTTAATTTTTAGATGTATTTACTTAAAAGTTTGAGAGGAGTTTCTGTTTTAAGTAAAATTTAATTCCTCTCTAGTTGTAGTAACTATAGTAGAAATATTTAATATATTTTATTTCCATTTGTTCAAAGTTGATGTAGCCTATATAGTCACCGTTAGAAATTTTTCGGTGTAAAATTTTTTCCAACCATCGTCTTTTTTCTTCACCTTTTACATAGGTATATTTTAGAACATCTTGCAATGGCTTTTAAAAAATGACAAACGCTTTGAAATGAAACTGATCCAGCAGTCCAGCTTAGGTGATGATAGTTTTTTGTTAACCACTTTGCTTCTTTTTCCTTTTTTTATTGATAAACATTTAAAATCAAATGGTGGTTTTATAATGAAATTGTTATACTCATTATTGTTGAAAACATCCGCTACTTCTTTTTGTAATGAAAATCATTCGAATTAGTTTTGAAACCTTACACGTCTATTAAAACCATTTTTTCATTCATATTACTTAATTTATAAGACTTTCCGGACTTTCTATTATTCGATCATCAGTGAAAACGCAGTAGCTGAGGTCCTTGCTTGCTTTTTCAAGTTAAATTTCTATATCAATTGGTCCGCTTTTGAATAAAAGGAGCTTTTATCTTAAACTCTGATGCAGTTACAAGCGCTTAAAATTCTTTCATATACGAGTAGTAGCTTTCTTGGAATCTTAGTTATATGTATACCATATAGAACTGAATAACGTTCACTTTTAAATTTTATGTTAATATCATCATAGGGATATGAGACTGAATTTAAATCTACTTTTAAATTAGTCAAATCACAATGAACAAACTTATTTTCTTTTTGAAAAGCGATCAACAGAAAACGAAGTCGTTTTCTGTGAATTTAGATCTATCCTCTCGACGGTTCCTCTAGTATACAAGATGACTTTGCATGTCGGAATTTCTGGCTGTCCTTTGCTAAATGCTAAAAATTTAATTGCGCAAATTGTGTTACTTGGTAATGTTAATATGCTTACATTAATAAACTATATGTTTATTTTATGAAGGCTGATCGGCTATACCTTTTTTTTTTTTTTTGATGCTCTAGATAATATATATATATATATATATTTTTTTTTTCTCATGGTATTAAAGTTTAGCGTATTGTATACATATTTCTCCAATGTTTAAGTATGCTTTGTCTTCATGTGAGACAGGCTGAATATATCAGTTGGTCAGTCAGTCTCTTGTTTTATTTATTTTTTTTCTGATGTATCACTACTTTTTTTGATTTTACTACTTGAAATAGAGAACATTAATATAATTTTAAAATCCATTATTTTTAATGTAAATATATACATATGTGACTGTATACATATGTAAATGTATTCATATCTACATACATATATGCGAATATATGTATGTATGTAGAAATTAGTTTACATACAAAGAAATACATGTTTAATAAACAACTATTACACCAAATCGATCTCAAAAACTCACTTACCTCTACCATGAAGTCAGCGTAGGTGTTTTCATATAGTCTCAAAAACATTGGAATATCTACCTTTTGCTTCAAATATGTCTACATCAGGTTTGCTGGTTGACCCCTTAAAGTTATTGTTGATAATATAGCCTGAGTTGTATCGGTTTCAGATATTATGATTTCTTATTTAAAAAAGGTCCTCATCACCTTCTATCAGGTTTTTATATTTGCATAAATACGATAAGAAAAATCTAAATAAATCAGAACGAATTTTGAATTATAAGCCAAAGCATTATTCGTTCTCAATATTCTGACTGAGCACTTTAACCAGTGCTTAGGTGAATCAAAACTGCTGCAGCCAAATGCAGCATTTTAATCTAATTGGCAACCTTTTTTTTATACAAATATAAAAATAAAAAAATTCTTATTAACAAAAAGTATCAAATTAAATAAGTACTTAATATGGCGCTATCAGGACTTAATAATATATGTATGGAAAGTATTGTAGCCTTTCTTTAAAATCCAATCACAGAATACAAACACAATTTAAAGAAAAGCATTTATACTTACGCAAGACTATCAAGCATCGAAAACGGCCATTGTACTTTTGTGCACCAGTCGAACTTCAAAAGCCATACGATGCATCATTTAGGTTTTTGGTACAATAGACAAATGTTTTCATTTTTTTGTACACAACATATTTTTTTCTATTTTTATACTATTAGATATTTTCTATATTTTAATTACTATTTAAATTGAATCTTAAAAAATTTTTAAATTAGTTTTTTAGTTGAATCTTAAAAAATATTTCAATAAAGTTTTTAATTGAATCTTTAAAAATATTTCAAATAAATTTTAATTGAATCTTTAAAAAATCATCAATTAAATTTTTAGTTAATGTAATATTTTTTTAATTGAAAAAATTAAAAAAAATTTAAATTAAAATGGATGAGTTAATACTACAATTGCCCTGATTGGTTGAAAACTAAATAATTTTTTAACTGAATCTTTGTTTTTTTTAATTGAATCTTGTTTTACTCTTTTCTGTGCAGCTTACAGTCTAAGCTGAGTTTTAAATTTCTGCCAATCAACCAATGTATTTGAGTTAAATTTCATTTGAGTAACGTTAGTCAATATGATGTTTCCATGTAATCCTTCGATAAAGGTACATAGCAAGGTATTTCACTTGAGAATGTTGAAGAATACTTTGATTGATCATTCCAATGGAGGAACAAGTATCTCTTCTTAGGGTAGACGTTATATGGGCACACTTTTGTTCATTTACTTTAATTCTCCATAAGTTCAACCATATTTGCAGCTAGGTAATATGTTCCTCGATATGTAGGGATGCCTCATAAAGGTTTTCATTCATACTCATACAGGCTGTATCATCGGCAAATGTAGAGGTATGGATATTTCTGCTCACCGGTTTTTTTCTTTAATACGTATATTTATTTATTGTATCTTCAAAAATGAACTAAAAATAAGTACTCAAATCTTAAATCTAAATATAATTATTAGGCCCGACCAGTGTTGGACATAAACTAGTGATAGTAGTTAATAATACATAAGAGTCGTGCAAAGCAAAAAATAAAAAACAAATTTCAAGCATTTTCATCTGTAGTGTTAAGAATTAAAGCCCTTGTGGCTCTCTTGTTTTAGCCGATGTGTCCAGTGAAGCTAAAGATATTACGAGCCTGCGTATTTTGTCATTTCTTCAGTCACTAGTGGCACATTTAAATCAGGATATAAATTTGAGTTTCTTATGTACCATGGAGCCGATGTTATTAACCGCAAAATTTTGTTTTGCCTTAGTTGGATTTTCTCTACGTTTGAAGCTGAAGCAGAACTGAATTCCGAAGCTACATATAGGCTTCAAAGGCGACTTGTATATCAAAAGTTTACAATCTAGAGATAGTGGAATTTATACCAATCAGCCAATGTAACTGAGTTAATATACGTGAAATTTATTCGTTGGTGGTTGAGCGATGTCTATATGCATTTCATTGTTGCTTTAACAAATCGTCAGTAGACTTCAACAACACATTTTGAACAGTCACAAACCTCTTATCTTATGCACAAATTTCAAAAAACTATTTGAGAATTCACAAATAATAATATTTTTGACAATCACAGGAGCAAAATAAGCAATAGGCTTAGAAACTTATACAAAACCCAGCAAATAAATATTATTCGACAATTGTCGAATAATAAACTTCTTGAATGTTTAACTGAGTAAATATTAGTTACATTTGTGTTAACTCAGATTCAATGTGGTGTTTCCATGTAAGCCGTTGGTCAAGGTGTACGAGGTCTGATCAAAAAATACTTCAAAGTAATCCCCATCAGATATAATACACTTATGCCAGCGTTTTTTCGAATCTTCGAAACACTTCTGAAACGCGCTTTTTTGTATCGCCAACAGCTCCTGTTTCAATTTTTTTTTTATCTCCTCAATCGTAGCAAAACGCTTTCCTTTCATCTTTGTCTTCAGGTTTGGGAAGAGGAAAATGTCAGCGGGGGCCAAGTCCGGTAAATACGGTGGTTGAGGCATGATAACGGTTTTGTTTTTGGCCAAAACATTAGTAGTAGTGAACTGGGGGTCCGGCGACAATTAAAATTGTGAAATTTGTGTGAAATTTCTAAAAATTCTGGACTGAAATTTTTGAAATTTTAAAATTTTGCTGAAATTTCTGAAATTTGTCTGAAATTTGAGAAATTGTGTTTTTTGTTTACATTAACTGTTTTTTGTTTATATTAAGTGTATGTATGTATGTATGACCGTGGGAATTTGTGCGTGGAATATTTTGTGGGAATACATTAAGAAGGTTTGAGACTTTTATATGTGTATGGTATCCAAATGCCGACGGGAAAACATGTTTATTTTTTTCAAATGCCGACGGGAAAACATCATTATTATTTTTTTCAAATGCCGACAGGAAAATCATGGAAATGATTTTTGCTAATGCCGACGGAAAATTTGTGGGTGTGTCTAGCTGTAGAGTTTGAAGTCTGGCTGTGATTCTTGGAGGGCGAGGTGTGTCTTGCTGTAGGAATTGAAGTCTGGCTGTGCTTGGTGGAAGGCGAGGCGTTGTTGTAATATGTATCCGTGGGAATCTGTGTGCATGTATGTATGTATGTCTGTATTAGTTTAAGGCTGTCTGTGATTTATAATACGTATCCGTGGGAATCTGTGTCTATGTATGTTCGCAGGAGTTTAAGGCTGATCGTGATTTCGGTTGTTGAGATTTTGTGTATGTATATCTGTAAGAACTTTAGGCTGACTATGATTTGTGAGGCGAGATGAATTCTAGTATGTGTGTGTGTATATGATTTTCTCACCCTAGTATTTATATGTACGTAAAAATAAATTGTTTCTTATATGAAAATTTTTTGCTACAAAATATTATCATATATCTGAACTTCCCTAATCCTAGTATGTTTTTCATATTGCAGGATGAGATTGCTTTATATTTTATCAAGCTTAAATTTGTCCAGTGTTAAAGTCTGTCGGTCAGAAATTTGTTTATATTTGTATAAATATTAATTTCAGATTTTGCAAAATTCTTGTGTACGATCGTGGCGATTTTGTGTGTGTATGTATGTATGCGCGATAGAGTTCGGCTGGTCTGTGATAACCCTGCAGAAAGCATGGGGTTAAGTGTCCTCAAGTCACCACTTTTGTCGACTATTTTGGTGACATTGTCAACAGAGCGGCTATTAATAATGGTTTTAATGAGTAGGAAACATTTTTTCAGATACACACAACTATGCTTCTTCTTGATGTTTTATTGGTTTGTTGAAAATAAACGTAACATCAAGCAAAATTTAAGTGTTTATAAAAATTATCTTAAGAAATACAATTATAGCGTTAATATATATAAATGTAATTAACAATAATTAAAAACATAATACACAAAAAAAAAATAAAAAAACCAATAAAATAACAATCAATATTGTATAAAAATATAAAATGTGAAAATTGAAGAGTTTTAAGTGTGGAAGATTTTGTGCCATCAGGTAAAGCTTTGTCACATTTTAAGATCCATAAGTAAGTGTTTGACTTTACTAATTCAGCGAAACATAAAGTCTTTAATTTTAATATACATATGTATTTAATAGAAATAACAAACAATTTCCTGCAGGTGGTGACAGTGTCTATAGTGAATCAGTACAGTTTTACTACGGACATCGAGCGAGGAAATATCGATATTGTAGACTAGAGCACCTAAAATTTACTAGTGTATCTTTGGTGCCAATGTCTCCATGTGGTCCCAAAAAAACTACTTAGTGAGTAGTGCTACAGTCTAGTGGTGAATTTTTAATGACAAGCTAATATTAAATGTCAATAGGCGATTACATTGGCTGGGGTAAACCTGGTCAGTAGTGCTACTGACAATGTCTGTTTATTTTCAACTTTCGTCTTCCACCGTCAATAGCTTGGAGAACGGTTTGTATGTTTTCATGATGTAGATATATAAGTCTGATTGTTAAAATCCAATAAATACTTGAGCATGGGTAAGAAATTTGATAATATGTGTACATATGTACATATGGATCTACAAATTGATTTTATGTATGTATGTATTGGGTGTTTTTTTATTGAGGTATAGAACTTTAAGTTGGCATCACTTTTTTAGCTGGCGGACATTTTGTCAGCTGTCAAGTGATTAATATTTAGTTTGGTTTGCCATTTCATCATAAACAGGTTGACAAAAGAACAACGCTTGCAAATCGTGCAAATTTATTTCGAAAATAATGGTTCAGTTCGCGAAGTTTACCGCAAGCTCCGTCCATTTTATGATCGACATAATCGTCCATCAGAGCAATTAATTCGGTTAGCCATGGATCGTTTTCGCACTACGTTTACTCTATGTGATAATACGCATCCGCAGAGACGTCGAACAGTGCGCACCGAAGAAACAATTGCCGCTGTAGAGCAAAGTGTTGAAGAGGACCCGAATGAATCGATTCGCCACCGTGCACAGCAATTGGAGCTTTGTCCATCAACTTTATGGAAGATTTTGGATGGCATGAATGTGGATGAGTTGTGGTTCCAACAAGACGGCGCTACATGCCACACAGCGCACGTCACAATCGATTTATTGAAGGAAACATTCGATGAGCGCATAATTTCGCGGAATGGACCTGTCAATTGGCCACCAAGATCGTGTGATTTGACACCATTGGATTATTTTCTTTGGGGATATGTGAAGTCGCTCGTCTACGCCAACAAACCAGAAACGTTAGGGGACTTGGAAGCCAACATTCGTGGCGTTATTGCCAACATACGGCCCCATATGCTCGAAAAAGTGGTTGAAAATTGGACCTGTAGAATTGGCTTTATTCGAGCCAGCCGCGGCGGCCACATGCCCGAAATCATATTTAAACGTTAATGGCATAAAATTATCCTTCCAATAAAGCCAAATTGATGGACATTAAAACGATTTTCTTGTGTTTTATTTCAATTCGAAGTTCTATACCTCTAAAAAAACACCCTGTACATACAAATAAGTCTGTGGCTCCCTGTTTAAATACATATTTTTTTTGTGATGTGCGGTATTTTATTGCTGTTGTAAATATTCGTCTGGTGTTTTGTGTATAGATGTAAAATATCTCCATAGTTCTTTTAATTTTTAGATGTATTTACTTAAAAGTTTGAGAGGAGTTTCTGTTTTAAGTAAAATTGAATTCATCTCTAGTTATAGTAACTATAGTATAAATATTTAATATATTTTATTTCCATTTGTTTAAAGTTGATGTAGCCTATATAGTCACTTTTTTCTTCACCTTTTACATAGGTATATTTTAGAACATCTTGCAATGGCTTTTAAAAAATGACAAACGCTTTGAAATGAAACTGATCCATCAGTCCAGCTTAGGTGATGATAGTGATGATAGTGGTTTGTTTTTGCTTCTCTTTCCTTTTTTATTGATAAACATTTAAAATCAAATGGTGGTTTTATAATGAAATTGTTATACTCATTATTGTTGAAAACATCCGCTACTTCTTTATGTAATGAAAATCATTCGAATTAGTTTTGAAACCTTACACGTCTATTAAAACAATTTTTTTCATTCATATTACTTAATTTATAAGACTTTCCGGACTTTCTATTATTCGATCATCAGTAAAAATGCAGTAGCTGAGGTCCTTGCTTGCTGTTTCAAGTTAAATTTCTATATCAATTGGTCCGCTTTTGAATAAAAGGAGCTTTTATCTTAAACTCTGATGCAGTTACAAGCGCTTAAAATTCTTTCATATACGAGTAGTAGCTTTCTTGGAATCTTAGATACATATCATATAGAACTGCATAACATTCATGTTTAAATTTTATGTTAAGATCATCATATGGATATGAGAGTGAATTTAAATCTACTTTTAAATTAGTCAAATCACAATGAACAAACTTATTTTCTTTTTGAAAAGCGATCAACAGAAAACGAAGTCGTTTTCTGTGAATTTAGATCTATCCTCTCGACGGTTCCTCTAGTATACAAGATGACTTTGCATGTCGGAATTTCTGGCTGTCCTTTGTCGGCGTTATGGGTAATTAAATGCTAAAATTTTAATTGCGCAAATTGTGTTACTTGGTAATGTTAATATGCTTACATTAATAAACTATATGTTTATTTTATGAAGACTGATCGGCTATACCTTTTATTTGATGCTCTAAATAATATATATATATATATATTTTTTTTTCTCATGGTATTAAAGTTTAGCGTATTGTATACATATTTCTGCTATGTTTAAGTATGCTTTGTCTTCATGTGAGACAGGCTGTATATATCAGTTGGTCCGTCAGTCTCTTGTTTTATTTATTTTTTGTTCTGATGTATCACTACTTTTTTGATTTTACTACTTGAAATAGAGAACATTAATATAATTTTAAAATCCATTATTTTTAATGAAAATATATACATATGTGAGTGTATACATATGTAAATGTATTCATATTCGTATATATGTATGTAGAAATTAGTTTACATACAAAGAAATACATGTTTAGTAAACAACTATTACATCAAATCGATCTCAAAAACTCACTTACCTCTACCATGAAGTCAGCGTAGGTGTTTTCATATAGTCTCAAAAACATTGGAATATCTACTTTTGAAGGTATTTTTGCTTCAGATATGTCTACATCAGGTTTGCTGGTTGACCCCTTGAAGTTATTGTTGATAATATAGCCTGAGTTGTATCGGTTTCAGATATTATGATTTCTCATTTAAAAAAGGTCCTCATCACCTTCTACATATCAGGTTTTTATATTTTTCTAGCATACATTTCTTAGAATGCTTTTGTCGATAGTGACGCGTGCGTCCGAGATGTAGTGGTGTTTCAGTTAAAAATCTATAATATTAGAATTTACGAGTTCACTCTTTTCAATCTTTTACAAAGTAGATACATACTTATGTTTTTCATTTAGCACAGAGTCATAAAATTTCATTCCTTTCAAAATTGTGTGATATGAGGAATTCTTTTAAATTTGCATGCTTCGGCATGCTTTCAATATTTGTTCTGTAAATTTATTTGATACTCATACACATACAGATATAAAGTAAGATCTTCTTGCATTGCATTTTACAATTGATGTATGCTTCAGCATGATTCCAGTTGAAGTCCATATTTATTCAGCAAGGTTGTTTAATACTAATTCATAGACATGTACATTCTTAAAGATCGGAAATCTAAGTCCAATTTTTGTTGCTTATTTATCATTTCTAAAGATCTGATAGCTATAGAAATGAATAGAGTGAATATCTATTATAATAAGCCCATTCACATATATACAATTTTCGATGCTAGAGCTTTTGAAATGAAAAATCTACATCTTTTACTATAAAAAGTGATAATATGATGTATTACTGAATATTGCACTGTGTTGTATTTCATTTTAAAAGCTTAAGTTTTGTATTATTTCCTACAACTCTATTTCTTTAATTTAATAATCTTTCCTAAGACCTAACATTCCTCACAATCTTGAATTAACACACAATCCAAATTTTTTAATTTATTTTATTTTATTATTTTTATTTATTTATTTATTTTTTATACAAAGTTTTTGTAGTAGGTCGCCATGTCACTCTCCAATATAGTTTTCCTTAAATAAAATATGGTGCACAGACAATTACCACATCCTTCATCCCAACCTGGGCTGAATCGGGGGCAGCAAGCAAAGTGCCCATCATTCTTCTCTTCATCCTCCGCCACCCCATAGCCCACATTCTGATCTATCATATCCAGAAAGAATGAGAGCATCTCTTTATGCTCCCACAGCATTTTATCCTTAAAATCCTCCATAAATTTAGTGATCTTCTGTCTGATTGAACTCATTTTGGTGAAGGACAATTTGTGATAATAGAGTTCTTTCTTTTGAAGAGCTTACTAGCATTTTTGAATATATATCTTAGGGCTGGTAACAGGGAAACAGTAGGTTCAATATTCCAAGCTTAGTGAAATCAATATTATGAGGCTGCTAGTTTAATATATTAATATTTTTTTGTTTATGTTTTTTTTTTTATTTTTTGTTTAGAAGAACTTTAGCTAAAGCAGTTTTAAAACAAATGAATATTTAAGTAAGGGGTATTTTTTAGCAGCGTGGGAAAAATATGAAGCATATTTATAGTGATCATGTTGTCAACGATATGAATTTAGTACAATTTTAAGAAATTTTGCAGAGTGTCGGAAGGATAAAGATACATTTTTAGATGACAGCCACAAAGTTTGGTGTATTAATATTTTTGTTTATAGTCAGTCCATATTTACACTATGCAAGTCTTATTGCTAAGTTGATTAGTTTGAGGGAGAGAGAGGCGAGGGGAACAGTAACGTTTCTTTTCCCCTCGTCCCTCTTTCCTAACAAACTAATTAGCTTAGCAATAAGACTTGCACAGTGTAAACTAGGACTCATTATCGATTTTTTGTTTAGATTAATTTTCATTCTTTGCTCGTATTTATCATTATTACTGCAATAGAATATAAGTAAGTCCCATTTTTAGCAGCGTGGGAAAAATATGAAGCATATTTATAGTAATCATGTTGTCAGGGATATCAATTTAGTAAAATTTTAAGAAATTTTTTAGAGTGTTGGGACGCAAAAGTTTGTTGTATTAATATTTCTGTTTATAGTCATTATCGATTTTTTTTGCTTAGATTAATTTTTATTCTTTGCTCATATTTATCATTATTACCGCATTAAAACTTTAGCTAAAGCTAAAACGAATGAATATTTAAGTAAGTCCCATTCATTATCATCTTCTCAGTAATATCTTCTCAGTAATATGAATTTCGAAAAATGATAAGAAATTTGAGGGGAATTCTTTTCTATCTCTAATTTTATTTCGCGTTATTGTTCCTTGATTTCTATTTGAATATATTCTTCAATTATATTAATACCTTAAGCTATATTATAAATTTCTCCTTCTACAAATTTCGTTAATGTACTTATCTCTATCTGGACTGATTGTTTCTGAGACTTTAGACTTTGATTATTTTCAACTTCTGTCATCATTTTACTTTCCTCTTTCTTAAGAAATTGTTTCAATATACTTATAGCCATTTATTATCAATTCTTTCAGAAGGTCTGCTATATTTTCAAATGTATCTCTTAATTTTTCACATATATTAACTTCACCAGTTTCACCAAATTATTTCTTATAGTCATCAACTGCTCCAAAACTTTATCTTCAATGTTTGCTATCATCAAATAGCACATCAGGTTATTTTCAGCTGGTCTGTTTTTCAGATCAGCTTATCAGGTATCAGATCAGGTTATCAAGTAGTTGGTCTGATTTTCAGATCAGCTTATCAGGTATCAGATTAGCTTATTAGGTAGCTGCTCCGGTTTTAAGATCAGCTTATCAGGTATTAAGTAGCTGGTCTAGTTTTCAGATCAGCTTATCAGATATCAGATCAGCTTATTAGGTACCTGCTCTGGTTTTCAGATCAACTTATCAGGTATTAGATCAGGTTATCAGAAATTGCTCTAATTTTCATATCAGGTTATCTGGTACACATTGGGTTATCGTAGCTGATAAGTTACAAGTAACTGATCATTTATAACATTTAGATGAATGAAGTTTAAGGTCAGATAAAATACGAAAAAGTAAAATTTTATATACTCAAACTGTTTTCTATAACGATCATCGTTTAATTCAGTATTTTTGCTTATAAACAAAAATCCATGTTTATCCTTCCAACATGCTTTTTACCTTTCTCATCTTACTTAAACATTATAATTACATTAGAATTCTCTAGTATGAAATGTTTAGAGATTCTGGTATAAGTTTGGCATAAGTAGAATGAATGAACATTCGTATATCACCCCATACAAAACTATGCTTCTCACAAGCAACATAGGTTAATTTAATATTTTAATTACTTTCTAGCTTCGTTAGGAGAAATAAGATATTCATTATCTGTAAATGAGTAATATCCCATTTCTTTAATTGACAAAATTAATTTCTTTATATATTATAGAGATTTTGAGAATAAATAGATGTTTCAAACTTTAGTTATGAACTATCTAGTAAGCCAATTATAACATAATTTGTTTTTTCACAATTTGACAGACCAACTATTGAGGTAGGAATAGCATTTGCTAGGAAGAAACTATGCTTCATTTTGGAATTAACGTTCGAGGATTCATAAATATTTCGTACCAAGCTATTTTTAGGTT
This sequence comes from Nowickia ferox, assembly GCA_936439885.1. NCBI lineage: Eukaryota > Metazoa > Arthropoda > Insecta > Diptera > Tachinidae > Nowickia > Nowickia ferox. The sequence continues at coordinate 57,842,167 of OW387026.1, forward strand.
GTTTTGACTGTGAGTATGTACCATTATTTATTTATAAATATTATCTCTTATTATAGGAAAAATAAAATAGTATAGCTATACCATATCAGAAAATGTTTTCTGTTATCGAATAGCTATACTAAAATAAGAGATAATGGTTCATACTCATAGTCAAAACAAAGTACATTTTAAGAGTTTAAAACCAGTACGTTATCAGAAAATATTTTCTGATATCGTATGGCTGTATTGTTTTCTTTCTTAAAATTTTACTTTTTCGTATTTTATCTAACCTTAAACTTCATTCATTTAAATGTTATAAATGATCAGTTACTTGTACCCTTATCAACTATGATAACCCAATGTGTACCTGATATGAAAATTAGAGCAATTTCTGATAACCTGATCTAATACCTGATAAGTTGATCTGAAAACCTGAGCAGCTACCTAATAAGCTGATCTGATACCTGATAAGCTGATCTGAAAACTAGACCAGCTACCAGATAACCTGATCTGATACCTGATAAGCTGATATTAAAACCAGAGCAGCTACCTAATAAGCTAATCTGATACCTGATAAGCTGATCTGAAAATCAGACCAGCTACTTGATAACCTGATCTGATACCTGTTAAGCTGATCTGAAAATCAGACCAGCTGAGAAAATAACCTGATGTGCTATTTGATGATAGCAAACATTGAAGACAAAGTTTTGAAGCAGTTGATGACGATAAAAAATTAGTTAATGAAATTGGTGAAATAATTATATGTGAACAATTAAGAGATACATTTGAACCCTCTCAAAGAATTGATAAATGGTTATAATTGTGTTGAAACAATTTCTAAGAAAGAGGAAAGTAAAATGATGACAGAAGTTGAAAATAATCAAAGTTTAAAATCTCAGAAACGATCAGTCCAGATAGAGATAAGTACATTAACGAAATTTGTAGAAGGAGAAATTTATAATATGGCTTAAGGTATTAATATAATTGAAGAATATATTCAAATAGAAATCAAGGAACAATAACGCGAAATAAAATTAGAGATAGAAAAGAATTCCCCTCAAATTTCTTATCATTTTTCGAAATTCATATTACTGAGAAGATATTACTGAGAAGATGATAATGAATGGGACTTACTTAAATATTCATTCGTTTTAGCTTTAGCTAAAGTTTTAATGCGGTAATAATGATAAATATGAGCAAAGAATAAAAATTAATCTAAGCAAAAAAAATCGATAATGACTATAAACAGAAATATTAATACAACAAACTTTTGCGTCCCAACACTCTAAAAAATTTCTTAAAATTTTACTAAATTCATATCGCTGACAACATGATTACTATAAATATGTTTCATATTTTTCCCACGCTGCTAAAAACGGGACTTACTTAAATGTTCATTCGTTTTAGCTTTAACCAAAGTTCATTTGCAGTAATAATGATAAATACGAGTAAAGAATAAAAATTAATCTAAACAAAAAATCGATAATGAGTCCTAGTTTACACTGTGCAAGTCTTATTGCTAAGCTGATTAGTTTGTTAGGAAAGAAGGACGAGGGGAAAAGAAACGTTACTGTTCCCCTCGCCTCTCTCTCCATCAAACTAATCAACTTAGCTAAAAGACTTGCATAGTGTAAATATGGACTGACTATAAACAAAAATATTAATACACCAAACTTGTGGCTGTCATCTAAAAATGTATCTTTATCCTTCCGACACTCTGCAAAATTTCTTAAAATTGTACTAAATTCATATCGTTGGCAACATGATAACTATAAATATGCTTCATATTTTTCCCACGCTGCTAAAAAATACCCTTTAGTTAAATATTCATTTGTTTTAAAACTCCTTTAGCTAAAGTTCTTCTAAACAAAAAATCAAAAAAGAACATAAACAAAATATATTAATATATTAAACTAGCAGCCGCATAATATTGATTTCACTAAGCTTGGAGTATTGAACCCACTGTTTCCCTGTCACCAGCCCTAAGATATATATTCAAAAATGCTAGTAAGCTCTTCAAAAGAAAGAACTCTATTATCATAAATTGTCCTTCACCAAAATGAGTTCAATCAGACAGAAGATCACTAAATTTATGGAGGATTTTGAGGATAAAATGCTGTGGGAGCATAAAGAGATGCTCTCTTTCTTTCTGGATATGATAGATCAGAATGAGGACTATGGGGTGGCGGAGGAAGAATAGAAGAATGATGGGCACTTTGCTTGCTGCCCCCGATTCAGACCAGGTTGGGATGAAGGATGTGGTAATTGTCGGTGCACAATATTTTATTTAAGGAAAACTATATTGGAGAGTGTCATAGCGACCTACTACAAAAACTTTGTATAAAAAATAAATAAATAAATAAAAAAATAAAATAAAATAAATTAAAAATTTTTGGATTGTGTTTTAATTCAAGATTGTGAGAAATCTTAGGTTTTAGGAAAGATTATTAAATTAAAGAACTAGAGTTTTCCAAACTTGTTGGCCTGTAGGAAATAATACAAAACTTAAGCTTTTGAAATGAAATACAATACAGTGCAATATTCAGTAATACATCATATTATCATTTTTATAGTAAAAGATGTAGATTTTTCATTTCAAAAGCTCTAGAAACGGGCTTATTATAATAGATATTCACTCTATTCATTTCTATAGCTATCAGATCTTTAGAAATGATAAATAAGCAACAGAAATTGGACTTAGATTTCCGATCTTTAAGAATGTACATGTCTATGAATTAGTATTAAACAACCTTGCTGAATAAATATGGACTTTAACTGGAATCATGCTGAAGCATACATCAATTGTAAAATGCAATGCAAGAAGATCTTACTTTATATCTGTATGTGTATGAGTATCAAATAAATTTACAGAACAAATATTGAAAGCATGCCGAAGCATGCAAATTTAAAAGAATTCCTCATATCACACAATTTTGAAAGGAATGAAATTTTATGACTCTGTGCTAAATGAAAAACATAAGTATGTATCTACTTTGTAAAAGATTGAAAAGAGTGAACTCGTAAATTCTAATATTATAGATTTTTAACTGAAACACCACTACATCTCGGACGCACGCGTCACTATCGACAAAAGCATTCTAAGAAATGTATGCTAGAAAAATATAAAAACCTGATATGTAGAAGGTGATGAGGACCTTTTTTAAATGAGAAATCATAATATCTGAAACCGATACAACTCAGGCTATATTATCAACAATAACTTCAAGGGGTCAACCAGCAAACCTGATGTAGACATATCTGAAGCAAAAATACCTTCAAAAGTAGATATTCCAATGTTTTTGAGACTATATGAAAACACCTACGCTGACTTCATGGTAGAGGTAAGTGAGTTTTTGAGATCGATTTGGTGTAATAGTTGTTTACTAAACATGTATTTCTTTGTATGTAAACTAATTTCTACATACATATATACGAATATGAATACATTTACATATGTATACACTCACATATGTATATATTTTCATTAAAAATAATGGATTTTAAAATTATATTAATGTTCTCTATTTCAAGTAGTAAAATCAAAAAAAGTAGTGATACATCAGAAAAAAAAATAAATAAAACAAGAGACTGACTGACCAACTGATATATTCAGCCTGTCTCACATGAAGACAAAGCATACTTAAACATAGCAGAAATATGTATACAATACGCTAAACTTTAATACCATGAGAAAAAAAAATATATATATATATATTATTTAGAGCATCAAATAAAAGGTATAGCCGATCAGTCTTCATAAAATAAACATATAGTTTATTAATGTAAGCATATTAACATTACCAAGTAACACAATTTGCGCAATTAAAATTTTAGCATTTAATTACCCATAACGCAGACAAAGGACAGCCAGAAATTCCGACATGCAAAGTCATCTTGTATACTAGAGGAACCGTCGAGAGGATAGATCTAAATTCACAGAAAACGACTTCGTTTTCTGTTGATCGCTTTTCAAAAAGAAAATAAGTTTGTTCATTGTGATTTGACTAATTTAAAAGTAGATTTAAATTCACTCTCATATCCATATGATGATCTTAACATAAAATTTAAACATGAATGTTATGCAGTTCTATATGATATGTATCTAAGATTCCAAGAAAGCTACTACTTAGATAAAAGCTCCTTTTATTCAAAAGCGGACCAACTGATATATAAATTTAACTTGAAACAGCAAGCAAGGACCTCAGCTACTGCATTTTTACTGATGATCGAATAATAGAAAGTCCGGAAAGTCTTATAAATTAAGTAATATGAATGAAAAAAATGGTTTTAATAGACGTGTAAGGTTTCAAAACTAATTCGAATGATTTTCATTACAAAAAGAAGTAGCGGATGTTTTCAACAATAATGAGTATAACAATTTCATTATAAAACCACCATTCGATTTTAAATGTTTATCAATAAAAAAGGAAAGAGAAGCAAAAACAAACTACTATCATCACTATCAAAGCGTTTGTCATTTTTTAAAAGCCATTGCAAGATGTTCTAAAATATACCTATGTAAAAGGTGAAGAAAAAAGTGACTATATAGGCTACATCAACTTTAAACAAATGGAAATAAAATATATTAAATATTTATACTATAGTTACTACAACTAGAGATGAATTCAATTTTACTTAAAACAGAAACTCCTCTCAAACTTTTAAGTAAATACATCTAAAAATTAAAAGAACTATGGAGATATTTTACATCTATACACAAAACACCAGACGAATATTTACAACAGCAATAAAATACCGCACATCACAAAAAAAATATGTATTTAAACAGGGAGCCACAGACTTATTTGTATGTACAGGGTGTTTTTTAGAGGTATAGAACTTCGAATTGAAATAAAACACAAGAAAATCGTTTTAATGTCCATCAATTTCGCTTTATTAGAAGGATAATTTTATGCCATTAACGTTTAAATGTGATTTCGGGCATGTGGCCGCCGCGGCTGGCTCGAATAAAGCCAATTCTACAGGTCCAATTTTCAACCACTTTTTCGAGCATGTGGGGCCGTATGTTGGCAATAACGCCACGAATGTTGGCTTCCAAGTCCCCTAACGTTTCTGGTTTGTTGGCGTAGACGAGCGACTTCACATATCCCCAAAGAAAATAATCCAATGGTGTCAAATCACACGATCTTGGTGGCCAATTGACAGGTCCATTCCGCGAAATTATGCGCTCATCGAATGTTTCCTTCAATAAATCGATTGTGACGTGCGCTGTGTGGCATGTAGCGCCGTCTTGTTGGAACCACAACTCATCCACATTCATGCCATCCAAAATCTTCCATAAAGTTGATGGACAAAGCTCCAATTGCTGTGCACGGTGGCGAATCGATTCATTCGGGTCCTCTTCAACACTTTGCTCTACAGCGGCAATTGTTTCTTCGGTGCGCACTGTTCGACGTCTCTGCGGATGCGTATTATCACATAGAGTAAACGTAGTGCGAAAACGATCCATGGCTAACCGAATCAATTGCTCTGATGGACGATTATGTCGACCATAAAATGGACGGAGCTTGCGGTAAACTTCGCGAACTGAACCATTATTTTCGAAATAAATTTGCACGATTTGCAAGCGTTGTTCTTTTGTCAACCTGTTTATGATGAAATGGCAAACCAAACTAAATATTAATCACTTGACAGCTGACAAAATGGCCGCCAGTTAAAAAAGTGATGCCAACTTAAAGTTCTATACCTCAATAAAAAACACCCAATACATACATACATACGTAAAATCAATTTGTAGATCCATATGTACATATGTACACATATTATCAAATTTCTTACCCATGCTCAAGTATTTATTGGATTTTAACAATCAGACTTATATATCTACATCATGAAAACATACAAACCGTTCTCCAAGCTATTGACGGTGGAAGACGAAAGTTGAAAGTAAACAAACTTCCCTGCAGAAAATGGGAATAGTGAAAATGTAGTGATTTACTAGTGACATTGTCAGTAGCACTACTGACCAGGTTTACCCCAGCCAATGTAATCGCCTATTGACATTTAACATTAGCTTGTCATTAAAAATTCACCACTAGACTGTAGCACTACTCACTAAGTAGTTTTTTTGGGACCACATGGAGACATTGGCACCAAAGATACACTAGTAAATTTTAGGTGCTCTAGTCTACAATATCGATATTTCCTCGCTCGATGTCCGTAGTAAAACTGTACTGATTCACTATAGACACTGTCACCACCTGCAGGAAATTGTTTGTTATTTCTATTAAATACATATGTATATTAAAATTAAAGACTTTATGTTTCGCTGAATTAGTAAAGTCAAACACTTACTTATGGATCTTAAAATGTGACAAAGCTTTACCTGATGGCACAAAATCTTCCACACTTAAAACTCTTCAATTTTCACATTTTATATTTTTATACAATATTGATTGTTATTTTATTGGTTTTTTTATTTTTTTTTTGTGTATTATGTTTTTAATTATTGTTAATTACATTTATATATATTAACGCTATAATTGTATTTCTTAAGATAATTTTTATAAACACTTAAATTTTGCTTGATGTTACGTTTATTTTCAACAAACCAATAAAACATCAAGAAGAAGCATAGTTGTGTGTATCTGAAAAAATGTTTCCTACTCATTAAAACCATTATTAATAGCCGCTCTGTTGACAATGTCACCAAAATAGTCGACAAAAGTGGTGACTTGAGGACACTTAACCCCATGCTTTCTGCAGGGTTATCACAGACCAGCCGAACTCTATCGCGCATACATACATACACTCACAAAATCGCCACGATCGTACACAAGAATTTTGCAAAATCTGAAATTAATATTTATACAAATATAAACAAATTTCTGACCGACAGACTTTAACACTGGACAAATTTAAGCTTGATAAAATATAAAGCAATCTCATCCTCCAATATGAAAAACATACTAGGATTAGGGAAGTTCACATATATGATAATATTTTGTAGCAAAAAATTTTCATATAAGAAACAATTTATTTTTACGTACATATAAATACTAGGGTGAGAAAATCATATACACACACACATACTAGAATTCATCTCCCCTCACAACTCATAGTCAGCCTAAAGTTCTTACAGATATACATACACAAAATCTCAACAACCGAAATCACGATCAGCCTTAAACTCCTGCAAACATACATAGACACAGATTCCCACGGATACGTATTATAAATCACAGACAGCCTTAAACTAATACAGACATACATACATACATGCACACAGATTCCCACGGATACATATTACAACAACGCCTCGCCTTCCACCAAGCACAGCCAGACTTCAATTCCTACAGCAAGACACACCTCGCCCTCCAAGAATCACAGCCAGACTTCAAACTCTACAGCTAGACACACCCACAAATTTTCCGTCGGCATTAGCAAAAATCATTTCCATGATTTTCCTGTCGGCATTTGAAAAAAATAATAATGATGTTTTCCCGTCGGCATTTGAAAAAAATAAACATGTTTTCCCGTCAGCATTTGGATACCATACACATATAAAAGTCTCAAACCTTCTTAATGTATTCCCACAAAATATTCCACGCACAAATTCCCACGGTCATACATACATACATACACTTAATATAAACAAAAAACAGTTAATGTAAACAAAAAACACAATTTCTCCAATTTCAGACAAATTTCAGAAATTTCAGCAAAATTTTAAAATTTCAAAAATTTCAGTCCAGAATTTTTAGAAATTTCACAATTTTAATTGTCGCCGGGCCCCCAGTTCACTACTACTAATGGTTTGGCCAAAAACAAAACCGTTATCATGCCTCAACCACCGTATTCACCGGACTTGGCCCCCGCTGACATTTTCCTCTTCCCAAACCTGAAGACAAAGATGAAAGGAAAGCGTTTTGCTACGATTGAGGAGATAAAAAAAAAATTGAAACAGGAGCTGTTGGCGATACAAAAAAGCGCGTTTCAGAAGTGTTTCGAAGATTCGAAAAAATGCTGGCATAAGTGTATTATATCTGATGGGGATTACTTTGAAGTATTTTTTGATCAGACCTCGTACACCTTGACCGACGGCTTACATGGAAACACCACATTGAATCTGAGTTAACACAAATGTAACTAAAATTTACTCAGTTAAACATTCAAGAAGTTTATTATTCGACAATTGTCGAATAATATTTATTTGCTGGGTTTTGTATAAGTTTCTAAGCCTATTGCTTATTTTGCTCCTGTGATTGTCAAAAATATTATTATTTGTGAATTCTCAAATAGTTTTTTGAAATTTGTGCATAAGATAAGAGGTTTGTGACTGTTCAAAATGTGTTGTTGAAGTCTACTGACGATTTGTTAAAGCAACAATGAAATGCATATAGACATCGCTCAACCACCAACGAATAAATTTCACGTATATTAACTCAGTTACATTGGCTGATTGGTATAAATTCCACTATCTCTAGATTGTAAACTTTTGATATACAAGTCGCCTTTGAAGCCTATATGGAGCTTCGGAATTCAGTTCTGCTTCAGCTTCAAACGTAGAGAAAATCCAACTAAGGCAAAACAAAATTTTGCGGTTAATAACATCGGCTCCATGGTACATAAGAAACTCAAATTTATATCCTGATTTAAATGTGCCACTAGTGACTGAAGAAATGGCAAAATACGCAGGCTCGTAATATCTTTAGCTTCACTGGACACATCGGCTAAGAAAAGAGAGCCACAAGGGCTCTAATTCTTAACACTACAGATGAAAATGCTTGAAATTTGTTTTTTATTTTTTGCTTTGCACGACTCTTATGTATTATTAACTACTATCACTAGTTTATGTCCAACACTGGTCGGGCCTAATAATTATATTTAGATTTAAGATTTGAATACTTATTTTTAGTTCATTTTTGAAGATACAATAAATAAATATACGTATTAAAGAAAAAAACCGGTGAGCAGAAATATCCATACCTCTACATTTGCCGATGATACAGCCTGTATGAGTATGAATGAAAACCTTTATGACGCATCCCTACATATCCAGGAACATATTACCTAGCTGCAAATATGGTTGAACTTATGGAGAATTAAAGTAAATGAACAAAAGTGTGTCCATATAACGTCTACCCTAAGAAGAGATACTTGTTCCTCCATTGGAATGAACAATCAAAGTATTCTTCAACATTCTCAAGTGAAATACCTTGCTATGTACCTTTATCGAAGGCTTACATGGAAACATCATATTGACTAACTTTACTCAAATGAAATTTAACTCAAATACATTGGTTGATTGGCAAAAATTTAACACTCAACTTAGACTGTAAGCTGCACAGAAAAGAGTAAAACAAGATTCAATTAAAAAAAAACAAAGATTCAGTTAAAAAATTATTTAGTTTTCAACCAATCAGGGCAATTGTAGTATTAACTCATCCATTTTAATTTAATTTTTTCAATTAAAAAAATATTACATTAACTAAAAATTTAATTGATGATTTTTTAAAGATTCAATTAAAATTTATTTGAAATATTTTTAAAGATTCAATTAAAAACTTTATTGAAATATTTTTTAAGATTCAACTAAAAAACTAATTTAAAAATTTTTTAAGATTCAATTTAAATAGTAATTAAAATATAGAAAATATCTAATAGTATAAAAATAGAAAAAAATATGTTGTGTACAAAAAAATGAAAACATTTGTCTATTGTACCAAAAATCTAAATGATGCATCGTATGGCTTTTGAAGTTCGACTGGTGCACAAAAGTACAATGGCCGTTTTCGATGCTTGATAGTCTTGCGTAAGTATAAATGCAGAATATCGGTGCTTTTCTTTAAATTGGGTTTGTATTCTGTGATTGGATTTTAAAGAAAGGCTACAATACTTTCCATACATATATTATTAATTCCTGATAGCGCCATATAAGTACTTATTTAATTTGATAGTTTTTGTTAATAAGAATTTTTTTATTTTTATACTTGTATAAAAAAAAGGTTGCCAATTAGATTAAAATGCTGCATTTGGCTGCAGCAGTTTTGATTCACCTAAGCACTGGTTAAAGTGCTCAGTCAGAATATTGAGAACGAATAATGCTTTGGCTTATAATTCAAAATTCGTTCTGATTTATTTAGATTTTTCTTATCGTATTTATACAAAATTTCTTCAGTTGCGATTTAAAAATTTCCCTGTGATTCATGAATATTTGTATTACAAAATAACATTCTTTGTGATTCATAAATATTTGTATTAAGTGTTTTGTTACATTTGTGGTCTAACTTATTGTGACTGCTTTTTGATGTGAAGGTTTTAAATTTCAAAGAAATTAATGCAAAATTATTGAATGTTAATTGTTACAATGAGTATAGTGTATTTCATTATAATAGGTATACTACACCATTGCCTTCAAGATTTAATTTATGTTTGAAAATAATTAAATTAAATCTTAATAGTAAATATTATAATAAGCTTATATTAATGTTTTAAATAAATTGAATCTTAAATATTATTATTATCTTAATGTTTATTAATTTTTTTTATATAATTTAAGTATATTATTGTGAAAAAGTTTCTATAGAATTTACATTTAATAAAGAATTTACTACAAATCTCTTAACTATTTGATACGGTCCCTTATATGGGCTTTGATTCTTTTTTCTAGATTCTAATTTTACTAATACTAAATCTCCATCTTGAAAATTACTTTCATTTATATTTTTGTCATATGTTATTTTTGATTGTTTCTTAGCAATATTTATAAGTTCTTTGGCATTTTCCAAGGATTTTCTTAACCTTAGTTTTACTTCGTTAGCATAATTTTCAATATTATAATATTTATCTTTGTTATGCATTTTATCTGTTGGCAATGCTGCTAATTTGCAATAAATTAATTCATAAGGTAAATAATTATTATTTATGTCTGGTGTTGTATTATATGCAAATGTATAGTTGGGATAAATTTGTCCCACTCATAATCATCTAGAAAATTTAATAAATATTCGTTTAGTACACGATGATTGCGTTCCAGTGTGCCTATGGATTTATGATGGTATGGTGTTGCGAATTTCTGATCTATGTTTAGTAAATTGCAAACTTCTTTTAACAGTTCGTTTTTAAATTCTGAACCTCTATCGGATTTTAGAATCTTAAAACATCCATTCTTCAAAATCAATTATTCAACTAAAGTTTTGGCTGTAGTTTTTGCGTCTTTTGCTTTAATTGGGTGTGCTACTACATATTTCGTTAATTCACACTGCATTGTAAAAATGTACCTATAGTCATTTGTCATTCTTAATGGTCCAACTGTATCTATTTCTATTACCTCAAAACTAGTGTTTGGGTTGTCAGTAATTATCATTTCTTCTCTAATTTGTTTAGTTTGTTTATTTCTCAAGCATTTACCGCATTTGTTTATGTAATCTCTAACCATTTTTCTCATGTTTTTCCATACATAACGTTGTTTTAATTTTAAGACTGTTCTAATACCAAAATGTTGAATTCTTTAATAATATTCATTGGTGATTTTTTATTCTTAATATGTTGCAATGGTTTATATAATCTGATGTTTAATTCTAGATTTCTGTATTTATTTGATTTAAAAATTCTTTGGTAGACCTCATTATAAATTTTCTTTAAATATTCAATTGATATGAGCTCAAAAATTTTATCTTCGCATGAAAGAGCGAGATATTTAATATTTTGCTTATGCATATGAATTATTAATTTCTCTAGAGACAAAACGTATTTTGCTAGATCATCATCAACACTCATCACAAAAGTATTGTTAATGGACTCTGTACGCGATGTAATCAAATACACCGATATTTTTCAAAATATACGACGAAAATATAGTTATGAAGATTTTACCCGCTAATGATTTCTCGAAATAAAAACCTTTTTCTTTTTTATTGTACATACGATAACACACATATATATGTATGTACATATGTATTTACAGCACGTTTTTAATAAAGAAATGAAAGAACGTACAAAGTGTGATAAAAAGACAGAAGAAGTATTTTAGGGGGGACTCTAAAGTACCATGTTTATTTTTAGTATTTTTCTTATTTTGTATACCTGTTTCAATAATATTAAATTTTAATTCGCGAATATTTTTTATATCCTGTAAGGACGTACATTTTCATATATGGTCTTCATTGTGCACTTGGGATGTGTTACTTATATTATTTGATTGTATATTATCAGAAATCTTTTTTGCTTGCACTCCACGTGTTGTTACTAAAATTCTTGTTGGTTTGTTAATGTCGTCTTCTATCGGAATCATTTTCTTTAACATTTCCGAATTCAGTGTTATCCTAGACAAAGCGTCTGCATTAGTATTGATCGTACCTTTCTTATATATAATTTCGAAGTCATAGTCTGACAAATCTATACGTATACGTGTCAATTTTGATGAAGCGTTTTTGTGAGTAAAAAGTGAAACTAACGGTCTGTGATCTGTTACAATAAATTTTCTACCAAATAGGTAAGGTCTGAAGAATTATATTTCCCAATGTATGGCAAAAAGTTATTTTTCAATTACAGGCTTATTTAAATCATGCTTTCTTAATTTCTTGCTGGCATAAGAAATTGGCAAGTGTTCTCCTATTTTGCCTTGTCATAAAACCGCTCCCAATGCATAATTTGATGCATCAGTGGTTAGTATGAATGGTTGTTCAAAATCTGGATATCTCAATATGGGTGGATTTATCAATTTTTCCTTCAATAATTCAAAAGCAATTTGACATTCTTCCGTCCACTCAAATGCTTTACCGTTTTTAGTCTTGTCATTCAGACAGTTTGTAATTTCGGCGAAATTCTTTATGAAACGACTGTAGTAGTTGCAAAATGCTACAAATCTTTTAACTTCATCTTTATCTTTCGCAATAGGGTTCTGTTCTATCGTTTTATGTTTAGAAGGGTCTGTTCGTATACCTTCCTTTGTTATTTGATGTCCCAAACATATCACTTCTGGTTTCAAGAATACCCACTTTGATGCGTTTAGTTTTAAATTGTATTTTGACAATCGTTCGAATGTACTTCTAGGGTTATCATTGTGATGTTTTAGGCTACAACCAAATACAATTATATCGTCAACGTATAAAAATGCTTTGGAATCTAGTTCACTAAGTGCTATTGTTAGCATCCTTTGGAAACTATTGGAAGAAATCTTTAAACAAAATGGTAGTCTTTTAAACTGATAGTGACCATTACTCGTTGAGAATACAGTTAAATGTCTTGAATCAGTTAAATGAATTGAAGCCCATGACTATTCATTTTAGTTAATTTAATTATTATTATTCGAACTACATTTGTTTCTATATTTAATGAATTGAACAGGCTAATGTTCGTATCGTCTTTTAAGCCAAATTACATGTGATAATTATTAACGAACAAATAACATCAAAGTTAGTTGTAAATATTCTGACAACACATAGTTGAACGGAACAGCCAGCCGTTTTCAAAGGCCACTAAACCTTCATCATCAGCGTTCTTCTGTGCTTGGTCCACCGTGTGTGGTGTCAGTTGATGTAGATTTCTGCCTTATATACGAAACTTTCTTGCAAATGGAATATGTGAATTGGTTTGATTCATCGTATTTCAATTTGCTGAAATGTGTTTTTGTAATGAAGGCCCAAATTTACCATCTCTAAATTTACAATAGTCTTACCATTGTCGTTTTTTTCATTACTAATTATGCACATGTTAGTGTTGTGATCCGTTTAATGGATTTTTATTATATTATTAAGTCTGGAGGGATCCGTAGATATCGCAGACTGTTTATTAATTCAGTTATAATCTTACACTCTACCTTAGACTAAAAATTACCAGCTATTTATACTAATTTTTATACTAAATGTTGTTGCTACTGCGGCAGTTGTTACTGTTGTTGTTGATGTTGCTGTTGTTGTTGCTGCTATTGCGCTGTCAGCAATTATTATTTATTTATTATTTTTATCGCAATATCCATTGGTTTGCACCGTCGGAACTTAATGGTTCTTGCTGAATTGCAGTTATTGATGGTTGACTGTTGTTTTATATTTTGCCGGATTCCGGTTGTTGTTTTTGTTGTTATTGTCCCCCTTACGAAGGAGAAGCATCCCAATTTTGGATGCTTCGAACTGATTGCGTGGGGTAAATGGGGAAACTTTTGCCGGATTCCGGTTGTTGTTTTTGTAGTTATTATATATGTTTCTTTACTATATTTTTAATAGAAACACATTTTTATTTACAATTTAAGTCATATATGTGTGTAAATATGTAGTATTTTGTTTGGATTTCTATTTCTCCCTTTTTAATATTGATTACATAAGTTTAGAATATGACATTTATTTTGAGATTTAAAATTTTAATTTTTATGAATGTACATATTTTCATTAATAATATGCATATATTATTACATCCTAGGTTTACAAATATAATGTTCTTAATGTTTTCATATGGTTTTCTATATATTCCTTAAATTACTATTTATTATTTTTTTTTCTTTTTTTTTCTTGACCTACCTTACTTACTAATATATGTATGTATATATTGTGTTTTATCATGTATACATAATATTTGGCCAGTTTGTTTATATATTTGATTTAAACTTGACCTAGTTAACAATATTCTTTTTTTTTTTTTTTAAATTTCTTGTGGCCTTAAAAATGGCTGTTTACCTCACATGCATAATCAACGTCTTGCTAGTTGCTTATACATGGCAAGAACTTCTCTTCTTTTTTTTCAGTTGACAATTTTTTGTGTGCATGAAATTTTGGCAATAATGTAGATCTGTTATTTATATACATATGTATGTATGTATGTATATGTGTATCTAGGCATTGTTATATGCACATATGTATGCATGTTATTAGTATTGTTATTTTTATACGTAAGTATGTATATTTCCTTTTTATTGTTAGCTTTGTTGTTATTAGTGTTATTATACCGTTGTGTTGCTGACTTCCTTGGGTGCGAGGTTTTTCCTCATCTTCGACCTCCTAATGGCTCCTTTGGTTATTTTATTTTCGGTTACCTTGACCCTTACATTTCCCTGTCTTTTGCACAGGACCACCACCGTAACTCCCAGGATCGCTACTATTAGTAGTGTTATGGCACTTATAGTTGTTACCACGACCTTGTGGAAATGCAGCTCGCTTATTCGCTTGATATTTCTCTCCTGGTTGAGAACTATATCTGCGAATATTAGCGGTTTCTCTGTGCTGAGATTATCTGTCCTTTGGGGTATTGCGTAGCTTTGCTCGTACTTCAGTAGTCTATTTTTGAGTGTCCTGTTGCCAATTTGTATAGTACAATTATTAAATTGAATGTGGTAGTGTCCCTGGAGACTGATCACTCGGTCGTCGCAAGTACTCTTCAAGCGCGTATGGTTTGTGTTTATCAATATTAGTCTACCGTTATCTAGTTGAATGATTTCGCTGTCTGTCTTTCGCATCATCTTGCATGGTTGTTTAAATATGCAGTTTCGGGATTCCGTCAGCTCGAACAGCGCTTTGCCCTCCACAAATGTGAGTTTTTTCTTTCCACTCCTCAGGACCACTTCCAGAGGTTCATCTATTTGCAGCTTCTCTTGATTTGGTATCGCTGCTACAATGGATTTCTACAGCGAGACCTTGGCCGCGGGCACTTTTATAAGCAGACTGATCGTTCGCGTCTAGCTTGTTATTATGCCGATTTTAACACCTCTTAGTTTCTCGATGTCTATTTGAAAGGTGTCAATCTCAGTCTTGGTTAACAGGGACGGCGGGAAAATTCCGGTCTTGGCGAATGCTATGGCTTGCTGCAAGTTTTCCAATTTCCCTTTAAAAATCGAGATTTTCAGTAGTTTTAATATGGCCAGATTTTCCTTCACCAATCGTTCGTCCAGCTTGCTTGCTGCATTGAGTTTGTTCTCGATGTCGCGTCTATCTGACAGTATAACGGTTTTTAGTGTCTGCAGGGACTTATTGAAATTGTCATTGATGACTATCTGTTGGCTTAGTCCCTCTATCAGCTGGTGATTGTTTTCATCTAATACCCTCTGGTGCTCCTCTATATTTTGTATGTCTTCTTCATCCATGGTGCCAAAAACGAATCTCAGATAGGCACCTCCTGCGTTCACCAGACCTCTGATTCTTCTACGGGGGAGAAGTGTGTGCATGATGTCCTCCATCTCGTCTAGCTGGGTTTTCGCGATGACTCGGTGGGGTGTCTCGCCAATAGCATCTAAATTATTATGGAATTGTTCCAGTACCCGCTCGATGTCGTCCAGGTTGATTACGTGTATTATGTAGTCGTACCTTTCCACGATCTGGGTGCTGCCTACGTGAATTTCTGTGTAACCATTATGAGATTCCAGTCCTCGATGAACAATTCTGCGGTGGCTTCTAGTGTGAGAACTAATACCATCAACCCTACAAGTGGAAACTATGTGTTGACGTTTTGTTAGTTTGGTAACGGAGTTATGTTATTTAAACCTATGATTAACTTCAGCCCTCTGTTTTTTTTTCTCTCTATTTTGTTTTATCATTCCTGCACACTATTTTCCTTGTCCGGCAAATTTATCTTATAATTTATAGTTGGCGTCTGTTGAGTTCGGGGTGAGTTCCTTGTGGTTTCTTGTTGTTGGACATTTTATGTATTCCGTATTTTAGTGGCAATTCTTATTTCGTCCGTGCCGTCTGTCCATCATCTCTCTACAAATGGTTTGACTAAATTCCGATGGAGCGTCTTTAACCCTCCTTTTGCTAATATCTGGACATTTACTGGCGAGGGAAGATTTTTTATTTCGTAGGGCCCCTCCTTTGGCCTTTTCTTGCTGCTTTCGTGCCATTTCATAAGCCTTTTGTATTTGGTGTTTCAGTATCTTAGAGTAGTCGTATGGGTTGTACATTGGGGTGCTTACTTTGAGGTTTGACGGTAATGGTGAGTCAAACCCATAAAGCACTTTGAACGGGGTCTGGCCGGTTGATACGTGATCTGTGTGGTTATGCACATGCATTGCCGGAGCCAACCACTGATCCCAGTTGGACCCGTCCTCCTTCACAAAGCTTCTCAGGTACTCAGCCAATGGTCGGTGACTCCTTTCGAGAGACCCGTTGGCTTGTGGATGGTAGGGAGTGATATGTTGCTTTTTTATTCTCAAAAGTTTACACACACTCCCGAACAACTTGGAAGTAAAGTTTGTACCATTATCCGTTATGAGCTTTGTAGGTATACCATACTTGGTTATGATTTCGTTGTAGAAAATTCTTGCCACCGTTTCTGCTTCTGCGTCCGGCATGGGCGCGCAAATAAAAAATTTTGACAAATCATCCTGGAACGTCAGGATGTATTTGTTACCCATTGTAGTTACTGGCAGGGGGCCTACCATGTCCATATAAACCTTTTCGAAAGGTCTTGTTGGTGTATCGGTTAAGACCATGGGCTCCTTGTTAAGTGGCCCGTTTTTATTCTTTTGGCATGTAGGACAGTTTTTTATATATTCTTTGATATTTTTCACCATGCCCTTTCATTTATATTGCTTCCATATCCTTCTGTAGGTTTTCCAACTGCCTTGATGACCCCCTAGGGGCGAGTCATGGAAGCTTCGTAGGACTTCTTGGATATCCTTTTTCTGTGTTAGGAACGTTGTTGTGGCGGGGTTCTCGCCATCCGTATACTCATCTTCCTTTTCTGGGTCTTTCAGGGTTATAGTCTGTTCTCTTGATTCTTTGTTTCTTTTCGCCTGAGCTCTGGTTATCACTCCAATATTTGGATATTTTGTTGGGAGCCTGCTTAATGCGTCTGCGTTCAAATTCGTCTTCCCTGGTTTGTAGGCAATTTCGAATTCGTATTCTGACAGCTTGTGCCTAAACCGTGCAAGTCTTGAAGTTTGGTCCTTGAGGTTGGCTATTCCACTCAGGGGTTGATGGTCTGTAAATACGGTGAAGTGTCGGCCCAGAAGATATGGGCGGAAAGTATGTGTTGCCCATAATACGCCGAGCATTTCTTTTCCTATTGTTGAATATCTCTTTTCGGTGTCACTGAGGGTTCGGCTGGCAAATGCAATTGGATGATCCTTTCCGTTCTTTATTTGCGACAAGACCGCTCCTAGTGCTTCGTTACTTGCATCTGTTGTTACTCTAAATGGTTGAGTAAAATTTTGGATAAATCAGGATTGGAGGATTTGCAATGCTTCCTTTGACCTTGTCTAAGGCCTCTTGACATTCTAAAGTCCACATGAACTTACTATCCTTTTTTAGCAATTTCGTTATTGGAGCGGCTAGTTTCGCCATGCCTGCAACAAATTTTTTGTAGTAGTTGATCAACCCTAGGAGTGCCTGCACCTCTTTGATATTTCTTGGGGGCTTAAGTTGCTTCACACATTCTACCTTGGAGGGGTCGGGTAGAGCTCCCTCACTTGAGCATTTGTGGCCTAAATAGACGATTTCTCGTCTTAGAAATTGACATTTCTTGGTATTTAGCTTGAGACCGCTCTCGCGGAGTCTTGTGAGGACATTTGTAATTTTTCTTTCGTGGTCCGCTACATTTCGTCCGTATACCACTATATCATCGAGGTATACGAAGCAGTCCAGGCCCTGTAGGCCTGTCAGGATAGTGTTCATGACCATTTGGAAAGTGGCCGGTGCCCCCGTTAAGCCAAACGGCATTCTGTTGAACTCGAAATGGCCTTTGTCTGTACTGAATGCTGTTTTTTCTTTGTCCTCTTCATTTACTAGAACTTGATGGTATCCACTCGCTAGATCCAATGTGGTAAAGTACCGGCTATTTCCTAATTGATCCAAAATTTCGTCAATTCTAGGAATAGAGAACACCTGTTTTATTGTAGCCTCATTCAACTTACGAAAATCAACGACCAGTCTGAATATCTTCTGACCGTCTTGCGATTTTTTGGGCACTAATAATATTGGTGAATTCCATAGAGATATACTTGGGCTTATTATTCCTTCCTGCAGTAGCTCTGACACTTGTCGGTTGATTTCTTCTTTGTGGACTTGAGGTAGACGATACTGTCTTTGGTTGATAGGCTGCTGTTCTCTTTTTACGGGTATTTTATGCTTTACTAATGGGGTGAACGGTAGTTTGTCACCGTTCAGCATGAACACATCATGAAAGTTCTCACATAGCCTGTTCATGGACTCAGTCTCTTCTATATTCCAATTTTCTTCCGTCATTATGATGCTTTTCAAATGTTCTATTCTGTCCTTCTGGTTTATCCTTGGCAATGCTTGTTTTCCTGCTACCTCGTGTTGCGTGTAGTGATTAAAATTTGAAAATTGTACTTGGAAGTCTTTCTCTAATGGTAAATCTTGCTCCGTCGAGTTTAGTATGGGTACGGCCGCCTTTCCCTGTGTTACGTTGACAACCGTGTTCCCCATGTAGACACCTGGGGCCAATTCTTGCTTGTGGATAACTATAGTTTTGTCCTTTGAGTTGATTTGTATCGGCACTATTGTAACTGTTCTTCGCTGAAGGCTGGCGGTTTTCTCTATATAGGTCGTGTAATGCGCCACTTCGTCATGAAGTCGAAAGGTCTTAATACACTTGTTGTCCCCTTTAAATAACCTCAAAGTGCCTCTTATTGAGTCTAACACACTCCGGTTCCAAATGTTGTCTCTCCCGAGAATGCCGTCTCCCGGGAGTTTATTACAGCCTGACACCACATGGAAGTCCCAATTTATGCCTTCCCTCCGGTCTATGTTTAAGGTTATTGCAAACCTAGTTGTAGCGCCTCCACCAAAGGCACCCGTTAAAATCTTCATTTCGCCAAACCTTTTCTTAGGGTAACCTCTCATGACCTCTTCCCTCAGTATACTTGAGTCTGCCCCTGTATCTACTAGTAATGTCAGCTCTCTCGCTCGGGCTTCTTCGCACGGGATGGTGATGTACACTGCATTTATGTTATCTGGTGACCCCATATCACCCTTGCTGCTATTGATCAGATGCGGTATGTGTCCTAAGACTACTCCCCAATCCCCTTTTGGTTGCGCATCTTTCACATGAGATGCACTTTCGGGCCCCCGGTGGGAATTGTCCACACAATCTTCCTGTATCAATGCCTGTCCTGGTGAACTTCTTTTAACACCATCTTCTACTGCCGAGTTACACTTGACCGACGCATTTTGCCTATGGAATGCTTGGTCGATGTTGACCTGGTGAGGTTTGTGTCCCAAGGTGAGCCCCCAATTCCTTTTTGGTTGTGCATCTTTCACATGAGATGCACTTTCGGGATTTTGGTTCGAGCTGCCCACACAACCTTCATTTATCAGCACCTTTTGTGTTGTCAACATCTCGCCCTCGGTCGGTGTTGTATTTGAGTTGACTAATGCATTTTGCATATGAAATGTATAGTCGGGGTCACGAGGGAAATTAACTTTTCCCTCTCGATGTACCTGTGCCTTGGGGGTGATTACCGTCGGTGCTTCTTCCACCGACTCTGTGTCTTCAATCGCCCTATTTGTTCTGGTGTCTGTGGTCTTGTTTTTTCTTCTGTGCCAAATTATTTCTCTGTCTTCTGCTGGCTCTCCAGTTATTGGCTGTATTCGTTTCCCGGTGGACTATATATTTTACTCACTCCTATGTGTTCTTGTAGTGGTGAGTGACTTGCGTCCACTTGGGCATAGGCTGGCCGCGTTGGTTCACGGTTCGGTAGGTAATTTCGCGCAGAGGGGTTCAACGGCTTGTTGCCATTTGTGTTTCCCAAAGTTCGTGCTACCGGGGGTTTTGGCATGTAATTGGGTCCCGATTGTGCCTTGTTTGGCTCATAATTTTTTTTTTTTTTTTTTTTTTTTTAGTACATATATTTATTTATTGTATCTTCAAATATGAACTAACAATAATTATTCAAATCTTAAATCTAAATATAATTAATTAGGCCCGACCAGTGTCGGACATAAACTTAGTGATAGTTATTAATAATACATAAGTAGTGATAAGCAAAAACAAAAGTATTTTCAAGCAGTTTCTTCTGGAGTGTTGAGTATTAGAGCCCTTGTGTCCCTCTTTTTTAAGCGGATGTGACCAGTAAAATTCAAGATATTACGAGCAAGCGGATTAGGATGAGACTCGAGTTTTGTAAGATATTTGCCTGCGTATTTTGCAATTTCTTCAGTTACTTGCGGCATATTCAAATCACGATGTAAATTTGAATTTCTTATGTACCAAGGAGCCGATGTTATTATCCGTAAAATTTTGTTTTGCCTTCGTTGAATTTTTTCTATATTTGAAGCTGAAGCAGTACCCCATAGCTGAATTCCGTAGCACCATATAGGTTTTAAAAGCGACTTGTATATCAAAAGTTTACAATCTAGACTGAGGGTTGAATTTCTACCAATCAGCCAATGTATCTGAGTTAGTTTAAGTTTCATTTGCGTTAGCTTAGAGTCAATGTGGTGTTTCCATGTAAGCCTTCGATCAAGGTGTATACCAAGGTATTTCACTTGTAAATTTTGAGGAACAATTTGATTATTGATTGTAATGGGGGAACAAGTTTCTTTTCGTAGGGTAAATGTTACCTGAGCACACTTCTGTTCGTTTACCTTTATTCTCCACCTGTTTAACCATAGTTCTAGCTGGGTAATATGTTGTTGAAGATATCGGGAAGCCTCGTGAGGGTTTTCGTGCATACTAAGGCAGGCTGTATCATCGGCAAATGTAGATGTGTGAATATTACTGCTCAAAGGCATATCACAAGTATAAATCAAATACAAAACTGGCCCCAGTATACTCCCCTGTGGCACACCGGATGAGATTGTTTCAGGCATACTCATAAAGTCTCCTTCTACAACAGTGAATTTCCTTGCAATAATGTAACTTTCCAAAAGATTTAGAATGTTTATCGGTAAGTAAGTCTTTAATTTTAAAATTAGGCCTTCATGCCACACTTTATCAAATGCCTGAGAAACGTCAATAAACAGCGCAGAGCAATACTTTTTTTCTTCAAAAGTTTTTCGTATAAATTGAACCAATCTATGAGTTTGTTCAATGGTGCTATGCTGACTTCTAAAACCAAATTGATGGTCCGGTATGCACTCATTATCAGTTAGAATTGGGGACAATTTTATCATGAGTAACTTTTCAAAGAGCTTTGAGATTGTTGACAGTAAACTTATTGGCCTATATGACTCGGCCTTGGTAAGATCTTTGCCCGGCTTAGGAATCATTTTAACCTTGGCAAGCTTCCAGCTGTTTGGATAATATTCCAGACGTAAAATGGCATTAAAAATGAATAACAGGATTCTAATTGCAATACGAGGCAACTTCATCAGCATCTGGTTACTAACTTCATCAATACCCGGAGCTTTTTTCGGGTTGAGTTCAGCAATTAGTTTTTGTACATCACGCGTCTTAAATTTTATGGGTCGAGGGGGTAGCGCAACTACACTCGGCAAATCAACAGCACCAGTACATGAGTTTGGGGTAAATACGGATTTTAAATGCTCAGCAAATAATTTACCTTTTTCACAGTCGCTTCTTGCCCAATCTCCGGTAGATGTGCGCAGAGGTGGTTTAAACTCGACGGGTGTTTTAAGCTTTCTAGCAGCGCGCCACAAAGAGTAATTAGATGCTGGTGTGACATCAAGACCTTCCAGATAATTTTTAAGAGATGCAGTTTTTTCAAATGCAAGCAACTCTTGGAGTCGTTTAGTGCACTCTTTAAACCTAGTTTTATGTTGAGGTGATCTGTGCTGTTGCCATTCCCTTCTAGCTCTTCTTTTTTCACACACGAGACGTTCAATATCAGTAGAATAAATTCTATTAAACCCAGTCTGCGGATGGGAGGTAGTGGCATGTTCAGCAGCCTGTTTAATATTTTCATTAAGGTTGGTAATATTAGATTCAATATCATCGGGTGTTCTTAGCGTAATATTTTCTGTGCAATGAGTACTAAGATATTTTTTGAATCCCAGCCAATTAACACGATTTATCATCTTCACATAAGGATGAGGTAAGTCACTTCCTAATGGGCTACAAATTGAAACGATCGTGGGAGAGTGGTCGGACGAGAGATCTAGAGAAGCTTCAACTTGAATTAAATCCCTAGAAATATTTTTCATGACGCCAAAATCTATAACATCCGGAATTTTTTGTATGTCAGTAGGCCAGTAAGTGGGCTCCCCACTCGAAATGACGTCCAAGCCCATTTTTGAAATTGTGTTGAACAACGCTCGACCTCTGGGTGTGATAAGACGCGAACCCCAGAACGTATGTTTGGCATTATAGTCCCCTGCTGCTACGAAACAAGGGCCAAGAGATTTGAAGAAATCCTTGTATTGATCTTCAGTAATTGCGAATCTGGGAGGGGAGTAAATTGATGATATTACAAAATTAGTGCAAAAATTTTCAATACAAATATTCGTTGCTTGTAGATGTTCTTCAGAAATGTTGTCAATAATATAATGCTTGAGTCTTGACCTTATTAGAATTGCTGATCCACCGCATGCTCTTCCTCTTGGGTCCTTTGAATCATATAAGGTGTAGCCTGAAATTTTAAAAATACTTCTCGAAGTCAAATGAGTCTCTGAGACCAACATTATATCAATATTTTTTTCCGTGAGGAAGTGCTCAAGTTCATTTTTATGTTGGCGAATGCCGTTTGCGTTCCAGAAACATATTTTTAACGTGTTCATGGTTTTTTAACTAATGCTTGGAGCAGTGTATTCTGCATTCGCAGCATTTCTTGCATCATGCTAGTCATATTTGTTGTAAAATTATTTATAGTTTGCACCAGATTATCAATAGTAGCTTCAAGGCGATTGAAATTAAAGCTTGAGTTTGTATTTGTTGAATTATTTGGTGGTGAAACATTTTGAGTAGGAATAAAATTTGTCTTAGCAGCATCGGCATACGATACACGGGAAGTAACTGGTTGGCTCACTTGCGCAATAGTGGCGGATAAAGCGTTTGCTAATTGGGCTGGAGCTAATTTAGGTTTTTGCCCCATAGTCTGTTTGACGAAAGAGTACACAGGACAACCTCTGTAGTTAGCGGTGTGATTACCTCCACAATTGCTGCATTTTTTATCACTTTGATTTTTTGGCTTATTGCAACTAGCAGTGCCGTGTAATTCGCCGCACACAACACAAACAGTAGGTAAATTGCAGTAAGTTTTAGTATGGCCATATTCTTGACAATTATGGCACTGTACGGGTCCAGAACGCTTATGTGGTTCTTCAACTGTTATTTTTCGGTATAAAAGATATTTTAGATTATAAATTGGGTGCGTCTCATTTTTTCTCAATTTTATATCATTTGGCTCCAGTTCAACGCGAAATAGAGGTTGGGGGATCTTTTCCCTATTTATTATATTCGATACATTTTTTACCTTAAATCCCTGGAGGACGAGTGCATCTTTTATTTCTTCGGGAGTGACATAGGAATCTATGCCCTTCAATACGATCTGCAGACCTTTAGCACTCTTGAGCTGGTATGTGTAGAAATTTGTTTTACTTTTTTCAAATTCCGAAACCATTGTGCGAAAATCTTTTTCTTCATAAATTTGAATTTTCGTTTCATCAATGCTACCACGTTTTATTGGAACAATGTGAAATTTATTCTCACCAATTACCGAAATTAATTTTTTAATAAGAGCGTTTGAGTTTTTTTCTCTTAAATAGATTGGTGGCGGCTTGGAGGCTTTGTTCGCAGATTCAGCGGGTTTGTCGTTGTCGTCTTGCAATATTTTAAAACGGTTTTGGCGATTAGTAGATGATGCGCTGTTATCCCTAGAGATCTTTGGAGCAGATGAAATTTTAGAAGATTTTGGGCTTCGCCCTCGCTTTACCACAGTTATATATCTGTCCATTCCGACTTGGACCTTGGGTTTTTGGCTACTCTTACCTATAGTGAAAACAGGGTTAAGTGATGACCACGAGCCCGAAGCGGATGATATTGCTGAGTTAAATGTAGAGGTACTGGGCAACGGTAATGTTAACGAATCACTAGATGGCATTGGACAAAGCGAAGTTGATCGCTGACGAAAATGCGGCTTTGCCGTTAGAGAAAGTCTATCATCAGATTTTTTATTTTTATTGTTTTTATTAAGAGCTTCAGAACTCACAGTAAGTCTATCATCAGATTTGTTATTTTTATTGTTATCATTGAGAGCATCAGAACTCACAGTAAAATAAGCATTTCTGCCGTTATAACTCACTTCGCAATTATTTGTATTTGAGGTACTCATATAGAGTATTCCTCAAGGGTACTTTGTCTGTGTTTTTTTGTTTACGGTTTTTTTTTGTTTTTGTTATTTCTATATGTAAAAATATTAGCAAAGCAAAAAAAAGCTTATTTATCAAAGTTAATATGTACTACGAATATTTTTTTGTATGATTTTTTTTTGTTTAGTATGTAAGTAAGAAAAATTCCGCTATTACGTCTGTTCACTATGAAGGTACAACGAGGCTCATAATAATTTGGACAATTTCTGGCAAAGTGGCCTAATTGGTTGCACTTAAAACAAACTGGCTGTCTGTCCGCGTTTGTTCGCATGGGCATATTCTGTTCTACCGGATTGTGTTTTCCTGCGTGAAAACGTCTATGGGGAGGTTCGTTGCCGTAACTGTACGTGTTGTTACGCCGGATAGTCGGACTGGTATTATTGCTCTGTTGTGGCCGCTTACAAAATTGGTTTTCTCTGTGGCCGCTTACCTGACAAGCTCCACAGTACAGGGAACTCAGCCTTTTCCTGCAGTCTTCAATAGTGTGTCCACTATTCCGGCAGTATTGGCAACTCTCCCGGTGGCTCGTCTTGGTTTTACACTTCGGCCCCACTTCGTGTCCATATTTACCGCAGTTGACGCAATAGGGTGTGTTCAGTCTTTCTGCGCAATTCGTTCTTCCATGCCCTTGTTTGCCGCAGAAACTGCAGGGTGTTGTTGACGACAGAGTGTTTACCATATGTTGTGGTTCGCCAAACAGCTCTTCCGCCTCTTCCATCAGTGTTACTAGGGAGCTCAGCTCTTCTCCCTTCTGTCCAATAAGCCGTACCTTTAGAGCCTGATCTCTAAGACCCCTGATGAAGCTCTTTACGGATATCCTCTTGAAATCTCCCACCATCGCCTCACGGCCTGGTCCCTCTGGCCACTGGTTTTCAATTGTTGTTACTGCTTCGTTTAGCAACTGTTCCAACCGTTCCCCGAATTTGTTCGCCGATTCTCTGATGGACTGTCTGCAACCCGCCATCAATTCTCTTATCTCGTCCAAGCTCTTTCTCTTCAGGTAGTGCTTTTTTATAGCGTTGCAGAGTGCGTCTACCGAACTGAAATTGATTTGGGAAAACTTCGAATATGCAGCACCCAGTAGCCTTAATTTTAAGCATTGAATTACATCCTGAGTTAAGCCGTTGTTTGCCTCAGTCAGTAATTCTTTCTCCACCATCTTACATCCTTGGATGTATCTGTACACTTCGGCTGACAAGTCTGGTCCATCGGTACCAAAAAATGATGGGACCGTGTTATTCACTATTTTAGTAATTTCTGAAAGTGCTGGCATCCTGATTGTTTGTTTTAGGTTGTTTTCTTGTACGGGTGATGGTGAGCGCCTTCCTAACGAGCTCTGTGCTGTTTCTAGCAAGCGTCCAAATTCTTCAATCGCCTTGTTGTTGTGTGTGGCCAATCTGTCTAGCTTTTCAAACTCCTTTCTATATTGCTCCAATTGCCCTAGCTTCCTGGCTGTTGTCTCTTCGGTGTACCCTCTGCTGCCGGCTTTCCTTGCGTTAGCTGATAGAGTTTTCACTTTGTCTATCAACTCTAGTGCTTGTCTTTCTTCCCAGGTAATTTCTGGTTCCCTGGTGGTTTCCTCCTTCTGCGGAGAACTCGAGAGGCTTCTGTCTTGGTGTTCCTGGCTTACTACTATGGTTGGAATTTGGCCGCCTACTGCCGACAATTCCTCACTCACGGACGGAGTCGGTGATCTGGATCTGTGGACTATATCTAGCTCTCGCCTTGCGTTCTCTAATGCCGTCTGTAGTCTCTGTATCGTGTCGTCTTCTGTGTCTATCTGTTGTAGTCTTTTTAGTTCCTTTTTTAATTTTTGTTCTGTCAATCCCTTTTCTTTCAATTTCTGTACTAGTTCCTCGTTTTCTTCTACCGCCTGTTCGAGTAATTCGTCCGTATATTTTATTTGTTCCCTTAATCTCCGACTTTCCTTCTCAAAAAGTGTTTTAACCTCCTCTAAGTCTGCTACGTTCTCCTTGAACTCTGTTATTTGGTCCCTCTTTAGTTCACCTATTAATTGTATTAAGTATCCTACTTCCTCTAACTTGGTCAGTTTTTGTTGTCTAATTATTGTCCTATGCTCCTCTATCACTTCTTTCCCTACCTCCAGGCTCCGTAATTCTGTCCACGCGTGTACCTGCAGACTATCTACTGCATAGTTATATTCATGCAGTTTTTCAATTAGGTCGTCCGTTCTTGTCTGAGGGTTGTCCATAAAAAAAAAATAATTCAAATTATAGTTACCAGCCGCCACTCCGTGGTACGCATCTTTAGTTGAGAGCTCTTCTGTCAAGCCGTAGACAATCCAAAGGATGGTAGTCTTTACTCTGTCGTTGATTAATTTTTCTAACACCTGTAGATTCTTAGCCGCGCAAAATTTCTCAATTAATATTATATATAAAAAATATTAATTTATTCGGAAAAAACTCTTCACGCGGCTACCGGCTACGCCAATTGTTGTGATCCGTTTAGTGGATTTTTATTATATTATTAAGTCTGGAGGGATCCGTAGATATCGCAGACTGTTTATTAATTCAGTTATAATCTTACACTCTACCTTAGACTAAAAATTACCAGCTATTTATACTAATTTTTATACTAAATGTTGTTGCTACTGCGGCAGTTGTTACTGTTGTTGTTGATGTTGCTGTTGTTGTTGCTGCTATTGCGATGTCAGCAATTATTATTTATTTATTATTTTTATCGCAATATCCATTGGTTTGCACCGTCGGCACTTAATGGTTCTTGCTGAATTGCAGTTATTGATGGTTGACTGTTGTTTTATATTTTGCCGGATTCCGGTTGTTGTTTTTGTTGTTATTGTCTTTAATGACTCACAACATTAGTTAATTTGCTTATTTTTGTTCTACTTAAGACAAACTTTTTTGGTTTGTTACTATTAAGTATATTTTTATTTTTAATTTTTGCCACAAGCCCATGATTATTAATTTTAGTTAATTTAATTATTATTATTCGAACTACATTTGTTTCTATATTTAATGAATTGAACAGGCTAATGTTCGCATCGTCTTTTAAGCCAAATTACATGTGATAATTATTAACGAACAAATAACATCAAAGTTAGTTGTAAATATTCTGACAACACATAGTTGAACGGAACAGCCAGCCGTTTTCAAAGGCCACTAAACCTTCATCATCAGCGTTCTTCTGTGCTTGGTGCACTGTGTGTGGTGTCAGTTGATGTAGATTTCTGCCTTATATACGAAACTTTCTTGCAAATGGAATATGTGAATTGGTTTGATTCATCGTATTTCAATTTGCTGACATGTGTTTTTGTAATAAAGGCCCAAATTTACCATCTCTAAATTTACAACAGTCTTACCATTGTCGTTTTTTCATTACTTATTATGCACATGTTAGTTAATTTGCTTATTTTTGTTCTATTTAAGACAAACTTTTTTGGTTTGTTACTATTAAGTATATTTTTATTTTTAATTTTTGCCACAAGCCAATTACTATTAATTTTAGTTAATTTAATTATTATTATTCGAACTACATTTGTTTCTATATTTAATGAATTGAACAGGCTAATGTTCGTATCGCCTTTTAAGCCAAATTACATGTGATAATTATTAATGAACAAATAACATCAAAGTTAGTTGTAAATATTCTGACAACACATAGTTGAACGGAACAGCCAGCCGTTTTCGAAGGCCACTAAACCTTCATCATCAGCGTTCTTCTGTGTTTGGTCCACCGTGTGTGGTGTCAGTTGATGTAGATTTCTGCCTTATATACGAAACTTTCTTGCAAATGGAATATGTGAATTGGTTTGATTCATCGTATTTCAATTTGCTGAAATGTGTTTTTGTAATGAAGGCCCAAATTTACCATCTCTAAATTTACAATAGTCTTACCATTGTCGTTTTTTCATTACTAATTATGCACATGTTAGTTAATTTGCTTATTTTTGTTCTACTTAAGACAAACTTTTTTGGTTTGTTACTATTAAGTATATTTTTATTTTTAATTATTTTTTCTTGAATCCTCGTCCAAGAGTATTTAGTTGAAAAATATTTGGCTCTACCAAGTCGATCCAATACATCTTCTAATCTTGTCAATGGAAATTTGATGTTCACTATCTTTTTGTTCAACTGTCTAAAATCTACTACTAGTCTCCATTTTTCTTTTCCATTTTCAGTCTTTTTCCGTGCTACCAACAAAGGTGAATTGTAAGCACTATTTGATGGTTCAATGATATCATCATCTAATAATTGTTGTACTTGTTTATTTATCTCTTCCGATTGTGCGTGAGGTAGTCTGTAGTTTTTAATGCATACTGGTGTATCATCAGAGACTTTTAAATTTTGTGTGTAAAAATTATTTGAAGATAATGTATCTCCTTCTGGGTGAAAAATACTATGATAATCCTTAAAAATCTGTATTAAATCTGCTTTTGCTTTGTAGTCGTTAATGTCAATCGTAAAAGTTTCCAATATTTTTTGAAACCTTTCATCATCAATATGCTTTTTACCCTTCTTATTTGATTGTTACAAAAGTGTAATTGTAGTGTTTATTCAATGACATTTAAATATCGACTCTGAATTAGAGATATTAATGTGATACATACATTCATATACATTATATATGTTAGCTTATAGCTATGTACATTTGGTATATACTACATCTCCCCCTTTTAGCTTATATTATATCATAATAGTAAATAGTTCAGAAATATAAAACTGATAATGTTGCAATAAATGAAATTTAAAAATAAATGTTGTTACTGCACTTGGTTACGCACAGCGTTTCCGGAGCCACTTGGAATTTCTACGAAGAATCGTGCCATCTTCTAAACGTATCCAATAAGATCGTGGTGAAGGGTGTACACTTTCAATGTTAGCTTTTATCCACTCGTTCAAACCCTGATTGTACCAAACATTCTCCCCTCTTTTAAATGGCGATTTATCTTTGGCGTTTTGATCGTAGTACATTTTTGCATAAGCGTTTTTAGATCTGATGTTCTTACAAATGTTTGGAACGCAATGTGGCTGAAATTGGCTGATTTTTCCTGGGATAAGTGTGCGAGTTTTACGACTCATTAACAACTCTGCTGGTGAAGCATCGACCTCTTTTAGTGGCATATTACGATATTCTAACAAAGCAAGCCATATCTCTTGATTGCTTTCTAAAGACTTTTTAATAAGCTTTTTGGCTATACCCACTGCTTTTTCTGTAAAAACCATTAGCTTGCGAATATCCGGGGCTTGTTGTTATTAACTTAATGTCATATTTTTTTACAAAACGTCCTGAATTGTAGTGAATTTAATGGCATATTGTCTGAGACTATATTTATTGGAATGCCATGGTTAGCGAAACACACTTTCAATTTATTAATACACTCCCTGGCGGTTTTTGTTTTTATTGGAATAATGTCCAAAAAACGAGAATAGTAGTCAGACAATATCAAATAAAATCTTTTAGCATATTCACAAATATCTAAACCCACTTTGCTAAAGGGTAGTGTTTGCACTGTGTGTGAAAGCATTGGTTCTTTTATATTGGCAGCTCGATTCTTTTGGCAAACATCACACATGGTAATCATTTTTTCTATAGCTTCCTCTATTTTAGGCCAATACAGTGCGTAGGTTGTACGGTACTATAACGTGATCATTTAAAAAAATAATGTCATTATCAACCGTCAAATAATTTCTGAATTTCCAATAGATCTTTAAATCTTCGGGAATTCGGCGCTTGTCTTTTGGCCATCCTTCTATTAAGAAATTCTTTAACTATTTAAGCGTTTCGTCTGCTTGAGTTTCATTTCTAAATTATTGTAAGCGGTCGTCTGATACATTTATAGAATGCACAAATTCCTGTAAGTCTTCAATTTCAGGAGTTTTATCTCTTTTATCGTAATATCGGGACAGGAAATCAGCAATATAAAGAAGCCTCCCGGGAACATGAATCAAATCTATATCGTATTTGATAAGACTTAATTTCAATCGTTGTAATCTTCCCGAGGGAATTTTACAGAAATTTTTCTTTATGATTTCCACCAATGGTTTATGGTCACTTTTAACTAAAATTTGCCTTCCATAAATATAGTAATGAAACTTGCGACATGCAAAAACAACGGCAAGCAATTCTTTCTCTACTTGTGCGTAGTTAATTTCGGTATCTGTAAGACTTCTTGAAGCAAATGCTACGGGCTTACCTTTTTGCAAGAGACAGCAACCTACGCCATATTTGGAAGCATCTGTCTCAATGGTGATATCTAATTTCTCATTAAAATTTTGCAATGTTGGTGCGTTTGCAATTAACTCCTTTATTTGATGCAAGCATTCCTCATGAACTGTTTGCCATTCATAAATAGATCCATTTTTTAATAGCTCTCTTAAAGGCTGTGATTTTTCTGCAAGGTTTGGTATATACTCCCTAATATAGTTGACCATACCTAATAGTTTCTGCAAGTCTTTTTTATCCTTGGGCTGAGAAATTTTTAATATTGCTTTAACACTTTCAGGATCACATTTTACCCCTTCTTTTGAAATTATTTTACCCAAATACATGACCTCAGTTACTTTGTATTGTATTTTATCTTTATTAAATTTTATGTTCATTTTCCTTGCGCGGTCAACTACTCGTTGTAACAGCACATCATGTTCCTTTATTGTATCAGCAGCAATTAATATGTCATCTATAAAGACAGTAACATTAGGAATATCAGCAAAATTTCTTTCATTATACTTTTTTTGAGAGTTCTCGTTCAACCTTCATAGTGAACACACGTCATAGCGGATTATTTTTACATACAAACAAAACAAAAAAAAAACAAAAAACAATAAAACATTCAAAAAATATTCGTAATACAAAATTAACTTTGATAAATAAGCAAAGAAAATATTGCAAATTTTTTTTTACATAGTCAAAACAACAAAAACAAACAAATAACCGCAAACAAAGTACCCTTGAGTACCTCAAATACAAAAAAATGTGAAGTGAGTTCTAACGGCAGAAATGCATATTTTACTGTGAGTTCTGAAACTCTTAATGAAAACAATAAAAATAAAAAATCTTATGAAAGTAATTTTTTAACGGCAAAGCCAATTTTTCGTCAGCGATCAACTTCGCTTTGTCCAATGCCAACTAGTGATTCATTAACATTACAGTTGCCTAGTACTTCTTCATATAAGTCAGCGATTTCATCCCCTTCGGGCTCGTGTTCATCACTTAACCAAGTTATCACTACAGATAGCAGGAGTTCAAAACCCAAGGTCCAAATCGGTATGGACAGATACATAACTGTGGTAAAGCGTGGGCGAAGCCCAAATTCTTCTAAAATTTCATCTGCTCCAAAGATGTCTAGGGATAACAGCGCGTCCTCTACTAATCGTCAAAATCGTTTTTCAATACTGCAAGACAATAACGACAAGCCCGCTGCATCATCGCAAAAGTCTTTTAAGCCACCACCTATCTATCTGAGAGAAAAAATTCCGACGCGCTTCTAAAAAAACTACTGTCGGCCATTGGTGAAAATACCTTCCACATCATTCCAATTAAACGAGGTAATATTGACGAAACAAAAATCCAAATTTATGATGAAAAAAATTTCCGAACAGTTGCTAGTGATTTTGAGAAAAATAAAACAAATTTTTACACTTACCAACTCAAGAGTGCTAAAGGCCTACAGATAGTACTAAAGGGCATAGATTCATATGTTGACCCCGAAGAAGTAAAATGCGCACTTATCGAGCAAGGATTTAAAGTAAAAAGTGCTAGTAATATAATTAATAGAGAAAAGGTCCCCCAACCCCTATTTCGTGTTGAAATGGAGCCGAATGACATACAATTGAAAAAAAATGAAACCCATCCTATTTATAATGTAAAGTTTCTCTTACACCGAAAAATCACAGTTGAAGAGCCACGCAAGCGTTCAGGTCCCGTACAGTGCCATAATTGCCAAGAATATGGTCATACAAAATCCTACTGCAATTTACCTACAGTTTGTGTTATCTGCGGTGAATTGCATGGCACTGCTAGCTGTACCAAGTCAAAAGTTCAAGCAGAAAAAAAATGTAGTAATTGTGGAGGTAATCACACTGCTAACTACAGAGGTTGCCCTGTATATTCTTTTGTTAAACAGACTATGGGACAAAAACCTAAATTAACTCCAGCTCAATCAGCAAATTCTTACTCCGCCACTTTTCCTCCAATGAGCAAACCAAGTACTTTACGAGTATCGTATGCGGATGCTGTTAAGACAAATTCAATTCCCACGCAGAAAGTGTCCCCACCAACAACAAGTAATTCGACAAATGCTAACACAAGCTTTAATTTCAGCCGCCTTGAAGCCACTATTGATAATCTAGTGCAAACTATAAACAACTTTACTACAAATATGACTAACATGATGCAAGAAATGCTACGAATGCAGAATACTCTGCTTCAAGCATTAATTAACAAGCCATGAGCACGTTGAAAATATGTTTCTGGAACGCAAACGGCATTCGCCAACACAAAAATGAGCTCGAGCACTTCCTTATGGAAAAAAATATTGATATAATGTTGGTCTCTGAGACTCATTTGACATCAAGAAGCTTATTCAAAATAAATGGTTACACTCTATATGATTCAAAGGACCCGAGAGGGAGAGCATGCGGTGGATCAGCAATTCTAATTAAGTCAAGACTCAAGCACTATGTCCTTGACAACGTTTGTGAAGAATATATGCAAGCAACGAATATTATCGTAGAAAATTTTTGTGCCAATTTCGTGATATCATCAATTTACTCACCTCCCAGATTTGCAGTTACAGAAGAGCAGTATGAGAAGTTCTATAAATCGCTTGGATCTTGTTTCCTGGCAGCTGGCGACTACAATGCAAAACATACGTACTGGGGCTCGCGTCTTGTTACACCTAGAGGTCGAGCGTTGTTTAATACAATTTCAAAAATGGACTTGGATGTCATTGCGTGTGGGGAGACCACTTATTGGCCTACTGACGTACAAAAAGTTCCGGATGTAATAGATTTTGGTGTCATGAAAAATATCCTTAGGGACCTAACTCACGTGGAGGCCTCTCTAGATCTCTCCTCCGATCACTCTCCTACAATAGTTACAATTTTTAACCCACTAAGGAGTGATTTGCCGAACTCATATGTGAAGATGATAAGTCGTATTAATTGGCTGGGGTTCAAAAAATATCTCAGTAGTCATTGTACGGAAAACATTAAGCTAAGTACATCCGATGATATTGAATTTAACGTTGCCAATCTTAACGAAAATATTAAAGAGGCTGCTGAACATGCCACTACTTCCCATCCGCAGACTGGCTTTAATAGAATTTATTCTGCGGATATTGAACGTCTTGTATGTGAAAAAGGGAGAGCCAGAAGAGAATGGCAACAACACAGATCACCCCTAAATAAACTCAGACTTAAAGAATGTACTAAACGACTCAAAGAGTTGCTATCTTCGGAAAAAACAGCATTACTAGAAAAATTTCTAGAAGGTCTCGATGTCACGTCAGCATCTAATTACTCTTTATGGCGCGCTGCTAGAAATCTTAAAAGACCAGTTGAGCTTAAATCACAACTGCGCACTTCGACCGGAGGATGGGCAAGAAGCGATAGCGAGAAAGGTAACTTATTTGCTGAGCATTTAAAAGCTGTATTCACTCCCTATTCATGTACGGGCGCTGTTGATTTGCCGAATGTAGTTTCTCTACCCCCTCGTCCCATAAGGTTTAAGCTGTGTGAATTACAAAAAATAATTGCTGAACTCAACCCGAAGAAAGCTCCAGGTATTGATGGAATTAGTAACAAGATGCTGATGAATTTGCCTCTAATCGCAATAAGAATCCTGCTATTTATTTTTAATGCCATTTTGCGATTGCAGTATTTTCCACATAACTGGAAACTGGCGAAGATCAAAGTTATTCCAAAGCCGGGTAAAGATCTTACCAAGGCTGAGTCTTATAGGCCTATAAGCTTACTATCAACAATCTCAAAGCTTTTCGAAAAGCTGCTCATGACTAAATTTTCCAAAATTTTAGCTGATAATGGGTGTATCCCGGATCATCAATTTGGTTTTAGAAGTCAGCATAGCACAATTGAGCAAACGCATAGGTTGGTGCAAGTTATAAGGAAGACATTTGAAGAAAAGAAATATTGTTCTGCCCTCTTCATTGATGTTTCTCAAGCGTTTGACAAAGTCTGGCACGAAGGCCTAGTTTTAAAATTGAAGACATACCTGCCAATAAACATTCAAAAACTTTTGAAAAGTTATATTGTTGATAGGAAGTTCACTGTTGTGGAAGGAGACTTCATGAGTGTGCCCGAATCTATATCTTCCGGTGTCCCACAGGGTAGTATTCTGGGGCCAGTCTTGTATTTAATATATACTTGTGATATGCCTGTGAGCAATAATATCCATACCTCTACGTTTGCCGATGATACAGCCTGTATGAGTATTCACGAAAACCCTTCTGAGGCATCCCGCAATCTCCAGGAACATATTACCCAGTTGGAAATATGGTTGAACTTATGGAGAATTAAAGT
This sequence comes from Nowickia ferox, assembly GCA_936439885.1. Taxonomy (NCBI): domain Eukaryota; kingdom Metazoa; phylum Arthropoda; class Insecta; order Diptera; family Tachinidae; genus Nowickia; species Nowickia ferox. The sequence continues at coordinate 57,877,841 of OW387026.1, forward strand.
AAATGAACAAAAGTGTGTCCATATAACGTTTTCCCTAAGAAGAGATACTTGTTCCCCCATTCGAATAAACAATGAGAATATTCCTCAACATTCTCACGTGAAATACCTTGGTATTCACCTTGATCGAAGGCTTACGTGGAAACATCATATTGACTCTAAGCTAACTCAAATGAAACTTAAGTTATCTCAAATCCATTGGTTGATTGGCAGAAATTCAACACTCAGCCTAGACTGCAAACTGTTAATATACAAGTCGCTTTTGAAACCAATATCGTGCTACGGAATTCAGTTATGGGGCACTGCTTCAGCTTCAAATGTTGAGAAAATCCAACGAAGACAAAACAAAATTTTACGTTTAATAACATCGGCTCCATGGTACATTAAAAATTCAAATTTACATCGTGATTTAAATATGCCACTAGTGACTGAAGAAATTTCAAAATACGCAGGCAAATATTTAACTAAACTCGAGTCCCATCCTAATCCACTTGCTCGTAAAATCTTGAACTTTACTGGACACATCCGCTTAAAAAAGAGGGACACCAAGGCTCTAATACGCAATACCTGAGATGAAACTTTTTGAGAATAATTTTTTTTGCTAGTACATAATTATTGTATTAATAACTACTATCACTAAAATTGTTTTCGGCATTGGTCGGACACATTAATTATATCTAGACTTAAGATTTGATTACTTATTGTTAGTTCATTTTTTTGAAGATGCAATAAATAAGTTATATGTATTAAAAAAAAAAAAAAAAAAAAAAATTATACTTTTGAAATACTTCCGGAACTATTTTTACACCATAAGGCAAGCGCTTAAAACGATAGCATCCAAAAGGAGTATTAAATGTGCAAATTGTGCTTGCTTGTTTACTTAAGCCAATTTGCCAAAAACCTTCCTTTAAGTCTAACAGTAAAGTACTTTTTTCCGGGCAGTTTTGCGGAAAAGCTGGAATTGTATAATTTTCCTGTAAAATATCAGAATTCACATCTTGAGGATCAATACAAATTCGTAATTGACCGTTTTTCTTCTCTACAACTACCATATTTGACGCACGTTCCACCGGACCATCAACAAGCTCGATTATATATCTTCCAGCCATCCGCTGCAATTCTTCTTTTACACGTCTAGTCAATGATAAAGGAATTCTTCTTGCCGGTTTAACAGTTGGTGCAGATTCTTTACGTAATTTTATTTGTAAATTTTCTTCAAAACAGCCCAAACCTTCGAATAAATCTGGGTTTTTCGCAACAAATTGTTGTTTTTCTGTTTCAAAAATGATGCATACACGTTCTATTAAATTTAGTTTTGAACAGGCTGCTAAACCTAACAAAGCTTCATATGGTGTATCGATCACTACAAACTTCATGGTGGTAGTTTCGTTCCGACAGATTACAACGCACTCACACATTCCGACATATTTTAAATCGGAACCTCCATAGCTTTGTGGTGGTACTCCACCCTTTTGAAAATTCACATCTTTAATGTATTTTAAATACCTCAACGGAAGAACATTCACATCCGCACCAATGTCAAGTTTAAATTGTATCAAACAATCATTTAGTCTAATCATTTAATACCATCTTTTGCGTTCTTCCACATTATCCGAAACATGATGAAGGAGTATATTTTCTTCTTCGGCTTCATCGATTTCACCTTCTCTAATCTCTCTTACTCTAGAAGCATAACATGCTACACAAAATGGTTTAAACGACCACAATTGTTGCATTGTTTACCAAATGCAGGGCATTTTCTATATTCGTGCATGCCTTTACAAAATTTACATGCTGGTTGTCCATAATTATTGTTATTGTTGTAATTTGTATTTCCATCTATTTGATTTCTTTTATCATCATAAATATTATTGTTGTTGCAATTCCCGTTTCTTTTTATTTGATTTTTTTTTACATTATTTTCTTTACGTTTGTTAAATGTTTTTGAAGTCATTGCATCAACTAGTGTATTTTTATTTGGTTGTTGTTGATTTTGTATGTCATTTACTTGACCTTCAACTAATTCGAAATTTCTCGCTATTTTAATTGTTTTTAATAAATCCAATGCTTCTGTTTCTAGTAACTTCTTTTGCAATTTACTGTTGTTAGTGCCAATAACTATTTTATCTCTTAGCATTCTGTCTTCATCTTTATACTCACAAGCTTTCACCAGTTCACGTAAATCCAAAAGAAAGGAGTCAAATGATTCCCCCTCCTCTTGTTTTCTTCTATTAAATTTAAAAGCTTCATAGACTTCGTTCTTTCTCGGCATACAGTACTCTTTTACCGCTGCGACCACTGCATCATATTTTTTCCTGCTTTCTTCCGATAAACCTAAAGAATTAAAAATTTCAATAATTTCTGGGCCACAAAGGTTCAAAAATATGCCAATTTTTTATTGCTCTTTTTTGTCTTCCAATTCCGTAGCAATTGCAAAAATATCGTAATTTTGTTTGAACACACACCAATTTTCTGATAAATTACCATCCAATTTAAGAGGTTCAGGTTTATGAACATCAAAGCTACTAATTGTTGTATTTGATGCCATTTCTATTGAATTTCTGTTAGTTCCGTCTTCAGAATATTCTTCTTTTATTTGATTGTTTTTACTTTTAGTTCTACTTCTTGTATACATTCCGCGCTGACTGCGCCATGTAGTGTTTATTCAATGACATTTAAATATCGACTCTGAATTAGAGATATTAATGTGATACATACATTCATATGCATTATATATGTTAGCTTATAGCTATGTACATTTGGTATATACTACAGTAATTTTTTAATGGTTCAATGTCTAATTTGATATTCTTCAAAATGACATCATGATCTGTTGTTTTGAACATGACATATGCCTTTTCTTGGTATTATACTATTACCAATGTGTACACCTGCTTTAATTTCTTTGTTTAGAATAATAGTATCTTTACTTATGTTTATTTGAATGGGGTGTATTGTTTCTCAGCGTTTTTCTATTTTTATACTATAGCCCCTATTAATCCATGTTTTAATGGGTATTGTAATCTCCTCATTTCTTAAAGTGAGCGAAAATGTAAATGTTTCATAATCTATTTAACATAAAAATTTCGTGAATAAATCTCTCCCTAAAATGCCATCTGTTGGTATTGGAAAATTCTTGTCAACAATATGAAATCTATGATCTGCAATTTCATTATATATATTTAATTGTATTTCTGATGTTCCTTTTGATTTAATCTTTTCTTGAGTAATTCCCTTGAAACTAATCGATTGTTCTTTATCAATAAACATCAAATCTTCATTCAAAGCGTCTATCTTGCATAAGGAAATGTCGGCACCTGTGTCTATCAAAAATGTGAGATCTAAATTTTTAAATAAAGACAAATTTATTGTTGTTTGAAATTTGGAAAACATTAGTGAATTTTATTTCTTATATAGTTCCTCGAGTCACTTCCGGGATCTGGGAGTTTTCCTGTACACAGTGTACATATATATTGTTATTCTGGTGATTATAACGATTGTTACCATTGTTGTTGTTGTACTATTACAACGGTTAGTATTTCCCTTATAATTTACTATCCTACAGTTGCCGTTATTCGATCTGAAGTTATTTGTGATGAGTCTACTAGTGTTTCTATTGGAATTAATATAATTTTTACTATTATTATTTAGGTAATTATTTCTATTGGTATTGTGGTTATTACTTCTATTTAAACGGTTCCTATTCTATCCATTCCTGTTATTTGAGAAATATTAAACTTGATTATTGTCCCTCGAAAAGTCTTTTTTTAACTCTAGCGCTAAATGTCCTGGATACAAAAATTGTTGGTTTCAATTCTCCACTTAAGCAATTTTTAAAAATCGTTAATGCATATTTTTCATTTATTAGCTTTATTGTTTCTGCTTGAACTGTGTTACAATTATGTATTTCTTATATTTGTAATTCATTCAATTCTGCTATGAAATTCAAGAGTTTTTCATGGTAATTGTGCACATTCATATTTTTTTGACTAAAAGTGCCAAGTATGGCTTGTATCTGTGCGACAGCCTTCGTCGTTTTGTACCTATCAGTAACTAATTTCTTCAAATCGTCGAAGGTTGTTGGCGTAGAAGTCCCTAGTGCAGTTCTTACAGTACTACTTAATTTGACATTAAAGACAAATTTCAAAAGTGGTGTTCCTTGATCCGCTGCTAGACTGGTTTTAAGTAATTCTACAATTGTGAGAAAAGATCTAAGTTCTCGATAGTTACCTGTGAACTCTGGAATTGTTTTTAAAGCACCTTCTAAGTTAAAATTTTGTGTCGCCATATTTATTGAATTTTGTATTTGAATGTTGTTATATGATTTGTTTTCTAATTCTTTAGGGTTTTCTAACAAATATTGTTCAATATTCGTATAGATATTATTAAATTCTATTCTCAAAGCATATAACTTTTCCTCATCCTTTTCTTGGAGTTCTTTTGTTTGGAAATCCTTTTTATATATCCTTTTTGGACTTTTCTTTAAATTTTTTAATATACCTTTTAAGTTTTCAATATCTTTCTCCATTAAAATTTTTACATTAATAGTAGTTTTGTTATATATTTATTTTTAATTCAAACTTGTGTTGTAACAATATTATTGTGACATTTAAGTACATAATTTTTAAAGTATTGATAAATCTTACATGCTATATACAATAAAATTCCTATTATAAGTAATGTTATTGTAAATTCTGGTATGACTGGCTCAACAAATTTTATTGGGTTGTTATTATTGATAGATTTTACTTGTTCAATTTTCTTGATGGGATTTCCCCAAATAGAATCTATCATCTTATCTACAAAAATTTTTATTTTTGATTTTTAAACGTTTGTAATTGCTTGTCTATTATCATGTCTTATTAAGTAATTTTTAAAATATATGTTTACTTTATGTGCAATATATAGAACTATTGCTACTACTATTAGTGTTATTACGAATTCCGGTACTGTCTGCTTTGTATTTTCTGAATCTCCATTATTTACTATGTTTTCCTGTATCTCTACCTTACTCTGAGGCTTACCCATTTTTGAAAAAGTTAATTTAAAATATTCTTTTATAAACATTTATTTTAATTTATATTATTAAAATTTTTGAATTTTTGTTCTTCAATTGTATGTATAATTTTCTTTGTTTCCTATTTTTTGCTATTTCTCCTTTTGTATTCCTCTATAGAAATTGCCTTGGACCCTAAATTACTAGGCGTAGGTGTGTATATAGGGTGTTCTTCGGGTGCTCCTTCCGTTATGTAAGGCTCGTATTTTAGGAATATCCTGTCGATATCCTCTTTAATTGGGAATTCGGCACACATTTGATATACATAAATATCAAATTTCTCAATTACATCAGGATTAGGCAGAACCGGGAAGGATCGCCATATTAAGTCCTGGTAGCACCATATTAAGTCCTTATTTAATTTGATAGTTTTTGTTAATAAGAATTTTGTTATTTTTATATTTGTATAAAAAAAAGTTGCCAATTAGATTATAATGCTGCATTTAGCTGCAGCAGTTTTGATTCACCTAAGCACTGGTTAAAGTGCTCAGTCAGACTATTGAGAACGAATAATGCTTTGGTTTATAATTCAAAATTAGTTCTGATTTATTTAAATTATTCTTATCGTATTTATACAAAATTTCTTCAGTTGCGATTTACAAAATTTCTTTGTGATTAATGAATATTTGTATTACAAAATAACATTCTTTGTGATTCATAAATATTTGTATTACAAAATAACATTAAAAATATCTTTAGTTAGCTTAGTGTATTGTTACATTTGTGGTCGAATTTATTGTGACTGCTTTTTGTTGTCCGAAGGTTTTAAATTTCAAAGAAATTAATACAAAATTATTGAATGTTAATTGTTACAATAAGTATAGTGTATTTCATTATAATAGGCACACTACAATATTCTTACAAAAGACCATTTGCATCCAAATACTGCCAATGTACTAACTTTTCTACCCACATTTGGTCTATAACCTTGTATTCCTTAGTATTATTTTCTTGTTAGGACAAAATGAATTTTTGTTTTTTGTTATTTTAATATCTTATTTTTATTCCACACATGTCAAAATTACTACGAATCAAAAAATATAATAATATTGAGCTGAGTAGTTTTTTCCCATATAAAAAAAATATCAAAATCAATTAAATGATTAATTGAGTATTTTAATTGAAAATATTTTTTCAAGACAATGTGGCATACTATAAAAACAGCTCGAATTTCACACATAAAAACCAAATTTACATTATTTACATACTTTTAATATCTAATAATTGTTGACCATTTAATAGTATTCTGAGTTGAGCTCTGTTGATAACACTTTTTTGATAGAGCAGAAAATTCAAATTAATATAAACAAATATTTATCAAATATATTATTTTTTCTAAGCAATCGCTTAATTGAAAAAAATTCAACAATAATTTTTTCTGTGTGGTAATATGGGGCGCTGAGAAAATCCAACGAAGACAAAACAAACTTTTATGTTTGATAACGTCGGCTCCATGGTACTTTTAGAATTTAAATTGACATCGTGATTTAAACATGCCACTACCCACTAAAAAATTTTCATGTTTTTTGAAGCAATAAGGCAATAAAGCGCATCATAACTGGCTTTAAAACATGAGCTGTTTAGAAGCAGTGAACATATATGAATCAAACTATAGAAAAAAAGGTGATTTAACAGCGCCACAATAATGGTTTTAAATCTAGAAATTTTGCTAATGTAATCTTGAAAAGCACTTTTTACATAAGTAAATACTTATGTTTATATTATGAATCCTTTAAAAAGCGCTTGAGATAACTTCTATATTTCCATGTTTTATTATATTCAAAAAAGCGGTTTTGTGAGCAAAAAATGTAATACTGCAAACCGGGAACTCGCCATACAAAAATCAGCAGCGATATCAGCAGGTTTGTCAGCTCTACTTTTGCTCTCTCATAGTAAAAACCTGCTTTATTTCAAGCAATTTTTTTGCTGGGTAGTGACTGCAGAAATTTCAAAATACGCAGGCAAATATTTAACAAAACTCGAGTTACATCCTAATCCACTTGCTCGTGATATCTTGAACTTTACTGGACACATCCGCTTAAAAAAAGAGGAACACTAGGGACCTAATAGCCAACACTGCAGACGAAACTTCTGGAAAATACTTTTGTGGGTAATCCGACATTTATATATTATTAATTACTATCACTAAGTTTATAACATTGATTGGATTCATTCAACTTATTGTTAATTCAGTATTGAAGATACAATAAATAAATATAAGTGTACAAAAAAAATATTTTTTCAATAAGAATTAAAATTATTGAATTTATTTATTTTTCCAACTGTTTTACTTTCATTACAGCACTTGTAAGTTTTGAGAAACAGGCCCGAGGTATTCAGAAAGGCCTACATATCCATACATATATATATATGTATATATTATATTGGCCCTTATTTAGTGATCAAAAGCGTCGAAGATATTGGAAGGAAATTTCTGAAAATAACAAGAATCCACATATGTGCAAGTATATTACAAGTATAAATTAAATACAAAACTGGCCCCAGTATACTCCCCTGTGACACACCGGATGATATATTTTCAGGCACAGGAAGTCAGGAGGTCTCCTTCCACAATAATGAAATCCCAGGCAATAATATAGCTTTCCAAAAGCTTAAGAAAGTTTATTGGTAGATAGGATTTAAATTTTAAGATAAGGCCTTCATGCCACACTTTATCAAATGCCTGAGAAACGTCAATAAACAGGGCACAACACTACTTCTTTTCTTCAAATGTTCTTCTTATAAATTGAACCAATCTATGCATTTTATTTATTGTTTTTTAAAATTTGTTACCGCACTATTAACCCCAAATTATTTTTTTACTTATTAAGTAAAATATTTTTTATTAAAAAATATGCTCACTTCTCAAACCAAATTGATGGTCCGGGATGGACCTACTACCAATTAGAATTGGGGACAATTTTGTCATGAGCAGTTTCTCGAAAAGTTTTGAAGTTGTTAATAGTAAACTTATTGGCTTGTATGACTCCGCCTTGGTAAGATCTTTGTTCGGCTTTGAAATAATTTTAACCTTGGCAAGCTTCCAGTGGTGTGGATAATACTGTAGTCGTAATATGGAATTAAAATTAAATAGCAAGAATCTAATTCATCAGCATCTTGTTACTAATTCCATTAATACCTGGAGCTTTCTTTGGGTTGAGCTCAGCAATAAGTTTCTGTACTTCACGCATCTTAAACTTTAAAGATAGAGGTCCATAGCTCGCTTTTTGCGCGTTACGCTTTCTATGCATCTGTCAAAAAAGTAGAATCAATGTAATAGTATGTAACAAGTTACATTGCAAAAAGCGCAGAACGCGTAGGCGCGTTCAAAGCACAAAGTAGGTCTACTTTCTACTTTTGTACGCGTTACAAGCACCATGAAAGAAAGTCAGCTGTTCTTGAATGCTAAAGATGTTAAATAATACTTTATTTCTTACGTTATCGATAAATATTATTTTGCCGTGGATAATTTTTTTCTTTTTTTTTCAATAAAAAAAATTTCTTAGTAAAAAAAAACTTGTTTAATAAAATATGTGAATATTTTCATTAATGCGATGTATTTTAATTAACTTTTCACCACACTTTTCTCAGTAACAAAGTCAATATGGTGTTTCCATGTAAGCCGTCGATCAAGGTGTATACCAAGGTATTTTACATGTGAATGTTGAGGAACAACTTGATTGTTGATTCGAATTGGGGAACAAGTATCTCTTCGCAGGGTAAATGTTAGCTGAACACACTTTTGTTCGTTAAATTTAATTCTCCATAAGTTTAACCATAGTTCCAGATGTGTAATATGTTCTTGTAGATATCGGGAAGCCTCGTGAGGGTTTTCGTGCATACTAAGGCAGGCTGTATCATCGGCAAATGTAGATGTATGGATATTGCTGCTCAAAGGCATATCACAAGTATAAATCAAATACAACACTGGCCCCAATATGCTCCCCTGTGGCACACCGGATGATATAGATTCGGGCACACTCATGAAGTCTCCTTCAACAACCGTGAACTTCCGGGTAGTAATATAACTTTCCAATAGCTTCAGAAAATTTATTGGTAGATATGATTTCAATTTTAAAATAAGGCCTTCATGCCATACTTTATCAAATGCCTGAGAAACATCAATGAAGAGGGCAGAACAATATTTCTTTTCTTCAAAAGTTTTTCGTATAAATTGAACCAATCTATGAGTTTGTTCAATGGTGCTATGCTGACTTCTAAAACCAAATTGATGGTCCGGTATGCACTCATTATCAGTTAGAATTGGGGACAATTTTATCATGAGTAACTTTTCAAAGAGCTTTGACATTGTTGACAGTAAACTTATTGGCCTATATGACTCAGCCTTGGTAAGATCTTTGCCCGGCTTTGGAATCATTTTAACCTTGGCAAGCTTCCAGCTGTTTGGATAATACTCCAGACGTAAAATGGCATTAAAAATGAATAACAGGATTCTAATTGCAATACGAGGCAACTTCATCAGCATCTGGTTACTAATTTCATCAATACCCGGAGCTTTTTTCGGGTTGAGTTCAGCAATTAGTTTTTGTACATCACGCGTTTTAAATTTTATGGGTCGAGGGGGTAGCGCAACTACATTCGGCAAATCAACAGCACCAGAACATGAGTTTGGGGTAAATACGGATTTTAAATGCTCAGCAAATAATTTACCTTTTTCAGAGTCGCTTCTTGCCCAACCTCCGGTAGATGTGCGCAGAGGTGGTTTAAACTCGACGGGTGTTTTAAGCTTTCTAGCAGCGCGCCACAAAGAGTAATTAGATGCTGGTGTGACATCAAGACCTTCCAGATAATTTTTAAGAGATGCAGTTTTTTCAAATGCAAGCAACTCTTGGAGTCGTTTAGTGCACTCTTTAAACCTAGTTTTATGTTGAGGTGATCTGTGCTGTTGCCATTCCCTTCTAGCTCTTCTTTTTTCACACACGAGACGTTCAATATCAGTAGAATAAATTCTATTAAACCCAGTCTGCGGATTGGAGGTAGTGGCATGTTCAGCAGCCTGTTTAATATTTTCATTAAGGTTGGTAATGTTAGATTCAATATCATCGGGTGTTCTTAGCGTAATATTTTCTGTGCAATGACTACTAAGATATTTTTTGAATCCCAGCCAATTAACACGATTTATCATCTTCACATACGGATGAGGTAAGTCACTTCTTAATGGGCTACAAATTGAAACGATCGTGGGAGAGTGGTCGGACGAGAGATCTAGAGAAGCTTCAACTTGAATTAAATCCCTAGAGATATTTTTCATGACGCCAAAATCTATAACATCCGGAATTTTTTGTATGTCTGTAGGCCAGTAAGTGGGCTCCCCACTCGAAATGACGTCCAAGCCCATTTTTGAAATTGTGTTGAACAACGCTCGACCTCTGGGTGAGATAAGACGCGAACCCCAGAACGTATGTTTGGCATTATAGTCTCCAGCTGCTACGAAACAAGGGCCAAGAGATTTGAAGAAATCCTCGTATTGATCTTCAGTAATTGCGAATCTGGGAGGGGAGTAAATTGATGATATTACGAAATTAGTGCAAAAATTTTCAATACAAATATTCGTTGCTTGTAGATGTTCTTCAGAAATGTTGTCAATAATATAATGCTTGAGCCTTGACCTTATTAGAATTGCTGATCCACCGCATGCTCTTCCTCTTGGGTCCTTTGAATCATATAAGGTGTAGCCAGAAATTTTAAAAATACTTCTCGAAGTCAAATGAGTCTCTGAGACCAACATTATATCAATATTTTTTTCCGTGAGGAAGTGCTCAAGTTCATTTTTATGTTGGCGAATGCCGTTTGCGTTCCAGAAACATATTTTTAACGTGTTCATGGTTTGTTAACTAATGCTTGAAGCAGTGTATTCTGCATTCGCAGCATTTCTTGCATCATGCTAGTCATATTTGTAGTAAAGTTGTTTATAGTTTGAACCAGATTATCAATAGTGGCTTCAAGGCGACTGAAATTAAAGCTTGTGTTAGCATTTGTTGAATTACTTGGTGGGGACACTTTCTGCGTGGGAAAAGAATTTGTCTTAACAGCATCGGCATATGATACACGTGAAGTACTTGGTTGGCTCATTGGAGGAAAATTGGCGGAGAAAGCATTTGCTGATTGAACTGGAGCTAATTTAGGTTTTTGTCCCATGGTCTTTTTAACGAAAGAATATACAGGACATCCTCTGTAGTTAGCAGTGTGATTACCTCCACAATTACTACATTTTTTTTCAGCTTGATCTTTTGCCTTCGTACAGCTAGCAGAACCGTGCAATTCACCGCAGATAACACAAACTGTAGGTAATTTGCAGTAAGTTTTAGTATGGCCATATTCTTGGCAATTGTGGCACTGTACGGGACCTGAACGCTTACGTGGCTCTTCAACTGTGATTTTTCGGTGCAAGAGAAACTTTACGCTATAAATTGGATGGGTTTCATTTTTTTTCAATTGTGTGTCATTCGGCTCCAGTTCGACCCGAAATAGGGGTTGGGGGACCTTTTCTCTGTTAATTATATTAGTAACATTTTTAACCTTAAATCCTTTGTCGATAAGAGCACATTTTACTTCTTCGTGGTCAACATATGAATCTATGCCCTTTAATACTATTTGTAGGCCTTTAGCACTTTTAAGTTGATAGGTGTAAAAATTTGTTTTGTTTTTTTCAAATTCACTAATAATTTTCCGGAAATCTTTTTCATCATATATTTGGATCTTAGTTTCATCAATATTACCTCGTTTAATTGGAATGATGTGAAAAGTATTTTCACCAATGGCCGACAATAGTTTTTTTAAAAGCGTGTTAGAGTTTTTTTCTCTCAGATAGATAGGTGGTGGCTTAAAAGACTTTAGCGATAATGCAGCGGGCTTGTCGTTATTGTCTTGCAATAGTGAAAACCGATTTTGACGATTAGTAGATGATGCGCTGTTATCCCTAGACATCTTTGGAGCAGATGAAATTTTTGAAGAATTTGAAGAAATATAGGTGTATATATTTTTATTGATCTATCCTCTTGTGTATACTTTATTTATTTATTAATTTATTTAACACTACGCTGCAATACCGATAGGTTACAAACGAACCACTGAAATGACAGAAGATATTTCTGAAAAAAAAAATTTTTAAACTAAAAATAGTATGGTTTTGGATAACATTATATTGTTATTTACATCATATTATTTTTATATAATAATACAAATTATGTTGTAGTCATACATTTTTAACAAAACTATATTGTTAAGTATCACACTTTTATGAATATAATAATGTAATTATTAATTTCAAACATGACTTTGTTTATCGTAACGCAATTAATGTTTAAAATAACAATAACTTGTTTTCAGTGACCACACATTTGTTTCGGAGAACATAATATTGTTTTCTCAACCATGCTAGAACCTTATCTTTTATTTGCGTGTATCTTTATTTAAGTTTTATTTGTGTTAGCTTTGATTCAATATGGTGTTTCCATGTAAGCCGTCGATCAAGGTGTGTTTCCATGTAAGCCGTCGATCAAGGTGTATACCAAGGTATTTTACATGTGAATGTTGAGGAACAACTTGATTGTTGATTCGAATTGTGGAACAGGTATAAATTCGCAGGGCAAATTTTATCTGAACACACTTTAGTTCGTGTACTTCGATTTTCCATAATTTTAAACATACTTTCGGCTTTGTAATATGTTCTTGTAGATATCGGAAAGCCTAGTGAGGGTTTTCGTACATACTAAGGCAGTCTGCCTTACATCGTTTCATCGGCAAATGTAGATGTATGGATATTGCTGCTCAAAGGCATATCTCAAGTATAAATCAAATACAAAACTGGCCCCAGTACGGTCCCCTGTGGCACACCGGATGATATAGATTTGGCCACACTCATGAAGTTTCCTTCAACAATCTTGAACTTCCGGCTAGTAATGTAACTTTACAATAGCTTCAGAAAGTTTATTGGTAGATATGATTTGAATTTTAAAATAAAGCCTTGATGCCACACTTTATCAAATGCCTGAGAAACGTCAATAAAAAGGGCAGAACAATAGTTCTTTTCTTCAAATGTTCTTCTTATAAATTGAACTAATCCATGCGTTTGTTCAATAGTGCTATGCTGACTGAATTGATGGTATTAGATGCATCCACTACCAATTAGAATTGGGGACAATTTTGTCATGAGCAGTTTTTCGAAAAGTTTTGACGTTGTTGATAGTAGACTTATTGGCCTTTATGATTCAGCCTTGGTAAGATCTTTGCCCGGCTTTGAAATCATTTTGACTTTGGCAAGTTTCCAGTGGTGTGTATAATACTCTAGTCGTAATATGGCATTAAAAATAAATAGAAGGATTCTTATTGCAATACGAGGCAAATTCATCAGCATCTTGTTACTAATTCCATCAATACCTGGAGCTTTCTTCGGGTTGAGTTCAGTAATTAATTTCTGTATGTCACGCATCTTAATCTTTAAAGGTCGAGAGGGTAGAGCAACTACATTTTGTAAATCAACAGCACCAGAAGAGATGCAGTTTTTTCATATTTTAGCACCTCTTGGAGTCGTTTAGTGCACTTTTTAAACTTGATTTTATGTTGGGGTGATCTGTGTTGTTGTCATTCCCTTCCAGCTCTTCTTTTTTCACATACGAAATCTTCAATATCCGTAGAATAAATCCTATTTAACCCTGTCTGCGGATGGGAGGTAGCATGTTCAGCAGCCTGCTTAATATTTTCGTTAAGATTCGCAATCTTTGATTCAATATTATCGAATGCTCTTAGCGTTATGTTTTCCGTGCAATGACTACTAAGATATTTTTTGAATCTCAGCAAATTAACACGATTGATCATCTTCACATATGGGTGAGGTAAATCACTTTTTAGTGAGTTACAAATTGTAACGATAGTGAGAGAATGATCGGAGAAGAGATCTAGAGAAGCTTCAAAATGAACTAAATCCTTAGAAACATTTTTCATGACGCCAAAATCTATAACATACGGAATTTTTTGTATGTCTGTAGGCTAGTAAGTGGGCTCCCCGCTCGAAATGATGTCCAAGCCCATTTTTCAAATTGTGTTGAACACCTCTCTTCCTCTAGGTGTAATTAGGTGCGAACCCCAGAACTTATGTTTTGCATTGTAGACTCCAGCTGATACTAAACAAGTTCCAAGCGATTTAAAGATTTGGTCGCATTTATGTTCAGTGATTGAGAATCTTAGTAGTATGGAACTCCCAGTTCTGCGACAAACTTTAAAATTCTTGGAAATTTGGTACCTACGACGGTGGTTCAATAAGTCCGTCCTATTTTTTGTTTACATAAGGAGGTTTTTGTTTACATAAGGAGTTTTTGTTATTACTACATACGAGGGCGGTTCAATAAGTCTGGTTATTTATGACCGTGGGAATTTATATGTATGTAGGTTTGAGGGGTGGATTAAGGGGTTTCATAAGATTAAGATTTCATAAGTATACATATATGCCGACGCCAATGCATGATTACTTTTCTCAAATGCCGACGGGAAAACATGTTTATGATTTTCTAATGCCGACGGGATAACATCTTTATTTTTTTTCAAATGCGGACGGGAAAACATGTTTATTTTTTTCGAATGCCGACGGGAAAACATGTTTATTTTTTTCAAATGCCGACGGAAAAACATGTTTATTTTTTTCAAATGCCGACGGGAAAATCATGGAAATGATTTTTCCTAATGCCAACGGAAAATTTGTGGGTGTGTCTAACTGTAGAAATTGAAGTCTGGCTGTGCTTGGTGGAGGGCGGGGTATGTCTAGATTGTGAGACCTTAAGGCTGACCGTGATTTGGATAGGTGAGGGTGTTTTGTAATATGTAACCGTGGGAATTCGGTGACGTTTATGCTTGTTGGATTTTAAACCAAGCTGTGCTTGTGGGGGGCGGGGTGTATTTGAGGTAGATCGACTGGTGGAGGGCGGGGAGTTGTTGTAATATGTATCCGTGGGAATCTGTGTACATATATGTATGTATGTATGTATGGATGTAAGAGTTTAGGGCTGTCTGTGATTTATGAAAGGCGCGGTGAGAGTGTTCATGTAATACGTATTCGTGAGAATCTGTGTATATGTATGTTCGTAGGAGTTTAAGGCTGATTGTGATTTGAGGTGGGGGAGGGTGTTGTTGTGATAGATAGATAGAATGTGCCTATGTGTGTGTGTATGTATGTATGTATATGTAGCAGTTTAAGGCTGTCCTTGATTTGTGGTTGGCTGGGGGGGGGTGTTATTGTAATATGTATCTATAGGAATTTGGGTGTTTATATGTCTGTAGGAACTTTTGTGCATATATGTCTGTAGGAGTTTAAGGCTGATCGTAATTTGGATTGTTGAGATTGATCGATTTTATGTGACCTTGAGAATTTGTGTATGTATATCTGTAGGAAATTTAGGGGTTATCGTGATTTATGAGGTACGAAGTGTTTATGTAATATATAACCACGCAATTTGTGTGTATATCTGTAGGAGTTTAAGGCTGATCATGATTAATGACAGGTGAGGTGAAGGTGTTCAGGTATATGTATACATATTTGTGTGTATGTATGTCTGTATGAGTTCAAGGCTGATCGTGATTTAGGTTGTTGAGATTGATAGATTGTATGTTACCTTGAGATTTTAGTATGTATATCTGTAAGAACTTTAGGCTGACTGTGATTTGTGAGGGGAGTGGCGTTGTTAAAATAGGTTTAGTTTTTCGTAGATGAATTTTAGTATGTGTTTGTGTATGTGATTTTCTCACCATAGTATTTATATGTACGTCGAAATAAATTATTTCTTATATGAACATAGTATAAATATTTAATATATTTTATTTCCATTTGTTTAAAGTTGATGTAGCCTATATCGTCAACGCTAGAAATTTTTCGGTGTAAAATTTTTTTAAACTATCATCTTTTTTCTTCACCTTTTACATATATTTTAGAATATCTTGCATTGGCTTTTAAAAAATTACAAACGCTTTGAATTGAAACTGATCCAGCAGTCCAGCTTACGTGATGATAGCTTTTTGTTAACCACTTTGCTTCTCTTTCCTTTTTTATTGATAAACATTTAAAATCAAATGGTGGTTTTATAATGAAATTGTTATACTCATTATTGTTGAAAACATCCGCTACTTCTTTTTGTAATGAAAATCATTCGAAACCTTACTCGTCTATTAAAACCATTTTTTCATTCATATTACTTAATTTATAAGACTTTCCGGACTTTCTATTATTCGATCATCAGTAAAAATGCAGTAGCTGAGGTCCTTGCTTGCTGTTTCAAGTTAAATTTCTATATCAATTGGTCCGCTGTTGAATAAAAGGAGCTTTTATCTTAAACTCTGATGCAGTTACAAGCGCTTAAAATTCTTTCATATACGAGTAGTAGCTTTCTTGGAATCTTAGATACATATCATATAGAACTGCATAACGTTCATGTTTAAATTTTATGTTAAGATCATCATATGGATATGAGAGTGAATTTAAATCTACTTTTAAATTAGTCAAATCACAATGAACAAACTTATTTTCTTTTTGAAACGAAGTCGTGTTCTGTGAATTTAGATCTATCCTCGCGACGGTTCCTCTAGTATACGAGATGACTTTGCATGTCGAAATTTCTGGATGTCCATTGTCGGCGTTATGGTAAATAAATGCTAAAATTTTAATTGCGCAAATTGTGTTACTTGATAATGTTAATATGCTTACATTAATAAACTATATGTTTATTTTATGAAGGCTGATCGGCTATACCTTTTATTTGATGCTCTAGATAATATATATATATATATATATATCCTTTTTTTTCATGGTATTAAAGTTTAGCGTATTGTATACATATTTCTCCAATATTTAAGTATGCTTTGTCTTCATGTGAGACAGGCTGTATATATCAGTTGGTCCTTCAGTCTCTTGTTTTATTTTTTGTTGTTCTGATGTATCACTACTTTTTTTGATTTTAATACTTGAAATAGAGAACATTAATATAATTTTAAAATCCATTATTTTTAATGAAAATATATACATATGTGAGTGTGTACATATGCAAATGTATTCATATCTACATACATATATGCGAATATATGTATGTATGTAGAAATTAGTTTACATACAAAGAAATACATGTTTAATAAACAACTATTACACCAAATCGATCTCAAAAACTCACTTACCTCTACCATGAAGTCAGCGTAGGTGTTTTCATATAGTCTCAAAAACATTGGAATATCTACGTTTTGCTTCAAATATGTCTACATCAGGTTTGCTGGTTGACCCCTTAAAGTTATTGTTGATAATATAGCCTGAGTTGTATCGGTTTCAGATATTATGATTTCTTATTTAAAAAAGGTCCTCATCACCTTCTATCAGGTTTTTATATTTGTATAAATACGATAAGAAAAATCTAAATAAATCAGAACGAATTTTGAATTATAAGCCAAAGCATTATTCGTTCTCAATATTCTGACTGAGCACTTTAACCAGTGCTTAGGTGAATCAAAACTGCTGCAGCCAAATGCAGCATTTTAATCTAATTGGCAAAATTTTTTTTATACAAATATAAAAATAAAAAAATTCTTATTAACAAAAACTATCAAATTAAATAAGTATTTAATATGGCGCTATCAGGACTTAATAATATATGTATGGAAAGTATTGTAGCCTTTCTTTAAAATCCAATCACAGAATACAAACACAATTTAAAGAAAAGCATTTATACTTACGCAAGACTATCAAGCATCGAAAACGGCCATTGTACTTTTGTGCACCAGTCGAACTTCAAAAGCCATACGATGCATCATTTAGGTTTTTGGTACAATAGACAAATGTTTTCATTTTTTTGTACACAACATATTTTTTTCAATTTTTATACTATTAGATATTTTCTATATTTTAATTACTATTTAAATTGAATCTTAAAAAATTTTTAAATTAGTTTTTTAGTTGAATCTTAAAAAATATTTCAATAAAGTTTTTAATTGAATCTTTAAAAATATTTCAAATAAATTTTAATTGAATCTTTAAAAAATCATCAATTAAATTTTTAGTTAATGTAATATTTTTTTAATTGAAACAATTAAAAAAAATTTAAATTAAAATGGATGAGTTAATACTACAATTGCCCTGATTGGTTGAAAACTAAATAATTTTTTAACTGAATCTTTGTTTTTTTTTAATTGAATCTTGTTTTACTCTTTTCTGTGCAGCTTACAGTCTAAGCTGAGTGTTAAAATTTCTGCCAATCAACCAATGTATTTGAGTTAAATTTCATTTGAGTAACGTTAGTCAATATGATGTTTCCATGTAAGCCTTCGATAAAGGTACATAGCAAGGTATTTCACTTGAGAATGTTGAAGAATACTTTGATTGTTCATTCCAATGGAGGAACAAGTATCTCTTCTTAGGGTAGACGTTATATGGACACACTTTTGTTCATTTACTTTAATTCTCCATAAGTTCAACCATATTTGCAGTTGGGTAATATGTGCCTGGATATGTAGGGATGCCTCATAAAGGTTTTCATTCATACTCATACAGGCTGTATCATCGGCAAATGTAGAGGTATGGATATTTCTGCTCACCGGTTTTTTCTTTAATACGTATATTTATTTATTGTATCTTCAAAAATGAACTAAAAATAAGTATTGAAATCTTAAATCTAAATATAATTATTAGGCCCGACCAGTGTTGGACATAAACTAGTGATAGTAGTTAATAATACATAAGAGTCGTGCAAAGCAAAAAATAAAAAACAAATTTCAAGCAGTTTCATCTGTAGTGTTAAGAATTAGAGCCCTTGTGGCTCTCTTTTTTTAGCCGATGTGTCCAGTGAAGCTAAAGATATTACGAGCCTGCGTAATATCTTTAGCTTCACTATATTTCTTCAGTCACTAGTGGCACATTTAAATCAGGATATAAATTTGAGTTTCTTATGTACCATGGAGCCGATGTTATTAACCGCAAAATTTTGTTTTGCCTTAGTTGGATTTTCTCTACGTTTGAAGCTGAAGCAGAACTGAATTCCGAACCTCCATATAGGCTTCAAAGGCGACTTGTATATCAAAAGTTTACAATCTAGAGATAGTGGAATTTATACCAATCAGCCAATGTAACTGAGTTAATATACGTGAAGTTTATTCGTTGGTGGTTGAGCGATGTCTATATGCATTTCATTGTTGCTTTAACAAATCGTCAGTAGACTTCAACAACACATTTTGAACAGTCACAAACCTCTTATCTTATGCACAAATTTCAAAAAACTATTTGAGAATTCACAAATAATAATATTTTTGACAATCACAGGAGCAAAATAAGCAATAGGCTTAGAAACTTATACAAAACCCAGCAAATAAATATTATTCGACAATTGTCGAATAATAAACTTCTTGAATGTTTAACTGAGTAAATTTTAGTTACATTTGTGTTAACTCAGATTCAATGTGGTGTTTCCATGTAAGCCGTCGGTCAAGGTGTACGAGGTCTGATCAAAAAATACTTCAAAGTAATCCCCATCAGATATAATACACTTATGCCAGGGTTTTTTCGAATCTTCGAAACACTTCTAAAACGCGCTTTTTTGTATCGCCAACAGCTCCTGTTTTAATTTTTTTTTTATCTCCTCAATCGTAGCAAAACGCTTTCCTTTCATCTTTGTCTTCAGGTTTGGGAAGAGG
Source organism: Nowickia ferox (assembly GCA_936439885.1). Lineage (NCBI taxonomy): Eukaryota > Metazoa > Arthropoda > Insecta > Diptera > Tachinidae > Nowickia > Nowickia ferox. Next base: position 57,897,567 of record OW387026.1, read on the forward strand.
AAAATGTCAGCGGGGGCCAAGTCCGGTGAATACGGTGGTTGAGGCATGATAACGGTTTTGTTTTTGGCCAAATCATTAGTAGTAGTGAACTGGGGGTCCGGCGACAATTAAAATTGTGAAATTTGTGTGAAATTTCTAAAAATTCTGGACTGAAATTTTTGAAATTTTGCTGAAATTTGAGAAATTGTTGTTTTTTGTTTACATTAATTGTTTTTTGTTTATATTAAGTGTATGTATATATGTATGTATGACCGTGGGAATTTGTGCGTGGAATATTTTGTGGGAATACATTAAGAAGGTTTGAGACTTTTATATGTGTATGGTATCCAAATGCCGACGGGAAAACATGTTTATTTTTTTCAAATGCCGACGGGAAAACATCATTATTATTTTTTTCAAATGCCGACAGGAAAATCATGGAAATGATTTTTGCTAATGCCGACGGAAAATTTGTGGGTGTGTCTAGCTGTAGGATTTGAAGTCTGGCTGTGATTCTTGGAGGGCGAGGTGTGTCTTGCTGTAGGAGTTGAAGTCTGGCTGTGCTTGGTGGAGGGCGAGGCGTTGTTGTAATATGTATCCGTGGGAATCTGTGTGCATGTATGTCTGTATTAGTTTAAGGCCGTCTGTGATTTATGAAAGCCGAGGTGAGAGTGTTCATATAATACGTATCCGTGGGAATCTGTGTCTATGCATGTTTGCAGGAGTTTAAGGCTGATCGTGATTTCGGTTGCTGAGATTTTGTGTATGTATATCTGTAAGAACTTTAGGCTGACTATGATTTGTGAGGGGAGATGAATTCTAGTATGTGTGTGTGTATATGATTTTCTCACCCTAGTATTTATATGTACGTAGAAATAAATTGTTTCTCATATATCTGAACTTCCCTAATCCTACACAGAAAAAAATAGACAAGAATTATGTTCAACAAAACCATGTTATTGAAAAAAAATATTTTAATTTCAACAATATTTGTCATTAATTTAATACAATATTTAACAATACCGCGCATTTTAAAATATCATTGAATTAAATTTCTTTGTGTTGGTGTTTATCTTGCTTGTTGATTGACCCAACGCGGTCATGTGCTCTTGGTGTTGTATTTTTTGATTGCTCGTGTTGTATACGTGTGAATTCCGACAAGAAGCCGGAACACGTCGTGGATTGTTTTTTTTTCACTCAACAAAGTTATTTTTAAATTATATCAACGCATAGCGCACATGTAGAAGAAACATAGAAATCATGTTTGCGTGTATTCATTATTTGCATAATCAAAACGATTTGCTCTTTAGCTGAGTGGTAAGCACGTTAGTCTATTAGTCAAGAGATTGCCGGTTCGACTCATCCCAAACACATTTAGTTTCGAAGGTTGTGTGGAAAAATAAATAACTTTAAAATTTAACAAGAAACCAAATTCTAAATAAAAATTAAAAAAAATTAACAAAAAACACATATTAGAATTTGAAAAACAAATTCATTAAAAATTTTTGTTTTTCGTTAACAACTCAATTGTCAATAACACAATCATTTTAATTGGAAATAATTGAGTTGATTTTGTTTTCTGATGTTACAAATGTGTGTTTGTATTTACAAAAATCGTTGTAGGTGCCTTTTTAAATAATATTTTAATTGTATTCACAAATAAATTAATTGTATTTACAAATCTTTTTTTCTGTGTAGTATGTTTTTCATATTGGAGGATGCGATTGCTTTATGTTTTATCAAGCTTAAATTTGTCCAGTGTTAAAGTCTGTCGGTCAGAAATTTGTTTATATTTGTATAAATATTAATTTCAGATTTTGCAAAATTCTTGTGTACGATCGTGGCGATTTTGTGTGTGTATGTATGTATGCGCGATAGAGTTCGGCTGGTCTGTGATAACCCTGCAGAAAGCATGGGGTTAAGTGTCCTCAAGTTACCACTTTTGTCGACTATTTTGGTGACATTGTCAACAGAGCGTCTATTAATAATGGTTTTTATGCGTAGGAAAAATTTTTTCAGATACACACAACTATGCTTCTTCTTGATGTTTTATTGGTTTGTTGAAAATAAACGTGACATCAAGCAAAATTTAAGTGTTTATAAAAATTATCTTAAGAAATATATATAAATGTATTTAACAATAATTAAAAACATAATACACAAAAAAAATAAAAAATCCAATAAAATAACAATCAATATTGTATAAAAATATAAAATGTGAAAATTGAAGAGTTTTAAGTGAAAAGAAATGTTTACCCTGTGGAAGTGCCATCACGTAAAGATTTGTCACATTTTAAGATCCATAAGTAAGTGTTTGACTTTACTAATTCAGCGAAACATAAATAAAGAAATGAAAAACAATTTCCTGCAGTTGGTGACAGTGTCTATAGTGAATCAGTACAGTTTTACTACGGACATCGATCGAGGAAATATCGATATTGTAGACTAGAGCCCCTAAAATTTACTAGTGAATCTTTGGTGCCAATGTCTCCATGTGGTCCCAAAAAAACTACTTAGTCAGTAGTGCTACAGTCTAGTGGTGAATTTTTAATGACAAGCTAATGTTAAATGTCAATAGGCGATTACATTGGCTGGGGTAAACCTGGTCAGTAGTGCTACTGACAATGTCACTAGTAGATCACTACATTTTCACTATTCCCATTTTCTGCAGGGAAATTTGTTTACTTAAGTACATTTGTCTACTTCAACTTTCGTCTTCCACCGTCAATAGCTTGGAGAACGGTTTGTATGTTTTCATGATGTAGATATATAAGTCTGATTGTTAAAATCCAATAAATACTTGAGCATGGGTAAGAAATTTGATAATATGTGTATATATGTACATATGGATCTACAAATTGATTTTATGTATGTATGTATGTACATACAAATAAGTCTGTGGCTCCCTGTTTAAATACATATTTTTTTTGTGATGTGCGGTCTTTTATTGCTGTTGTAAATATTCGTCTGGTGTTTTGTGTATAGATGTGAAATATCTCCATAGTTCTTTTAATTTTTAGATGTATTTACTTAAAAGTTTGAGAGGAGTTTCTGTTTTAAGTAAAATTGAATTCCTCTCTAGTTGTAGTAACTATAGTAGAAATATTTAATATATTTTATTTCCATTTGTTTAAAGTTGATGTAGCCTATATAGTCACCGTTAGAAATTTTTCGGTGTAAAATTTTTTCCAACCATCGTCTTTTTCCTTCACCTTTTACATAGGTATATTTTAGAACATCTTGCAATGGCTTTTAAAAAATGACAAACGCTTTGAATTGAAACTGATCCAGCAGTCCAGCTTAGGTGATGATAGTTTTTTGTTAACCACTTTGCTTCTCTTTCCTTTTTTTATTGATAAACATTTAAAATCAAATGGTGGTTTTATAATGAAATTGTTATACTCATTATTGTTGAAAACATCCGCTACTTCTTTTTGTAATGAAAATCATTCGAATTAGTTTTGAAACCTTACACGTCTATTAAAACCATTTTTTCCATTAATGTTACTTAATTTATAAGACTTTCCGGACTTTCTATTATTCGATCATCAGTAAAAATGCAGTAGATGAGGTCCTTGCTTACTGTTTCAAGTTAAATTTCTATATCAATTGGTCCGCTATTGAATAAAAGGAGCTTTTATCTTAAACTCTGATGCAGTTATAAGCGATTGAAATTCTTTCATACACGAGTAGTAGCTTTGTTGGAATCTTAGTTATATGTATACCATATAGAACTGAATAACGTTCACTTTTAAATTTTATGTTAATATCATCAGGGATATGAGACTGAATTTAAATATACTTTTAAATTAGTCCAATCATAATGAACAAATTTATTTTTTTCTTGAAAAGCGATCAACAGAAAACGAAGTAATTTTCTGTGAATTTAGGTCTAGCCTCTTTAACTTTAACTTTGCATGTCGGAATTTCTGGCTGTCCTTTTCGGCGTTATGGGTAATTAAATGTTAAAATTTTAATTGCGCAAATTGTGCTACTGGATAATGTTAGTATGTTTACATTGATAGGCTATATGTTTATTTTATGAAGGGTGATCGTATATGCCTTTTATTTAATGCTCTAGATGATATCTTTTTTTTCTTATGGTATTAAAGCTTAGCGTATTGTATACATATTTCTGCTATGTTTAAGTATGCTTTGTGTTCATGTCAGACAGGCTGTATATATCAGTTGTTCAGTTGGGATGTATCACTACCTTTTTTGATTTTACTACTTGAAATAAAAAACATTTATATAATTTTTAAATCCTTTCTTTTTAATGGAAATATATAAATATGTGTGTGTGCACATATGCAAGTGTATTCATATCTACATACATATATCCGAATATATGTATGTATGAATATATGTATTAGTTTACATACAAATAAATATATATTTAATAATCAACAATTGTACCAAATCGATCTTCAAAAACTCAGTCACCTCCATCATGAATTCAGCCTAGGTGTTTTCATATAGTATCAGAAACATCGGAATATCTACGTTTGAAGGAATTTTTGCTTCAAATATTTCTACATCAGATTTGCAGGTTGACCCCTTGAAGTTATTGTTGATAATATAGCCTGAGTTGTATCGGTTTCAGATATTATGATTTCTCATTTTAAAAAGGTCCTCATCACCTTCTATCAGGTTTTTATATTTTTCTAGCATACATTTCCTAGAATGCTTTTGTCGATAGTGACGCGTGCGTCCGAGATGTAGTGGTGTTTCAGTTAAAAATCTATAATATTAGAATTTACGAGTTCACTCTTTTCAATCTTTTACAAAGTAGATACATACTTATGTTTTTCATTTAGCACAGAGTCATAAAATTTCATTCCTTTCAAAATTGTGTGACATGAGGAATTCTTTTAAATTTGCATGCTTCGGCATGCTTTCAATCTTTGTTCTGTAAATTTATTTGATACTCATACACATACAGATATAAAGTATTATCTTCTTGCATTGCATTTTACAATTTATAAATGCTTCAGCATGATTCCAGTTGAAGTCCATATTTATTCAGCAAGGTTGTTTAATACTAATTCATAGACATGTACATTCTTAAAGATCGGAAATCTAAGTCCAACTTCTGTAGTTTATTTATCATTTCTAAAGATCTGATAGCTATAGAAATGAATAGAGTGAATATCTATTATAATAAGCCCGTTCACATATATAAAATTTTGGATGCTAGAGCTTTTGAAATGAAAAATCTACATCTTTTACTATAAAAAGTGATAATATGATGTATTACTGAATATTGCACTGTATTGTATTTCATTTTAAAAGCTTAAGTTTTGTATTATTTCCTACACGCTAACAAGTTTAGAAAACTCTATTTCTTTAATTTAATAATCTTTCCTAAGACCTAAGATTCCTCACAATCTTGAATTAAAACACAATCAAAATTTTTTAATTTATTTTATTTTATTATTTTTATTTATTTTTTTTTATACAAAGTTTTTGTAGTAGGTCGCCATGACTCTCTCCAATATAGTTTTCCTTAAATAAAATATGATGCACAGACAATTACCACATCTTTCATCCCAACCTGGGCTGAACCGGGGGCAGCAAGCAAAGTGCCCCTCATTCTTCTCTTCATCCTCCGCCACCCCATAGTCCTCATTCTGATCTATCATATCCAGAAAGAATGGGAGCATCTCTTTATGCTCCCTCAGCATTTTATCCTCAAAATCCTCCATAAATTTAGTGATCTTCTGTCTGATTGAACTCATTTTGGTGAAGGACAATTTGTGATTGAATAGAGTTCTTTCTTTTGAAAAGCTTACTAGCATTTTTGAATATATATCTTAGGGCTGGTGACAGGGAAACAGTGGGTTCAATACTCCAAGCTTAGTGAAATCAATATTATGCGGCTGCTAGTTTAATATATTAATATTTTTTGTTTATGTTCTTTTTTGATTTTTTGTTTAGAAGAACTTTAGCTAAAGGAGTTTTAAAACAAATGAATATTTAAGTAAGGGGTATTTTTTAGCAGCGTGGGAAAAATATGAAGCATATTTATAGTTATCATGTTGTCAACGATATGAATTTAGTACAATTTTAAGAAATTTTGCAGAGTGTCGGAAGGATAAAGATACATTTTTAGATGACAGCCAAAAGGCTGGTGTATTAATATTTCTGTTTATAGTCATTTTTTGTTTAGATTAGTTTTTATTCTTTGCTCATATTTATCATTATTACCACAATACAACTTTTGCTAAAGCTAAAACGAATGAATATTTAAGTAAGTCTCATTCATTATCATCTTCTCAGTAATATCTTCTCAGTAATATCTTCTCAGTAATATGAATTTCGAAAAATGATAAGAAATTTTAGGGGTGTTGGAATTGTCTTCTATTTCCAATTTTATTTTGCGTTATTGTTCCTTGATTTCTATTTGAATATATTCTTCAATTATATTAATACCGTAAGCTATATTATAAATTTCTCATTCTACAAATTTCGTTAATGTACTTATCTCTATCTGGACTGATGGTTTCTGAGACTTTAGACTTTGATTATTTTCAACTTCTGTCATCATTTTACTTTCCTCTTTCTTAAGAAATTGTTTTAATACACTTATAACCATTTATCAATTCTTTGAGGGGGTCTGCTATAGGTTCAAATGTATCTCTTAATTGTTCACATATATTTATTTCACCAACGCATTTTTTATCGTCATCAGCTGCTTCAAAACTTTATCTTCAATTTTTGCTATCATCAAATAGCACATCAGGTTATTTTCAGCTGGTCTGATTTTCAGATCAGCTTATCAGGTATCAGATCAGGTTATCAAGTAGCTGGTCTGATTTTCAGATCAGCTTATCAGGTATCAGATCAGCTTATTAGGTAGCTGCTCAGGTTTTCAAATCAACTTATCAGGTATTAGATCAGGTTATCAGAAATTGCTCTGATTTTCATATCAGGTTATCTGGTACACATTGGGTTATCGTAGTTGATAAGGGTACAAGTAACTGGTCATTTATAACATTTAGATGAATGAAGTTTAAGGTCAGATAAAATACGAAAAAGTAAAATTTTAAGAAAGAAAACAATACAGCCATACGATATCAGAAAATATTTTCTGATAACGTACTGGTTTTAAACTCTTAAAATGTACTTTGTTTTGACTATGAGTATGAACCATTATCTCTTATTTTAGTATAGCTATTCGATAACAGAAAACATTTTCTGATATGTTATAGCTATACTATTTTATTTTTCCTAAAATAAGAGATAATATTTATAAATAAATAATGGTACATACTCACAGTCAAAACAACCTAAAAATAGCTTGGTACGAAATATTTATGAATCCTCGAACGTTAATTAAAAAATGAAGCATAGTTTCTTCCTAGCAAATGCTATTCCTACCTCAATAGTTGGTCTGTCAAATTGGGAAAAAACAAATTATGTTATAATTGGCTTACTAGATAGTCCTAATGGACTAAAGTTTGAAACATCTATTTATTCTCAAAATCTCTATAATATATAAAGAAATTAATTTTGTCAATTAAAGAAATGGGATGTTACTCATTTACAGATAATGAATGTCTTATTTCTCCTAACGAAGCTAGAAAGTAATTAAAATATTAAATTAACCTATGTTGCTTGTGAGAAGCATAGTTTTGTATGGGGTGATATACGAATGTTCATTCATTCTACTTATGCCAAAGTTATACCAGAATCTCTAAACATTTCATACTAGAGAATTCTAATGTAATTATAATGTTTAAGTAAGATGAGAAAGGTAAAAACATGTTGGAAGGATAAACATGGATTTTTGTTTATAAGCAAAAATACTGAATTAAACGATGATCGTTATAGAAAACAGTTTGAGTATATAAAATTTTACTTTTTCGTATTTTATCTGACCTTGTTCATGGCTTGTTAATTAATGGATTGTTAATTAATGCTTGGAGCAGATTATTCTGCATTCGCAGCATTTCTTGCATCATGTTAGTCACATTTGTAGTAAAATTGTTTATAGTTTACACCAGATTATCAATAGTGGCTTCAAGGCGACTGAAATTAAAGCTTGTTGTATTACTTGGTGGGGACACTTTCAGCGTGGGAATAGAATTTGTCTTAACAGCATCGGCATAGGATACACGTGAAGTACTTGAGTGGCTCATTGGAGGAAAAGTAGCGGAGTAAGCGTTTGCTGATTGAGCTGGAGGTAATTTAGGTTTTTGTCCTATAGTCTGTTTAACGAAAGAATATACAGGACATCCTTTGTAGTTAGCAATGTGATTACCTCCACAATTACTACATTTATTTCTGCTTGATCTTTTTTCTTAGTACAGCTAGCAGAATCACGAAATTCACCGCAGATAACACAAACTGTAGGTAATTTGCAGTAAGTTTTTGTGTGGCAATATTCTTGGCAATTATGGCACTGTACTGGACCTGAATGTTTATTTGGCTCTTGGATGGGTTTATTTTTTTTCAATTGTATGTCATTCGGCGCCAGTTCAAGCCGAAATAAGGGTTGGAGGTCTTTTCGCTGTTTATTATATTAGTAATATGTTTTACCTTAAATCCTGTGTCGATAAGAGCACATTTCACTTCTTCGGGGTCAACATATGAATCTATGCCTTGTAATACTATCTGTAGGACTTTAGCTCTTTTAAGTTGGTATGTGTAAAAAATTTGTTTTATTTTTTCAAATTCACTAACAATATTTCGGAAATCTTTTTCATTTTATATTTGGATTTTTGTTTCAGCAATATTACCTCGTTTAATTGGAATGATGTGAAAAGTATTTTTATCAATGGCCGACAATAGTTTTTTTTTAGAAACGCTTTAGAATTTTTTTTCCTCTCATATAGATGGCTTAAAAGACTTTTGCGATGATGCAGCGGGCTTGCTGTTATTGTCTTGCAATAATGAAAAACAATTTTGACGATTAGTAGATGATGCGCTGTTGTCCCTAGACATATTTGAAGCAGATAAAATTTTAGAAGAATTTCGGCTTCACCCACGCTTTACCGCAGTTATATATCTGTCCATTCCGACTTGTACCTTGGGTTTTGAGCTACTGTTATCTGTAGTGATAACTTAGTTAAGTGATGAACACGAGCCCGAAGCGGATGATATTGCTGTCTTATATGAAGAAGTAGTAGGCAACTGTAATGTTAACGAATCACTAGTTGGCATTGGACAAAGTGAAGTTGATCGTTGACGAAAACGTGGCTTTGCCGTTAGCAAAAGACTATCATCTGATTTTTTTATTTTTATTGTTAACATTAAGAGCTTCAGAACTCACAGTAAAATAGGCATTTCTGCCGTTAGAGCCCTGTTCAAAATTTTTTGTTTTTGAGGTACCCATGTAGAGTATTTCTCAATGGCATTTTTCGGTTTTTTGTTTTTGTTTTTTTGTTTCTTGCTATGTAAAAAAATATATATTTAAAGCAAATAAGCTTGTTTATCAAAGTCAATATGTATTACGAATATTTTTTTGTATGTATAAGTTTTGTTTTTGTTATTTTTTGTTTTTTGTTTCTTATGTATGTAAGAAAAACTCCGCTATTCTGTTCACTATGAATGTTCAACGAGAACAGATGACTTATGTATATGTCAGTGTTATTTAGAAAAAGATAAATTTTTTTATTGAAACTATTGCCGAAATATGAAATGGACTCCAAAAAAATATTTAAAAGAAAAGGAGCGAACCACTTTCCATTCCCAGTCATTGTTTACTCACTTTATGTGTTAAGAAAAATAATAATAAGTGATGTATAAACACTCAAAACAAATAAAATAAAACTCGTAACTCTTAACCTGCAATAAAAAAATCATATAAAAAGAACTTTTAACAACGATTCGCTGTATTATTTATTTTTTTTAAGTACGAGTAGGAACAAATTTTTATATAATATAAAAACAAAATTTTTTCGAAAATGGACAAAAAAACAAGTACAGATACGAGTACTTTGTGAATTAATCATCGTTGTTTTGTAGAACTAAAATGCAATTGATAAATAGATAGTACAGTGTTGCCACGATTAAAAAAAGCATGTTAATTAATTTTTAATTAAAATACTGATTATGAATACCAATCTTTACAACAATTTTTTTAGCCTTAAAACGTTTTTTAACTAACATGCTTTTTAAAGTTCAATCACCTTTTTTTTGTGAAGAAGGCTGTAAAAATTTTGCTAATATTGGTTGAGATATTTATTGCTACCGCATTTTAAGCTCTTTGCTTTTACAAAGAAGAAATATACACACAACGCAAAGTTCTCAATATACGCACGAAGCTCTCAACAAATAAACGGCGACTCAAATCATGACCGCATAATTATCTGCAGTGTTTTATGTACTCGGATATGCAAAACATCGGGTATATATGCGGTGTTTTTATGGTTGCGGTACACAGGCGCACGACTCTGTTATATACACTTAATACATGTAGGGTTAATTGCGTTAATAGTCACATTAATGAAATTCGTTTTATTTAATTGCGCAATTAAATGCGATCATCTACTTTTTTGTTACTTTAATTTCAGTTATACGTACATACATACATACACATAAACGAAATGGTTCTACATTTCTTCTGACATCTGTTCATTAGAAAATGTCCAACACAAATGTGCAGCAACTAGAAGTTAAGACACACTTGCAGACACCGTTGCTTGTAAGTGAGTTGCTATATGAATTCTATTCTGAGAACCGGAAATTCAATTGTAGCTTTCAACTGTAATTATAATGTATGTAGTTTACAGGTTTTATTAGCTCCTAACGTTTGCATATGTTCAAATACTCATTTTAAATTATAACCACTTAACGTCGAACATTCTATGGGAACAAAAGTTGATGAACATCAACGTTTAGGGTTATCGATACGGGTTTGTAACCAATTTGTACGGTAAGGCTGAAATACTTTTCATTTGAGAAATTACGATATTTTAATTTTTATTAAATTTGTGTATTTTAAAAGAAATGGATTATACAATAAATGTTTAACTTGCTTCCTTGCAAATAGAGAAACTCAAAATCACTGAAATAATGGTAAATTAACTCTCAGATGTCTATTCTTTTGTCATGTCATAGTTTTTGGAAATTTGTTCTGTTGAGTCTCATTCCAGACTTGCAATTTTTTTGCTGCAACTTTTTAAAATTCTTCTTTGAAATTGCATTCACATTTGGCAAACATTCCCTCCATGTATATTTGCTCATAATTTCCTATATTTCTTACATATGGGCATTTCCAGGATCTAGAACGGAACATTCGCTCGCCTTTGAAGTGGGCTAATGTAAAGGAGGTATTTAAATATTTTTTGCTGTTGCAATTTTTTTATAACACGTTAATAGCACTGTTGTGAATAATAATTTAAAAATCCTCGTACACGTGTATCGCACTTATTTGCTAACGCAGCAGCAACCATTGGCTTTGTTATTTTTTTTAATTCTTTGCGTCGATAAATTGTGCAATGCCGATGTTGTAAAAGCAATTTGGTCGGAAACTAAATACATAACATTAAATATTAATAAAATTAAAAGAATAACTAATTATCTAGTAAATATTAAAATATGATTAATGCTAAGTTCTATAAATATAATTAAATTAAAATAGAGATGAGATGAAGTTTTGTAGTAGATTTTAAGTACAAATAGCTAGTTTGGAGAAAGTAAAATGATATTTACACTTGTATAATCAAGAAAACAGTTTGAAATTAATAAAGAATACCTGCGATTCCCAAGAGACTCTGCAGGTTGTATTTATAATTAAATAAAAAAGAGCTTTCATTTGAAAAACACCCAGCATTAATTGGCGCAGCCGATATTTGGGAATAAATTTTGTAAGTTGGCAACAATAGTTTCTAAGAGCGGAAAACTAAAGTTGCAAATAAAAATATAAAAAAACCACAGAAAGCCGATACAAATTCCTTAAGCAGCCGCATTCCGGTACGGTTTTGGAGTTCAAGTAGAGGTCTAAAGTGGTGAACACAATAATACCTTGCAAGTTGACAACGAGATACTTTGTAAGTTAAAATCAGAATTCCGTCGGAGCAAGGCGCCATACTACTCAGAGGCTCTACGGCAGAGAACAAACCGAAAAAGGTACGCATAAGTAATCATTAAATGCGCAAAATACAAAACCAGGCAGCTAACTAGTAGAAAAAATAGGGATTATAACTACAACGCAGACAGTTTGCAAGTGCACACATTGTCAGAACTAAGAAAATAGATCCAAACCAGGAATTTTTACCAAGATACGATAAGATTAAGTTATTTAACGGAATAAAAGATTTGGAGAAAACTTAAGGCCCAACTATAATATGAATAAACTGGCTTAAGTTAATGTCAGAATTGAACGATAAGCCTGTCAAATGCTTAAACATTTCGGAGGTGACTTTTAGGTGGCCATAATGTACTTATATGAACTTAAGCACTTCTTAGCCATAGCTGCACATCTAGGTATTGTTCATAATTTTGCAGTAATTTTGTTTCTTCTCATAACTCCTAAATGAATGCAATTCAATCTAATTAATTTGTTATAATGTGGTTTATAATGTGCTTATCTATTAAAAATTCACAAATAATTATATCTATCAATGTATTACATGTTTTATTTGCTTTGCCTATTAAAAAGTACAACAATGAATATACATAAGCAAACACATATGTATGTGTGTATATGTATGTTGTAAAAAAATAAGTGCAAATTAAAGTTTTGCTTTATTTTCTGAGTTTCAAATTAAAAATCAATAAAAAAATATTTAAAAGCAATGAATATTTTATGCTGCTGTCTATTTGAGTTTAAAAATGCACAAACCGTTTTCCGTACGGAACGTGCGTTCAGTTTGGCACTTTACTTAAGCAAATGACATTTGACGAAAAGTTTCATTAAGTACATTATAGTTGCACACATACGTATTGAATGTAATCGCACAGTTGCTTAAGTTTGCTTATTCATATTATAGTTGGGCCTTTAGGCTTGCAAGCACGGCTGCCAGATGTGACAATTTATCGTCATTTTGACAATTTTTGGTGCCGAAAATAGTAAAATGACGATTCGACTATTTTTTCCTTAAAATTGGCGATTTTTCAATAGTTCAAATACTGCAGCTTCTTATGAAAAATCTACAGTTAAAATTCGTATATACATAACCAATAAAATATTTTAGTGTAGTTTTGCAGACTCTTTCTTAATAATTTATTGTTTAGTTAAAAAAAAAATTATTTGTTGATGCCTTAGGGATCAATTAAAAGAAATTTTATGTATCTCTCTGATCTCAAGTATAAATGCCCTACCACGTATTTTTTTTTTAACAAATTGAGTTTTTCAGTGATTCCAATACATTTCACACAAATACACCTCGTCACACAAAATCTATTGCAATGAGTAAATTGATATCCTCAAAAAACATAAATATGAAAAAGTCCAAGTTCCTATCAAAAATTTCGGCCATCAAAATTACTAAGACCAAAACTTGGACCTGCTGACTTGGGAATATTTTTCATAATTTTACCACTGAGAGGAACAAAGTTATGAGGGAGTAAAGACAATGCGAATGGCTTCGTGTAAAATTAATGTATTAAAATGAATTGTTACATTTATAAAATAAGACATGTTAAAAAAAAATACATTTTGATTTGTCCGATTTTTCTGATGATTTTTCGAGTATGATATGACGATAACTTTATATTTTATAGGGATTTCGACGATTTTTCGATCATTTTATCTGGCAGCCCTGCTTGCAAGAGAATAATCAGAAAATACGTTTTAAGATATATCTATATATTTTACAAGTGAAGGGACTATCTGAGAAAAAAATTAAAAAACAAATTTAAAGCTAGGAAAGGTAATTTATCGGAAAAGGCAAAACAACACAGAGACCTTCTAAAGCTTT